>VZZY01020645.1:123277-161177 GCA_013400335.1 Eurystomus gularis
TTTTCTCTTCTTTTCTTTTCTTTTCTCTTCTTTTCTTTTCTCTTCTTTTCTTTTCTCTTCTTTTCTGTTCTTTTCTTTTCTCTTCTTTTCTTTTCTTTTCCTATTTTCCTAGTATATTTGTAGCATGTGGATCAAAGGTGTATGGATTCTTGTCTTTTCTTGAACCCACAAGCAAAGTAGAAACACAGCCAAGTTTTAAAAGTTTGCAAATCATTAAGAAACAAAGCAGACAAAACATGTAGTGTTCCCAAGAGGCTTGAGACATGAAAGCATCTGTGTTGTGATGTAAGTACACAAAATCTGTTGGGACTAGACTTAGTTGTTTGGTAGGACTTGGAATATGCTATGTTTCAGATGATCTGCTGTAACTTTGAGGAATCAGTCTATTTTGCCACAAATCCCCCAAACACTATGTCTGTGATGGAGTTGAACCTGTCTCTTACTTTGGACTGAAGTTCAGATATTAGGACTCTCTGATTCCATCCAGATTTTATGTGTCTCATAATACACGTTCTACTTGAAGACAAACTCTACAGAGTTTCCTAGGTCTTAGTTTCTTTACAAACCTTATATGAAAAACTACCCCTATTGACATTAGTGGGCTTTGCCACTGTCTTCAAGATTTCATTCTTGTTTCTTGCTGTTTTCTCGCCATGGTCCTCTGCTGACAGACTGTTCCTGGTCTCCTTTCCTGGTTGCTTCACCTGACAATGCTTAGCCTGACTTCACACAGTTGGCAAGGGCAGTATCAGGCAGGAAACTGGCATATGCTGGCACGAGCAGGTACTGCCCTCATTCTCCACTATTCCCATGAACTGCTTTCCTCAGTGCTAATGCTTTCATCAGGCTATAGTGAGTTTTGAAGTCAAATGTCTTATACAAATGTTATATCTGTGTAGTTGCCTTCATCAAATTGATTGACAAGACTTCTTTTTCCATAAAGCTGTCTTGACTGGCACCAATTATACAGTCATCCTTTAATTTTATACTAATTGAATCCCTTATCAGCTTTTCCATTACTTCGTTTGGGATTGATGCCAGACTAACTGACCTGTAATTACTATGATCATACTGCTTCCTCGCTTTGGCTTTTGGCAACATCGCATGTTTCTACTGTTCTCTAGCAAACTTTGGATTTAGAGTGCATGGGCTCTTTGATAAAATCATTAATCTCCAACAAAAGGATTTTAACACTGACTTCCTGGAATGTGATGGAAGGAAGCTTTTTATCATTGCGTCATATGAATGTACCAGGTTTTTTCTCTTTAAATACTAAACAGAAGAGTGTCTGTGTGTCTGCATGTGTCTTTATACAATATATATTATTTCTGTCCTATCTATAATATCAATAACACTGTTAATTTAAGCAGTCCACTAATGTGTTCATACCATTTTAGGGAATTGCAGGGGAGACAGTATAGTCCTGAAAAACCTTCTTGTTGTTCTTAGCAACCTGTATTTCCTTAGCTTTCTTTATCATATTTCTACATTTTTGCCATTGTTAATTCATACAGACCACTGTCTAATTTGATATATCTCTATGTACACATATACAATAGGAGAGGGTTTTCCATGTTAAACAGCAATGCCGTGTTACGTTCTGGTGTTTTCTGATTAAAAAAAAAAGAGATATAATCACAAACACTGTTCATACGTAATCAAATGGTCAGAAAAGATGTTCTGATTGAATTTAATCCATTAAATCCACCACCAAACAGTGTTATTTTATAGCCCAGAGCATTTATTCGAGCACGTTCCAGTAAAGATCGTAAGACACCCTCAACTCAAGCTTCCTTTTGTTTCCTTTTCCATTGTCCTTTTTTTTCTTTTGTTTAAACATGAGTTGTTGGGAAAATCTACTTATTCTCCTAAACTCATTCATTTTTCCTTCAAATATTCAGTATAGTTATGTCACTGGATCAACACGTACTGGCATCGCAGCTTGAAGCTTACCAATGACACCCTGACAGCTGGAGCCTGCATTCTCAATTTACTGGTTTATGTATCTCTTCTGTTTACTGTAGCTTCACAAGAGAATGATACTCTATAAATACCTGGTAATTTAGTTAAAATAAGGAGCTGGGCTTTCAACAAAAGAGCACTTTTTTCAAGGTTTGACATTCAGATGTAAAACAGATGTTTATTGTGCTTTTTAAGTGTCCAGGAGATCTTGTCAAAAGTGTCTGGCATGTACAGTTATTTTCATGTTATATATAAGTGTATATTAATCCTTGTTTTCATGTATTAATACATGTATATTATTTCATAAACAGGGTTTTGTTTTCTTATTTTGGAATAATACTTTAAGTAACTGCCCACAGCTCTGCACATAAGTGTGCTCTACAAAGGTGTTTGGATTAAAGATATCTGGCTGCAGCTTTATGAAACAAACTGTTAATTAATCTCAAATATTATCTAGCATGCCAAAGGCTTTCCCTTTGTAGACAATGTAGGTTTATCTATGGAATCTCCAGTCACCTGGGATTTCTTACCTTTTACAGGCCAAGCCCCTTTCAGTTGTTTCCCCATGCAGAACACTGGGTATAATAACGCATGTGCAGCCAAGAGCTAAAGTCTTGATGTGCAGCCTTGCAGTGCCAGATCACATTACCATTGTAGACTGGACTACTGTCCTCTCATTGCAGAACGCAGATCTTGCTTTTACAGTTGCATCAAAGAAAAACGCAAGATCAACTTTTTAATGGCAATTTCTCTTAGAATATCAGTCCTTACCAAGTGTTATTCTTAAAAGAGAACCTTTGTTAAGAAAGCAAAGCTCCTGGAATAGCAGCCATTCCCACAAAAGTGTTCCTACTAGATTCTGCAGAGTTCCAGTTCTCAAGCTCATGGTTCAGCTCTTACTCCTGCGTGAGGACTGACAAACCCAAGAGGGATTCGTTCTTAAAACCCCTCAGAAGACGCAGTGTAGGGCTAGACTAACCATTTAGTGTGCCCGTCTCAATCCAGTCATATACTGCCCTTGTTTCCGCTAATTTAAATCTAGTGCAAGACTGTTGACTTCAATAATATTCCAACCAAGGAAACTGAATTCTGAATTCTGACCTATTTTTATTTATGCTGTCATTTCTGTTCTCTTTCATCTTATCTATTTTTCCACAGTCCATGTCCTCTCCTTTTCCACCAGCTATTGAGTCCCCTATTCAGTTTTATTTCAGTTTCTGATTTTTTTTTCTCATCCTTCTAATGAAAATGTCTAGTCTTATACAAAAGGTGGCAAAAAAGTGTTTTTCCTGGACTAAGCATGAATATATATGAGAGGGATGTAATATCTCTCTGTGTCTTCTTTTTTTTTTTAAAAAAAGCTAATTATGAAGCAGTCAGTGGAGGAAACGGGACAATTATAAATGAACCTAAATTTAGAATTATGAGTTTGACTCAAAGCCCACTAAAGACCAAAGTCTTTCCGCCAACTTCAAAAGGCTGTGAAACACACCTAGTCTTACCTTGCTGCTTAACACAACTTTGTTTAGAGCTGTATTAACAACCTAGGGAAACTGCCCTGAAGATTAAGCCCGCCTTATTTTCAAAGGGAAAGTCTGACAAATTTTGCCAGACTCTAGAACTTAATTAAAACTCTGTAAAGTTTCAAAGTGACAATTACTTTAAGACTTTATTTTTCTATAGCCCTTCCTGGGTGGATCAAGTAAAGTAAAAGAAAAAAGAGCATCTTTGACTGCTGGGAAGTTTTTTTTCGTTCTGATGCCTATCCAAGCTCCATTCACAGAGAGGAAAAAATATTACTTTGACCTCCTTGATATTTTATGCAGAAACTAATTATGGGGTATTTATAATGTTGCCTGTTATTACACCAAGAACATGTCTGCTGCTCTTAAAACAAAAAAATCACTACCAGTCATACTATTCCTGTGATGATCCTGTGTATCAGAACTATATTTGCAAGTTGCTTTTGCTTTAAGTGAATGCAAAATGAGACTGTAATTGCAGGTTTTAAAAGTAATTTATTGAACAATTGGTTACTCTGATCCACTATAAAGATTTCAGGCCTACTCATGTTCCCCTTTGGACAGGGCCAGCCACTTATTTGCTGCACCACTTGTAAGGCGGAGGTGGTGTCAAGCCAATTGGAATTTTAGAATTTCCTGCTTGTACAAAATAACTTTTTTTCTTTTTTTTTTCTACTTTAGGTGTTGTGCTCTAGATCAGTAGCCGTTTTTCAACATTTCTGAGGAAATGGACATGTGAAAACATGCTAGCTTGAAAGCAGTGCCACGTGGTATTGCCAAAGCACTGCACACACCTAAGGGCCCAGAAGGCATCGACTGAGGTGACATGAATTGTGCCAGCTGTGCTCACCTTTGCCATAAACAGATATCCCCTCCAAAGTTTTAAGTCTGTGTGTTGGGTTTGTGTGCACAGTATGCTTTTAAAATGCTGTGGTGTGGCGGCCCTCCCGGGGAACCATGGGGAGTTTTAGCCTCCAGCTTCTTCCTGCCTCAGCAGTCAGCATGGGATGCTGTCCCATGTGTCTTTGAACTCTGTTGTAAGACACATACATGAATCTTGCAGGTAGAAATATATGTAAGTGTTGTAAGATTTGCATACAAGAAGAAAATATTGGTATGTATATAGACATGTATTTAACTATGTATATTTAACTTTTTTCTAGCATTGATTTGCCTATTCAAGCATTTTTCTCTCTTTAGATTCCCTTTATCCCATGTGCAGATTCAGTATGTTGATGAATCAGGAAACCAAAAGAAAAATGAAGACTAAATTGTTTTCTCATCTCAGCTTATAGCATCATCTGATAACGAGTAGGTTTCTTCTCCAGATAAAGTGTACAAAAAGTCAGCACTTTGCCAGAATCCCTAGAGCGCCTGTTAAATGCTTAACAAAAGGCTTGTTTTGACAAAGGAATAGCACCCCTAATTGTCAAATCCATTCCAAACAAAACTGGGAGAAGATGAGTGGGTAATATTTTCAGTCAGCAGTCAGGCCTTTGAAAACTTAATTGTGGACAGTCAGAGCTAATGCTGCATTTTTGTCTTACCAGTCACAGTTTCATGGATTTAATTATTTTCATGGGTTGCTTTCATTCGGTACTTGAAACATAATGCTTGACATGTGGGGAAGATGGACGTGGCAGGACAGTGTTTGGAAAGAAAACTACTAAGCTGATTTCCTCATGATGTGTGCTGGTATGTGTTAGCCCAGGCTGCAGTGGTGGAAGCTGGGCAGCAGCAGCATACCTTACAGAAAGGTTCAGGCCCAGGACTCCAGGTACAACAAGGTTTCTTGGGTTTTTTTGGAGTAACATCTGTTGAGAATGAACAGTTTCCTCTCCATTTCTCACTGTCCCACAAGGGTAGCAGCTTAAGGTCTCCTTGTCTCAACTCTTTTTGCTTTGTTTTGTAATAGCTTTGAGGCCTGGTCCCTACTCTCTTTCTTTTTCCAGTACTGTGTTGCTTAGAGGCATTGTTGTCTTCCTTCCTCCAAGATCTCTGCACTCTTTTAGTTAGAATTAATGACATTTATGGTCAGACAGCCAAGAGAAAACTGGATCCTTCCAGTTTAGGGACCAACTTTCTTGGCTTTGCAGAAGGACCAGCCCTGGAAATTGTTGAAATAAAGGGAGGCTGCACACTCATCCCTGCCTGTATATTTTAAAGGCTTTATTTTCAAACAGGACTCTGTTTTTGGAGAAAAGAAAAACCACAGGATACACTTATGAGGAAAGTAATTTCTAAAGCTGTGCCAGATCCTCAACTCTTTCCTCTGGCCTGGCACTGAGAAGCAATCTTTAAGCCGCCTGCAGAGGACATCTGGTGATCCTGTGGTACAGGGGAGTCATCGTGCTGCTTAGCCACGTTAGGACATCTGCTCTTTTTAACTTTTGGAGAGTAATGGGACACAGCCAGAATTTGCAGCATTTTGAAATAGGTCTGTCAGCAGAATAGTCCCTGGGGTATTTTATTCCTGCTGGTGTAGTTTCAGGTTGGTTCTCTCTTTGCTCTTTCCAAATCAACCAGAAAGGACCCAGCGCATCTGCGGAAGAGATATCAGAGAGGTGTTTTAAAGCAGCTTTTGCTGCCTCTGTGAACTCTGCCCAAAAAGTAGGTTTCCAGACAGGAGGGATCTGTTCTGAACACTGAATGTAAGTTTTTTCAGGAAATATCTTAGCCACTAATAAGGACAAGAAGTGTGTAGCTTTATAGAGTCAGTGTGAATCAAGAGCTAGTGATTGTACTAAGCTGTTGAAAGACTGACTCAGTCGGTACAGCTCTGAACCTCTCTGGGCATGTCCTCAGTGTGAGATGATTGCAAGTGCCTGCTATGTTGGTGATGTTTCTGTACATCCGAAATGATGAAGCTCCAACCATAAGCACTGTCTCTCTGGACCCTTACACCACCTTCTGTTCCACTATTCTTGGATTCAAAACATCAAAGACATGATTGCATGGAGTTATGCTTTATTTGCTACAAAACAGATACACAAAATCTTGGCCTTCCCATTCCTACCCGAGTAAAGAAGCAGAGTAAATTGTTCACGCATCCATTGCGATGGCCAGAAAAAGGCTCAGAAGTAAAACTGCCTGAAAGGTGGGTGGATCATGAATTAGTCACCTTCTTCCACTCTCTGCTGCCCTCTTTTTTGGTAAAGATGGTCCAGCCTCAACCAAGAAAATAAGATAATAAAAAGAGAACATAAGATAAACTCATTTGGTATGAACCCACAGTGTATGTTTTAGTCATTGTGCGAAAGAGTAAATGCCAGTTACGTGTCTGTCATGTGTTTGGATTTGTGAAAGTAAGACATTGAAATTATAAGGAGCATCAGTGCTTGTGTAAATGTGAGCTCCTCTTCCACTAAGCACTGAGAAGTAAACAGAGCTGTGGAATAAGCAGGTGTAAAGCCTATTGCCCTCAAAAAAGATTTGCGTTGTTTATGCCATCACTGAATTTGGTGCAGAATCATTTAATCCAGTAGATCTGAACTCCTGAATTCATCTTTAGATTTAAGCCTCTTCTGCAGATCTTCTAGAGACATCAACTTCAGAATGTTAATCCCTTTTTAAGACTGCTGGCACCAGCAATGTGCATAATTCACAGGTTTCACATTGCAGACATGTTAAGGCAAACTAACTGTTGTAAACATGTTGCTACTTACTGTGTACATACAAATCCAGAAGTAAATATTGTTCATGCTTCTCTGCGCAATACAAAATGCCTTTTGGCTATCAAAATACAAAGGCAGGCAGCATTCTATTATTTCCATGTCCATTAATAGATATGAGGGTAAATAAGTAGATTTCAGTATTTCTGTCATGATGGAGAATGGCAACACATTTTCCTTTCCAGAAGTCTGAAGTGTTAAAATACATAAATCTTCACAGGGATTAGAATTTTAATTAGCAATGTATCCTTTAATTAATTTTTTCCTCTGCTTTCATTTTTCAGAATCCAAGAGCCCTTTTCTGAATTCAGTCACAAATATAGTGGAAGTTTTTGAAGCAGTTCATTTTCAAATCTCAAGCACAAAAGAGAAGCAATCATCTCTAAGATACCTAAACAGCCTCAAGGAAAATGCCAATGTCAACATTTACCAGTGAGGTGAATGAATTGTTTTTCCTTAGAGCACCTTTAACATTATTAAAAACTGCTTTGTGTCTTCAGTGCCTGTGAAGGGAATCAAGATGCTGGTTGTTACTCTTTTTTTACTGCTCATTTGTTCATTCCCATGTATCTTCTGCACAGCAGTAGCCAATACACGAAGCAAAGCACCCTTCCGGTACTCCCTATATGCTTGCCATCATGAAAAGCCACCCATGCTTCCAAGAGATACTCCTGCCTTTTGTAGCAGTTCAGGGCAGGGAATGGAACAAAAGGGTTTGAATCAGGCAAATTAAGAATGATCTGTAAGATAAACATATATTATTCAGTAACCCTATTTAAATTCCAGGAAGTCTGAAGTCCATGCTTCTTGCTTTGTGTTGCCCAAAGCCTGCTCTTTGTCTGCTGTCAGATTTTTCAATGTATGACTGGGGGTGACTGACTTTTTCATTCATTTCCAGGCATAACTGTTTTCTAACTCTGCAGCAATGCCTTCAGATATTTGTCACAGTCACGCTTTGTGACCATTCGCATGAATTCCACCAGGTCTGACGAGGAGGAAGATATTGCATGTTTTCACTGAGATAAGTCGCCCTTCTATTTCTGCCATGATCCACTGTCCCTGTCTAACGTAATCAGAAAACTTTACCTTTTGCACTTGACTTTATGTACCCTCAGTAATACCTTAGTAGATTCACCATGTCTGATTTGTTTTTATTTTTATCTTTTTACATGTACTGTCTTCCTGTTTAACAAAGGAGGTGGAAGAAGGAAAAAATAACAGTCTTCAGTCATTCTGCTGCGACTGAAGATGGGTAAGCTTTGAATTTTACACACCAGTGGCATGAGAAGGGCGCAGGGAGCATGCAGACTCAATGTCTGCAATATGAAAATATGAATGATTGCTATAAAGTACAAGTTTGTTGCAGTTATTGCATGAGTGAACCTCACTTTGAACAAGGCTCGGTGGGGGAAGCAGGGGAACAATTCTTCACCCTTTGTTTTGTTTCCATCCATAGTAGAAAAAGATGCAAATTAGAGCTCTGTCAAACATAGGAGAGTCATCTCATGCAAGGTCTTGAAATATGGCTTTGTTCCAAATTGGAACAAAGCACCCAAATTTCCAAATGTTCAATACAGAAAAATGTCATGGAAAAATAACTCACCTTGGGTTGGCTGAATCATTTTACTTTGTCAAAAGTGAAGTGTTCTATTTTGACTGTTTACTTCGTATTTTCAATTGCATCTAACCTGATGCAAAATAAAACAGCTCATTCAAAACTTGCCCAATGGCATCTGCTGGGGATACCACTTTGAAAGCAGAGTTATCAAAATCTTCACAGAAGTCTAATGAGATTGGTGAGAAGCGAGTTTTAGTCATTTAGTCATCTAAATTGCTCATTTAGAATGGTTTATAACCATTTATTCAACCGCATTGAATGAGTCACCCATCATAATAACACCAAGAAGTAGAGAGGCCACGTGACATACACCCAGCCCTCCCTCCTAATGCCATCTGAGCATGGTCCCAGCAGCAGCTAGGGAAGCCCATGCAGACTTGCGGGTTATCATGGCATAGGCTGAGTGCAGGCCTCTAGCCAAGAGCAGTCACCCACTGCTTCAGGTCATAAATCTTTTTAGCTGAAGCATGAACAGCCCTGGTAGACAATGTTAACAAGTTTCCTTCATTATTTGAACCAGGGTAGACTGCAGGTTGGGTTTCTATGACCTTGGAAGATACTCCTGTGAATTAGCCTTGGGGATCAGCTCGACCGAGGTCAGCAGGTGTGCCCAGACCCTGCAGGTGGGTTTTATGTATCCTAGAACAGCCATTGGCCACAATGAAATATTTAATGGCTGCGTTATACTCTTTTATAAAATTATTTCCGGTACCTAGTTAGAATGTAACCTGGGTGTGTAACTACAAATACTTTTTTAAGAAAACCAAAGCCAACACTGGGAAAAGGGCTGTCCTGCCCCTTCTCAGCTGCCATGACATTGATCCTGTGGGGCTTATTTGGTTTTGTTTTAGTAATCAAGTAGGGGCCTTTTTAGTCATTCTTTAATAATCAGGGCATAACTCGTTCACATGTAGTCGTGCCACAGAGCTCCATCACAATTCTTTCCTATTGACTCTAAAAGGTATGACCACAGCATAACCTAGGAGGGCATGTCCAACCCTTGTTTCATGCTGCACTCACAGCTTGATCACCGGGATTTGATCACTAATATATAATAACATGTGAGCTCAAACCACCACATTTCACAGAAAAAGTTGCTCATAGAAAGTAGACCCCTAAAACGGCAAAGCTTTAGGTTAGAGAGTTGGGTGACTCCTGTCATTCATTTATTTCCTTACAGGGCATTGATGCAGTGACACTCCTGTTTAACTATCATTAACCAGAGCACATTTATTTGCTTTAGGAGTCTAATAATCAATCATCAAATTTCTCCACTTGTTTTGTGGCATTGTATTTCATCACTTGGTAGGGTATGAAACATTATCATTCTTTACACAAGTTTGCTTACAGAATATTTATTTAAAGAGGTTTCAGTATAAATAAAGATTTTCTACTTATATTTATTTTAAATGATTTATTTTTATTTCAACTACTTGCTTTTGTATGAAAAATGTATGTGAAAAATAATCCAGAAGTGTAAATGGCATGAAAATGGAATTATCCATCAGATGGAGGGGGTGATCACTCCAAGTCAGGTATGTGGGTTTGGGTGGGGTACAGCAAATGGCTTCGTTGGTTTGTATGTTTGGGGGATTTCTCTCCACCCCCCTCTCTCCCCACTACTGTAGATCATTTATCCTTTGAGAAAGAAAAGGAAGACTGGTATAAATTAGGAATGGTAATGTAAAAGTTTATATCCACAGCATAAAAGTTTTTCAAATTAATACAAGCATTAAATTGCTAAAAGTATTTTTTCCATATACTCCCAATATTAAACATGACATGCCTGCTGGGGTTGGTATAAAATTTTGTCAACATTTTTGGCATACAAGGTCTCAGCCTGGGGTCAATATTTTCTTGACCAAATTTTGTTGTTT
Organism: Eurystomus gularis; assembly: GCA_013400335.1. Classification (NCBI taxonomy): domain Eukaryota; kingdom Metazoa; phylum Chordata; class Aves; order Coraciiformes; family Coraciidae; genus Eurystomus; species Eurystomus gularis. Next base: position 133,929 of record VZZY01020645.1, read on the forward strand.
CAGTTGCCTTTTTATACTCACATATTGTAATGCAAACATTTCCAGAAAAAAATGAAATTTGGCAGGCTATTAGTCCATAACGTGGTCTAATGCCTCTGGGTATTTTTTTAAATGTAAATCATTGAGATGTTTAAGGTTTGAGGTTTAAGAACTGTGCACACACTTTAACAACTTCTTTTAAAAATATTTAGTATGCATATTTACCACATATGCATCTTATAGAGACTAGAGATTAAACTGGAGATTACTTGCTGAAATATGCAAACTGCTCTCCATGAATAAACATCCTCATGAACGCCTATTGAAATTTTCTTATTAAAAAAAAAAAAAAAAAAAGTTGTTTAAAACTACAATAAAAGCAAACACAAGTAAGATGAGGGGAAGAAAAAGCAATGTATAAGTCACTTTAATGATTTAACTTGGCCACAGAATATAAGGTTCAATTTTTTTCTCCTGGGATCTAATCCAAAGCCCACTGAGGTCAAGAGAAGGCTTTCTAACTATTCCCACGTGCACTGGATCTGGTCTCTGCTCTGCTGCTCCGTTGCTGGGCTGTGCTGACGGGCTGCAGAAGCAGCCCACTCACCTGCTGAATGCTTTACACAGGTTTGGGGTGGCACAGGAACTTCCCTCTGGAGTCACCTTCCTTCGTCTGTGGGTTTGAATCAGATTTCCACTTTTGCTTTGATATATCAGTGCCTTCCCGTTATTTGCTATAGTCTTCATGCAGTAAAATATGGGAGGGAAGATTGTAGAACCTTGCAGATGTGCCTGTGCACACGGCAGCTAACGTACCGCACGGCGTCCCTCAGCCTGAGAGTTCTTCTAGGTATTGACCTCATTTCAAAGCCATTTTTAACATCAGCCTGGGAATACATTCTGTAATTTGCATGAGTTACAAATGACAGGAATGGTGTAATCAATGAGCACTGGTGCCATCGCATGCAACGCTCGTTCAAAAGCAATTCCTGCAGTTCCTGGCCAATCTGTTCCTTATGCTGATTTCTGGAAGCTTGTAAACTCTCCCTAAGATGCTGGCAACATCAGCCAAACATCTCAGACACATTGTCTTTCTGAACCTGAACTTTTTAAATGGTGGTTAAACATGTTGCCTGCTTTAGTTTCCTGTCTATCTTCATCATAAGGCAGCACCTGTTTCAAATAAATTATACACAGAGCTGTATCAGCAACACCTTGGCAGCAGCTGCCACCCTGAAAAGCAGAATGCCCTTGAGGACAGTACACCTGTGAACACATACAGTATTTATTTAGCCGAAAGGCAAAACTTTCAGTTACATAAAGCAATTATCTAAAGCTTAATGCGTGCCCGTTATTAACACAAAATAACCTTGTTCTTAAAAACCAATAAAAATCTATTTAAAGGCTTTTTTCAAAATCCAGGGAAACATGTACTTGCACTGTGGATCTGTTCTTAGCTTAGTGCTTCAATGTCTGATGGTGGGAAGATGTGTGGGGGAGGCTGCCTGTGCGGAGTTACAAAGTAATAGTGCATAGATTTGGAGGTCATGATACACAGAGAGGAGAGAAGCCAAAGCATTTTCAGAGAGACAGTCGAACAACAGACTGTTTTTCTTATTGGTTCCACATTATGAAGTAGCATTTTGTTGCCGAAATAGAGAACTACTGTGCTTAAGACAGTGTTTGATCTTTTCATTGCTATGAGACAGTAGGTAAAAGTGGTCCCGAGAAAAAGGTTTTCTTATTACTAGAACAAACCTTTCATAGCCGGCTCACTACCAGCACTGTCCTGCCATGTAACAGTGAGCCTGTTTTAGCAGCAGTAAGTGCCGTTGGTTGTTTGCTGCAGATCACAGGACAACGGAAATGAAACAAACTTCTGATTAAAAGAGAACACGAATCTGAGATAAGTTCTGAAGTTTGGTAAAGCAAGAAGTAACACTAGGAGCTCTGTAGTTCAAGTAAATTGTAAAATACATTTTCAATTCAATATGCGTGCTTTAAAGATTATTTGGCACATGAACCTTATAAATCTTTTAAAAGGGAAGACATTTTCTACTTGGTGTTTCCAAAATTAACACTGACTATGAAAAGTTTATACATGTGTGCATGTATATATATATACTTGTATAAATGCTCATAAAACACTGACATTTTAAAGTCATGCTTTACAATACTTTCATTCCCTGTCTGATGCCTCCTGATGCCATTTAAGTGATCAACTCGAATGCTCTTAGGTGGTAACGTGTTTTCACACTTCTGTTTGGCCAGACCTGAAAGCTGTGGCAGGACTCCCTAGTGAATATTACAGCTTGCTTAGGTGTCATTTTTTTTAAACCCTTACTAGGCTGAATACAAATAAACATAGTGTGAAGACGCTAGCACGTAGACGTTCTCCCATCCATAATTAATCCACAATTAAATGGATTGTATTTTATGAGGTTAAAAATAAAATTCCAAACGATTAGCATTAGCATAACCTCACAATAGATACCTTATCTTTCAAACATTGCCAATAAACATAAAATATTTTGTTTCATGTTTTATTATGAGACAGTTTGAAGTTCAACTTAGCTATATCTTTTCCATTTGGCTTTCTTAAAACTGCTTTATTTTATTCACAACAAGCATGCTACATTTCAGACATCCAGGCTGAAGCATATGGATTAAGTCAGTGATTCAGTTTCTAAGACTCCAAATGACTGTTCTGATTACTCACGAAAATCTGTCTTTTTGCCAGGTTTTCTTAAGACTTTAATACAAGTAAAATTAACAGGAATATGTTTTCTTCTCGTAATGCGTGTGAGAATACGATAGAATGATATAGTCTCTGTATACAGATACAAACCTACTTCTTGATTTTAATTTTCTTGGGTGTGTTTGATTCTAATCAAATGTAAATGCTAGGAGCACCCAGTTAGGATTCCAACCAAAAGGAAATTCAGCTATGGATACAGAATAAAAACTATTTATTTTCCCCTGGAGTGTTTAGTTTTTATTAAATGTCAACAAATCTAAAAACATGCTTTACTAATCTGTGTATGTGTGTATGGGAAATTAGTCACCATCATATGTCACTGAAGATAATGTTTGCTTTGGTTTGGATCAACAGGTTCCAGAGAGCTGAAATCTCTCACAACCATTTAAAACCTACTCCTTGTTTTCCTTTAACATTTGTCACATCTCCCACTGGAGATCAAAAAATGCCACGCTGTAATACAGCGCAGGGGCTGAGCGCAGGCCTACCTTTGTGATTGTTCGCTACCCTCTGTGATAAATGTATTCATTAGCTTCTTTCCTGTTGACTTTCATGCACGCAACTAAGCCAGGATGTTACATGTTCTCAAACAGAAGATGGAATGACCAGTGGAAGATGTTGCCACCTGGAAGGGTCTGCCTCTGTGCTGCCCATCGCAGAATTGCCTTTGGAGTGAGGGCCACAGAAGCAGCTTTGCGCTGGGATCTGCAGGGAGCCCCACCTTGCTGCAGCGTGAGCTGGCTTCCTACCGACCTCACGGCTGTGGTCACACTGGTTTTGCTGAGACTGGACCATTAGAGCAGAGGTAAGTGCTGTACGTAAGAGAAATGTGTTAGAGCGCAGAACAACCGTGCTTCCTCTGGAACAGCTTTTCGTAGATTCAAGGAGGGTAACAGGAGTGCAGGGCCACGTGTGCCCAGGGGATCCCAAATTCAGTTTGATTCAGTGAAGAGGCTGCTAAGGCTTTATAAGCCCAAGTTGCCTTCTGGAAAGCAGTGACAGGACAAGCCATTACTGATATATGACATTGCAACCAATTTGTCCAGGAGCACTGAGCCAGCAAAAGGAGGAGCATAGAGCTGTAGAAACCTGTTTATCTTCTGAACAACATTCTTGCTGCAGTGTGAGCACTTCTGTGTGTTACCTGGGTTTCTCACGGTGTGATAATTGGGCCACGTAAATGTAGGGCTTGGCTTTGGTCTCCAGTCTCATGGCATCTGAAAATAGGTATCAAAAGGCACCCACCTCTTTTTAAAAAGCCAAACAAAAAAAAAGTACAAATGCAAAATACAGTTTGGGTACAGAGGACAAACAACCACTAATATGGCTGGTCTCCAGATCATCTTCTGGAGAACGTTTTATCTCAGGCACAATAAGGTGAGAAGAGAGCCAGTGGTGCGAGAGTTTCCTTTATGGCAGTTTCTTCATTATTTTAATTAAATTTCTTTCCACTCATGGAGATACACAAAACAATAAAAGAAAGCAATGTGAAAGTTCACAGTATGCAAGATTCGTCTTGTATTGACAGGTTTTGTGTAACCCATTTTAAACTGATGTTTGCGTGTTTAAGAATGCACACCTGCACATTACCACTTGTGGTAAATAAGTTTATTAGCCAAGGAATGTCTGAATACTTGCTGGAAATTCCATATAAATGCAGTTATGTTTTGTGTTAAGATCCCTCTTTGGTAAAATATGCTATCCCTCCTCCATACTCCAGGGTGAAAAAAAAAACAAACACTAAATGATGTACAAACATGCAGGAAAGATGCAGGTGAAAAGATTCACAGGCCTTAAAAATGTCATGTGCCTGATGATCCAGTGTGCCTCTCCAAGTACAGTTTATGCATTCTGTTTCTATGTTCTATTATATTTTTGTCAGACCAAATGTTCCGCTCAGATACTAGAACTTTATTACTGTCTCATTTGTATTTCCTTTTACTTTGAATTAAAACCTAAAGGTGGTGACAGCAGAAATTCTGATGCTTGGCATAAGATTAATACTTGAGGGCCATTCAACTTTGCTCATCATCCATTTGAAGAGAATTTCCTCATGCAAAGAGATTGCTCCACTTAGGACAAAACTATTGTTTTCATCTCTGAGCTCCAAAAGAGCAGAAGGGTGGAAAGAAAGCGAGGGGAGGCAAAGGAGAAAAGGGACATGGAGCAAAGTGGGAAGCTTTGATCCTTTCACTGAGGGGCTAAGGAAGTTCAAAATAAAAGAATCTCTCACCACCTTAAAAAAAAAAAAATCAAAGTAAGAGAAACAGAGAGCACAGTATGACAGGAGACAAAAAGTGAAGCAGGCTGGTGCCAGAGTCTGAAGGAGAAACTCTGCAAGAAACAGAAGAGAGGAAGCATCTTGGCTCCCTAAACCCAAGGAGCTTCCAAGAGAAGTAAAGAAATCACAGGAATAAAATAAATTCAAGTGACTTCTGATTTTGCATTGCTAATTACATTTCTTGCACTGCCTAAATTACAAAATAATTGTGCCATAACCAGACTGAACAGCCTGCAGCTGTGGAAATAACCCATGCCAAAGCTATTGGACAATCTGTAAGAGGACCACTGGCCCCAAAGCCTTAACCAGTAGGACTGACAGACCTCGTTTCTAGAGCAGAGAGACAGAGCCTGAAGGTGTGGCAGGGTTTGGGGAAGGGGCAGTGCTGGATCCCACTTGGGTCAGGGCAAACTTGAGAGAAAAGGGGTCTGCCAGCAGGTCTATCAGCTCATTCATGACCCATGTGGGACAGGTCAACTGTAACTGTGTCTCTGATTTACAATGAGCAGAAAATTCATTAATTTAGTATATGGGTATAATTTTGTCACAGAAAATTTGATTAGTACTTTATTCAAGCCCAGTGAAACAAGTATGACTTCCTGCAGAGCAAACCATTATTACACTTGAGGCAGGGTCAGTCTTCTAAATCTGCCACCCTTACACAGCCCTGTTTTCTTTGTTTACACCTTTTAAGTTACAATGTCTACGTCATCTGTCAATAAGCATCCTTCTGTTAGCCCAACGAATTGGGGTGGATGTACAAAAAAGCCAATTTATCTGTGCCTGCACTTTTGCCAGGGATCCTAACGGAGTATGAACATACAGCCCAAACACTGCAGTATGCCAGCACTGGTCCTGGCAGTGTGTAGTTAAGCATGAACAATCTGTGATTTGTTGAACACCAGTAAGAGACTTGAATCCTTAATCTGTAGGAAGGCCAGCTTTCGCAAAATAATGATTGCTATATATGTGATGCTTAGAATGCTTTTATTTCTGCATGATGGTAACCTCGACTGTCGTAATTTATTGTACAAGAACTGCAGTGTATAAGTAATTATAAACTGCATATGAATTCAGTGCCAGAATTACTGCCATCTTTTCTATTCCTACTGACAGCAGTCACTCTTCAGACATTTGAACGATAGAAACAGAATACACACCTACCCACTGTAATTTATTTCAGTCATTTTCAACAAGATGTCCTCTTTAAAAAAAATTCCTTGAAAAATCCACATCAATCTTTCATCTCTTCTCTGAGGAATGTGTATTTATATTACTCTTGAGCCAAGAATGGGTCATCATTCACATATGCAAAAGAAACATTAGATTACACCTAGAGTTTGCCCATTGGTATTTTATTCTCTTTACTTCGCGGAGTTATACATTAAACGAGTTCCTCTGCTGAGTGCAATAGGACTACCTGGAACCTTACATAGAAAGGAGTGCTAAGACACTGGGTGAACATTGTTGCTTTTTTTTTTTTTTTTGCAAGATCCTGCTATATTTATGAAGAAATAACACAAGGATGGACTTTGGCAAGCTATAGCAAGGTACTGGTTTTCTGAATCCTTCTGGGAATACTATTTACAAACATACTGGACCTTTTCTTTGTTTTATTCAATATCCAATGTTCCTCTCTCAAAGAAAAAGCATTTCATATTAATTTAGCTGTACGTTTGTTATTTCAAGTAAAATTCTCAAAGCATCAAAGGCCTCTGTATATGAAGTATTTCAAGAAAGCAGACACAGGCACATCAGATCAAAGGTACAAAAGGCAGTCTGATTAAACTAATTTTTTTAAAATGCATCTGAAGAAATTTTCTTTGATTCGGGGAACTTGAAAACCAAACTACCTTTGAACAAAAAGTTCCAGTGAAATCCAATATTTTTTTTATAATTTAAGAAATTCGAGTGTTTTAATGTTTCTTTGCTTTTGCCTTCTTACATGTCAATTAGAGTGGGACAGAGCTCTTGCATGAAATATAGATGGGGTCAAAGCCTAAAGTAGAGCCATCAATAATAATGTCTGCAGAACATCTGAGTTTCCTTTGAATTTCATGCCACTTTAGAACAAAGATGTTTGCAAGTAGCAGCGTTTTAGGTTATTAAACAATGAACAGAGACCAAATCTTTGAAAAGCACACTACAAGAACATTTACAGCTATCCCTGTTAATACATTTTGAGACTTCTTTTCTGTTCAACATTTATGCTGTTTAGCTATCACATAGCTGGTCTCACCTGATGGAAACCTGCCAGTCTTACAAGATGTAAACCATCCCCAGCATCCAGGATGTGAGAAACATTATGGGAAAATTTAGGAGCCCATACAGATTGTGACTCAGGGAAGCAGTTAGACATGAGTCTTGCCCGTATGTTATTTTAGGTAGAATTATAGTATCTGCTCACTGTACGCTCAGCCTGAAAATTTTAATTAGCTCCATCCGTACATGTTCATGATTTTTGAAGCTCTGGTCACCAACCTAAATGCTACTATAGTTTCTTACCCTTTTTTAATTGGAAAAAGTGAAGAAACATGTCTCTAAAAATCTGAAGGTTTGCAATTTTTCTAATTTCCATCGACAAGAATTTCTCCAGTTAATGGCATACACTGAAAAGCACCCAGCCCTCACAAGCTTTATTCCTGAGCTCTGCCAACTTGGTCTGCTTTATTCCTGAGCTCTGCAAACTTCTTGGTCAGAGTTTCAGTATCTTGATGTGGGAGAATCTCTAACAATATCTAGTTTCTAGTCAGGATTTGGAACCAGTCTGGAAAGTAAATACTGTCCTCCTAAATTATAATTTTTTCCTTTACCTACAAGAAATTGTCTGCAAATTGGTTGTCTCTCCATCATCTTTGGTTTCCTGACTAGCTGGTTTATTTAAATTGTCTTTTTATACTGTTCAGTTGTCACCCCTTTAACTTCCACTGCCTCTCTGCTTTCATCTTCAAACTGTCCTTCAGAAGCTCCTGAATTCTCTGAACAGATCAGCCTTCCTTATGACATTTGTACGTTCTTGAATCCAACTCTTACGTTCCAGTGAAGGCACCTTCTAGAGAGCCTGTGCTTCTCTAGAATGAAAGGTATGGTCCTGTTGGAAGTACTGCATACAAAGTCGAGATTATGAAAAAGCTTCACAGTAGCAAATAAACTTTACTAGTTATGCTTATAAACATGTGATAACTATAATCAGCCTGAAGGCTATGAGCTTTCAGCAATGGCAAGACAAAAAACTGCAGATAAAGGGGTATCAGTGGCTGTTAATGTATTGCCTGGCATAGTGACAGAAATAAGAAAATGTCTGTTAAAACTATATTTTACCTATTTGATAGATATCTAATGACAGTCACCTTGACCACCGGTTGCCTGGTTCTTGCTCCTTTTCAGGATATTGATGCCAACATAGGCTTTGAACTGTGATTATAATAAACAAAATCCTAAAGATTCACCAAGCAATTGAGTGCAAACGGACTGAAGAAGCTGTCAGACATTCTCATGTGTTGTCTGCACGGTAATTGTTTCCAGTGGTCAGCAAAAATGAAACAGAACCATAAGGTTTTAAAGATTAGGCTTAATATCTCCTGCATAGTCTAATACACGATACGGCCCTTTCCTGGAAGACTGTACGCACTGAAAGAGAATGATGAAGCAGAAGAATGGGCACTATGCCATTCCATCAGATGAAAGGGAAGTTGGTGGATATTTGCCATGGGAATACTTGACTGTTAAGCACTTGATCTACTGTCTGTTAGCTCATGGGAATGGAACTAGTAAACTTGGGAAACCTCAAATAAATTCCCATTGTGTATATAATATAATCCAAAACAGAATCTTCTCGGGAACAATCGCTAATTATACTGGAAGTCATCCTTATTTAGTGGAAGAAGAGACCATTTTCTATGATCCATTTCACTACACATTTTTATACTGAAAATTTTTACTCAATATTTACAATACAGGAAGTCTGTCATTAGTTATATCTCCATTTTAGACATTAGTGTGAAAGGTTATTACAAAGAATGTTTTTTTAAAAGCCTTATTCTGCCACCCTCACAATGACAAGAGGAACCTTTAGAATTACCTAGATGATAAATTACTGTTTCAGAAGAATTCTTGAATGAGCTCATCTTTGTACCCTATCCACCATAGTCATGGTTTCTGTTACAAACCAGATGAGCTGAACATTTACCTTAGATCTTTTTCTAATTTATGAAACAAATGTGTAATAAAGACAAAATTAGTTTCATGTACAAACATTTTTGCTGACATCTAAAACAATCCAATGGTTTTGTCATTGTATGTTTGGAGACATAACTATTTGAAAATTCTTCCTCAGCAGAAAACTGTTAAGCTTTTTTTAACCAATCTTCTGCAGATACCTCACACTGAGTAAGTCATGCATTTCTAGCTGGCTTCCCTAAAGAGGTTTTATTCAGAGTTTAATAGAAACCATTAGGTCATTTGAATCAGAATACACAACTAACATATTAAAAAGCCCAGAATAAAATAACTGAAGTAAATCTGTAAAGTATTTATCTTTTAATTACTAGACAATGAATCAACATAGACTGGTGAATGACATATCAAATATGCCTGGTTGATAAGGTATGTCTAGATACTTAAACAGTGTGGCATTGGAGTTGGAGACATGAAATGCAATGAAACCTTTGCTTACATTCATTTGGAAAGCAAATTGAGTAGGGTCAGTTTAATAATAGTTTTCTGTTACAATAACAGGTTAATAACAGTTTTCTTTTTTCTGCCTTGCAGATTTGCTGTTGTTTTAAGTTATCTTCTCTAACCCTTGAAAGCCTGTTTCTGTATTCACTGTCTAAAACCCAGTATCTCCATGCAAATTTTATCTCAAAACATCTTTCTTGCCCACTTCTTTTACCTTCACAAGACATAGCCAAGAGAATAATGTGTCTCAGCTGCCACAGAATGCATTCCACCGAAAGAATGTACCCAAATTTGACCCAGGGAACAAGATACACCCCACAATACATAAAAACCTTAATATTAAGTTGCCAGAAGGGTATCTGGCAAGCTCCAAATTAAACGTCTTTTCAGCCGACTCTCGCTACTCTGTTACTCCATAACCTTCCCATGGCCCATTACTTGTATGTACTTAAAAAAAAAGATAGAAATCCATTTGTTGGAAAGTCAAGTCTTTTCACAATAAGGCCAAGGTGCAGGTGAAACTTGTTTTTCCTATTTAAATTATGCTCAGATTTCATTCCCCTCTTTGTCTAGATTCTTCTCCCTTTCCCTCTCATTTTCTGTCCTTATTTCTGAATGGATTAAAATTAAATTAAATTCTTTGGAAAAAAAGGCAGAACAAAGACACACATATGCATGTCTTCTCAGCTGTTTCTTTAAACTCTCACACCTCTAGTAAAAATACTATGTACCTAGGCATTGCAAACCAACATTATTTTTGCTGTAAAAACACCATGTGCACGTTCTTAGACATGAGTCGTCTGTGCAAGATCTTTTCACACGTGCAAAAACAGCTGACATTTTATCACTTTCAGGGATAAATAGAAGAATCATGAAGAGAAATCCACTGCTGTCCTTGTCTGTCTTCCTAGTTACGGAAGCTGAAGATTGTGGATGTTGATATTAATTATGAAAGTAATTTTTCTTATATACTCTCTAGTCCAGTAGCTATCACTGCAGAAGTTTAAATTATTTCAGTGTGCCCTGCAGTTGTCACAAGCTTTCTTACAAAATGAGAAGAAAACCTCATTTCCTGGACCAATGTCCTACTGAACCTAATACAAGTAAAAATCTACTCTCCTATTTCACAGAATCACAGAATGATTGAGGTTGGAAGGGAGGTCATCTGGTCCAATCCCCCTGCTCAAACAGGACAACCTAGAGACAGTTCCTGAGACCATGTCCAGGTGGCTTTTGAACTCCCCTAAGGATGGAAACTCTGCAACCTCTCTAGTTAGCCTGTGCTAGTGCTTAGTCATCCTTAGAGTAAAAAACGTGTCCTGATGTTTCAGGTGGACCCTCCTGTGTTTCAGGTGCGCCCACTGTCTCTTGTCCTGCCACTGGGCACCAGTGAAGAGAGCCCATCACAGTCTTCTTTACACCCTCCCTTCAAGGATTTACAGACACTGATGAGATCTCTCCCAAGGCTTCTCTTCTTTAGACTAAATAGTCCCAGCTCCCTCAGCCCTTCCGCGTATGAAAGGTGCTGCAGTTCCTTAATCATCTTTGTGGCCCTTCGCTGGTGTCTGCCCAATATGTCCAGTATTTGCAAGTAAGGATGGGTTTAAAGCAAAGCAGAGGCTGGGTTAAACATGCTTGAGAAGGCAGCAACCATCAGTGAAACAGAAGATAGAAAGGCTGACCAAATAAAAAGTATAGACAATCTGTTACACCCTGGATTTTGTACATAAAGCTTTAGCACGCAGGAGTACAACATTCTTCTTTGTTTCTGATAAGGAGAAAAGAGAGAAAACCGGGCATCACAGAGAAGAACTATGAGATGGGACAGAGCAGAGATGTTTAGAGTTAATGTGCATGTGTTGGTGCATGTGTCCATGTGTCTGTCTGTATGCACGCCTGCAGAGAGAGGTCTGCTACTGCTAAGGCACTGTAATCTGAGGCAAACTGTTTCATATATTAAAAAGCTGCATTAGTAAAAAGATCTTTTCAGAAATAGACAGATGTGGTATCTATGCCAAAAAATGACATTGCAAAGGGATTAACTGTTTAAGTGGTCAAATTAAACGCGACAGAAATAGTTAGCTTCCCTTGGCCTGCAGCTCCTCTGCATGAGGCAGCCTGTCTCAAGTTGCCAATACCTCATTGATACTAAGGCGAAAAGACAGTAATGTTAGGAACTGGGACATTTCCCAATCTTCCAAAGTCTGACTTTATGCCTCGTGGTCTTATCTGTGATAGGACAGGATCTCCCAATCTCCCTGGGCCTAAACCTGGGCCTGGTGTAGCCATTTCCGCAGAACTGTCCTAGCACTTGACGTAGACATGTTTATTCTGGCAAAACTGCACTGTTGCTGTGTAATATGGGTGAAATAAGCTACCCTGGTGAATACACAGTTTTGTCATAACTAAGTCCACAGCAAGGACTTTTGCTAACAAAACAAGGGATAATATTCTTTGACTGATGTTGTAGTTTGTAGTGGAAGCCTGGCCTAAGTCCAGGACTGGGACCTATAACCTGCTTATTTTTATTCTTATTAGCAGCCTTACTTAGATTAAGGCACTGGCTTGATACTTACTTCAGGAGATTAGGAATAGTGATGTGCACATGGAAGAAAACACAGAGGGATGCAAGAGGTGCTCTGGCCAGCACAAGGTCTGTTCCAACACAATTGTAGCGTTTCTGACTCTCAGCTTTACTCTTTCAGAGCAAGCTCAGCTATCTTGGGACAGAATTGCATTTTACCATAAGTCTAATAGATCTCTTAAAAGAGTATTATCTGGTGTGAGAGAGCATCAGCTGTTTTTTTCTTCTTTTCTCTTCATTAGGAAAACTCCACTCTACAAATACCTATTCAGCTGCTTGCTTTAGTCTCCAGTTCCATAGCAAAGTGAATGAGATGTGATTTAGTCCTGTGTTAGCAATGTCAATTTACAGGATAAAATGAAGGAAGTAGCTCTTAAAGTCAGCCTAGCCCTTCCAACGACTGTACCTGGTGCCTTTTCCTTTCCCCTTGCCCAACTATTGCAATTTTCCCAACCTCTGTGCACAAGTGCTGTCACTTCACTGCTTCCTGCACCAATGCAGGAATGCACCAATGCTAAGCCTTTCCCTAGGCTTAGCAAAGCCCGTACTGCAGTTGTTACCTCCTTTAAGCTTGGATAACCTCTCTGCAGCAAACCTGAACTGAACTGTCCGTTGCCCAGGCTGCTCCCACAGAACCCAATGCCATGAATTTTGAACAAGTGTCTTCGTAATGTATCAAAAGCATGTCCTGTGGAACAGGTCTTGGAGTATCTTGAGTCAGGTTATTCACCCTGAGTTGCTTAAAAACACAGTGGTTTCGTAACCATGGGAAGATGTGCTTCTTCCTACTCACATTTCACCTGTCAGTCACAGCGACACAGTGCATAGTGTTTTGTGATAGCTACGAGCATTCCCCGTGTGGCATCCCTATCTCTCACACAAGATACCTGGACTCTGGACCATGTATAATTATCATGCCAGACAGACCAACTGAAATCTGCCAGTCTTTTACTTCCAAAGCATATGAAAATAGATTCCGCATAGCTTAAACAAATGTGTCACTGAAGCTGACTTTACCCAAAATAATAATGCATTTTTCTACTTCCAAGTATTCTCTAGATTTACAACAATAGCAGCAGCAGCAGTTCCAGTCTTGTACAGTGTCTGTCTGGAAGTCAGCTGGACATACCCACGTGCTACCACCAGAGCTGCAGGTGATGGCTGGTGAACTACAGCAAGTGCAGCAGTGGCAGCGCCTACAATGAGCCAGGGGCTGCCCTGGGTGCCAGGTGACCAAAGTAATAAGACAGCAAATTGGTGGGAAAATGCTGAGTGCTATACATCGTTGATTCTGCATTATTTGTGCTACATTTCTCATTTATGGTGTCATGTCTGACTATTGCTGTGGCTTTGATCTTAGAGGGACCTGGCAGAGGACCATTCTAATTACTCTTTGCATCATTCTGTCTGTGAGCAGCCTTGGCGCGGTCAGTGTCTCCCTGTGCAGGTTGCCTGTTTGCCACATGTTATCCTTATATATAGGCATATGTACACTCTGATTAATAAGTCAGTTTAGCACAAGAATTCGATGGTGAGACAGAAGACTTCAAGAGAAAAGTTCTTTCCTGTTGAGATAAAGCAGCAACTCTGTTAGCTTAAGCCAACAGAGACCTTTTAAAAGTCACCCAGAATTGCTTAGACTGAGATTTTCTGAACATCTATGCATTTGAAAAAGACTAAACTATGTGAAAGGTGCTATTAGCATGCATGCTTTAACTTCACTTCTTTTTTATGTTTGACTCTTAAGGAAAAATACCAGATTTTGATATGAACATCTGTTTCATGTTTTTCTAAATGTGAGCTTAGTATGAAAATTAACCCCTGAATTTTTGGTTTCAGCAGCCTTCTGGCTCTTCAGCATGCATTCAGGACCCTTGGCTTCCTAGAATTGCTAGGAAATGAGCTCACCCAATGGCTGCTTTTTCTTCTGGAAATAACTTGGCCAGCACTGGATGTGTTCAAATGTTTAATGATGATATTTTTCACATAGTGACCGTTAGCAGTTGTCACTTCTTTTTGCCAAGGCACTCCACTAGAAGTAACTCAGCTCTCAGTCTCATATAACCTCATTCAACTTTTATCCCAAGAAAATGTAGGGAAATAGCAATCATATTTGCTCTTTCCAGAAATGTGTTTTAGTTACAAACAGGCCCAGCAGATGTTTAGCAATGGCGAAACCACTCTCTACACCACAAATCTGAGTGGGGGGGTTTCTTCTCCCTCACCAGAGGACTAAGGCATTACACAGTAACGTATTTTCGCCTACCAAAACAAAAGTAATTTTCTTTCTTGTAGGTTTAGGGTACATTACCTAAAGGTAGGGAGGACTAGCAAACCTTCACAAATGCAGGAGTTCCTTTTGCATGGGTGAGCACCCAAAATGCCAGAGGATTTTCTGAGTTATCCAAACTCCTGAACCAACAAAACCAGACCTTTGCTGCCTCCTGCTTCAGGCTGGCTCAGCAATCACTCAGACGGGATCTTTCTTTTTGACAGACTGGCAGCTCCCATCCAGAGTTAAAGAGGAACTAAACAAGGAGGAAGGAAAGAACTAAATAAAAAGAAAGTCTTTTCTGCATTTTAGAGTCTTCAAAATGTTTGACCTTGACCTGGGTGAGTTTCAGGTACAATTCATCTCTTACCAGTGGTTATGGTCATAACAAGGTTCTGCACCAGTTTATGGAAATGGCTGATATTTTATTCGGTTACTATATGAATAAACATTTTCTTTTACCATAGCGAGAAAGTTTTGCACACATTTGGTCCAAGGATTTAAAAACTTCACTAGTAACATCTTTCAAAGCTAATCAGACACTGTTAAACTCCCTTTCAAATATATAGATGATGTCGGGGGTTTTCTTTTAATACCTGTTCATGTTTTTTTACGGACTACCATTGTATTTCTGAGGCCATCAGTGACATCCAGTGGCCAACTAGATTAAGCCTAGACATGTTTTATAGACATCTGCCTACTGTTTTCCTTAGTAAAAAAAATCAATAAAAATGTTAACCATGCAGCTGACCTGTTTAGCTTTAATTCTCTCATGGGTGTGATGGGAATCGGCCTGGAGAAATGCTTGTGGGATCGAACCCTCAGTCTATTCCCTCCCTTTGAACTGGTGAAACCCAGATGTCTCATGGGAGGCACAAGGCTGGTTTGGGCTCTGCCTTCTGTGCCCAAATCACTGAGGGGAGTGAAAACTGAAGCTGCAACATCTCTGGATTTGAGTTGGTGCAAAGCTGCAACTAGATTTTGTCTTCTTGATGCAAGCAGACATGAATCTCAATATAAGCATGTCCTGTCCTCTCTGTTTCGTTAATGAGATTTCATTCTTACTGATTTATTTTAAACGAACTACTCTAAAAGCGGCTAATAGGAAAAGCAAGGGAAACACAAATACTTATTCAGCCTAAATCATACACCTGGATTTAAAAAAAAGTGTGAAGCACTAGAGAACAGGTAAAACTCAGCACTACAGAACAGGTAAAACTCAGCACTACAAAGATGTTAATCATACTGTATTTTACGGAAATGTAAAAACAAAAGTAAGTGCAATAACAAATTTCCGACACTGAATTTTAAGCTTGCTTGCAGTGAACGACCATGTTATTAACCTGTTAATAGGTTTCTTTGGGTAAAAAGGAGGTGTTGTGGAGAAGAGGGTTGATGGTGTTCAGCCCCTTCAGTGGTGCCAGCAGGGCAGCAAAGGGGAGCTGTATCTGCCCCTCGCTGCAGGTGGTGAAAGTGCGTGTCTACCTCCGGGCACCTTCTCCTCCCATCCATCCCTCAGGGCACCTGGGGCCATGAGGTAAATATGCCCCATGCGGTGAAAGGGAATGAGGTGATGTTTGCCCTCACACAGTGAGCCCCTGCAGAGTATAAAATGATCATAATTTTTTTTTTTGTGAATATCTCTTTAAATAGAAAGGATATGAAAGTAATAGAACTTAGGGACTGAAACTTTTGGTGCTCAGTTCCCAGGCACAGGGACTTCAATTGCTGACTTAGCACCCCAAAGCACAGACAATAGTACCAATAGTTGCTACCACTGTATTTCAACAGCAGTAGTAGTCATTGTGTTACTAACACATCTGTTTTACAGTCTCTCTCCTCTTCTACTAGTAGTCTATTTTGCTGTGACCTGTTCCAATGAAGTATCACATCTGCATTTTGCAAAAAATCGAAGAGCTAAACACAGTACATTGGAAAAGGACATTCATGCCAGCTACTACCATTGTCATATTTGGGATTTATATTCCCCATATTATCCTTTCTCCATAGCTGGTACAAACTAAAGAAATGGGCCAGCTTATGAAAAATAGTTGCGGTCATCAGAAACAAGAAGAAAAACAATAAGTTCCAGCACTCTAGTTTACAAGAAAGTGTTTTACTTCTGGGAAACACAGTATAAGTATGAAGTAGCAGTGAACAAGAACTAAATGTCTGTTGTTCGTTAGTCCACCAGATAATGAATTAACAATACTTCACAGATTATAGCATGTAAAAATGGAATCTGTTCTCATGCATACTCTGAGAGGGAATAGCTTCAATGGAACTGAAACTTACTCCTCAGAAGGATACTGTTGGAGAAGGAACTGCCTCTTTGTTTACAGTATTTTAAATTCCTGTACATATGTAAATAATGTGCATTTAACTGATCAAGAGAGGCCAAACCCAAACCCCAGGTTTCAGGAGCTTACATATTTGAAGTGCACTAAACAGATTTTAAATTAAAAGGTAAGGGATGTTTACTAAGCTTTCTTGGTCCTTGCCAAGGACAGACTGACTTAACAGGGCAGCCAGCCATAGCTACTATGCCACCTTCTCATTATAGGCAGAAATTTTTCATCATCTCTCACACAATCACAGTTCCACTTCTGCCTCTACCCTTTCCACAGTAGCCAGCAGTCACTTAAATTGTGCAATGATGAGGTACTAAAGATACTTACATAGAAATACTTGTAGATCATTTTTATTTTTATATATATATAATACATATATTACTTATTTTGTATATATATATATGAGTTTTTTTCATGCCAAGCGCTTCTCCAGAAATAGCACTTTGATGAGTCTGTTGAAGGTGTCATTACAAATATAACATTCATATTCAGAGTATGAGAGATTTCATTTTTTTCAGTGGGAGGCCAGCAGATTATTCTGATTTCACAGCAAAGAGAAAGGGCAAAGCTTGTGGAACTTCTACAAATGAAATACAGAAAACCTGCTGTGGATCATTTCTGTAGTAATTCCCTCCAAAAGCCAGTAATACATTTAGAAACTAGCAATTATACGTGCAAGGCATCGTTACTGGCAAGTAGCACTGCAATGAAAGGCTGTATAGTTGGTATTGCGGTCACTGACGGTTTGCTCTGTTCTGCTATATGGTTTCCTTTTTGTGTACCATGTAAAGATATTTTGATGATGTTTTACCACTGTAATATACAAACATCATTTTCTATGAGGCAGAAAATTAAAATCCAAGGTGGATACCCAAAGGCATTGAGAAAATATGTTAGTGTGTTTATGCAGTTATGTAAAGAATCTCATAAAAAAACCTGGCAGAGCTGAGCCAACAGAACTCATTTGGACAGGATAGTTGAGCTCAAGATCTTCAGCTCACCATCAGCTGCATATTCAGCTTATAGCACAGAGCTTTTGCCATATGTTTTCTTTTCACCGTGCTGATAACACAGTTTAAAAATCCCCCTCAAAGCTCTCTGTGAGCAGATGGTGTGAGAGGCTACTTGTGCCTGTGCCTGAAGCCCTCCCTCTATTCTCAGAGCTAGTCACCAAGAGCTGCCCCACATGGGTGGTCTGCTAGTGTCCCTGCAATTCTACAGATCTGAAACAGAGGAAGGTACGAGCCCGCTGATACTGCTTATTTAAATGAAAGGCCTTGAGCTTCAGGCCTATGCAAAAGACTATTGGGAGTCATTGCTGGGATATGCTTTTCAGAGACTCGCACAGCTGGATCAGAAACCATGCACAAACCACCTGCTGGTATTGGTCTGTTTGGACCAATTGGGCAGAAAGTTCTTAAAAAATGGAGGAAATACTGAAAAAAGTACATCTGTTTCTTGGTGTGGCTCTGTCTAGAGGAAGTTCAGCCACAGCTGAGGGTCTGGCAACATCCAAGCAGTCTGCGTGAAGGGAGCATCTAGGCAGAAACTATGGAAAGAAGACATTTATATTCTTCACTAGGATTCCACATGCAAAGGATGGGCCATAGCTTCTCCCAGGAGGGACATAGCTGTGAATGTGAATCTCTGCCTTTCACAACTTCTTCACTGGGTATGGAGCATTTGCTAACTTTTACAGGGAAACTAATCATACCTGCATTTTGGAAATCTCGCTTTAAAAGGCCCCATTGCACTTCTAATGATGTGGTTCAGGTCTGCTGAGCTCTTTCTTGATGTTGCTGAACCTATTGCATTAGCACTTCCTGGCTACACAGAGAGCTGATCGCAGCATTGGCAGTGCTGCTTTTCCATCTAAGGGTTGTCTCAGTTTTGGGCTAGGTTAAAGCCATGATGGAATTAATTATTGGCTGTACAGCTGTTCTCCCCCACACCCTGCCAAAAGCTGGCTTAGCATACAGCCTTCCCGGCGCAAATGCTGGTGACAAAGCAAATCTAGTGTGCTTAGCGTAGTACAGAAACAGTAATTCCCATCACATAGCCAAAGCAGAGTATTACAAACAAATGCTTGCCAGGAAAGCTGCCATGCACCCAGTACGCCTGTCACTCGGCCTTTAGGCAGGTGGTGTGAACACACCTCTGGGATCTGTAATAGATGAGAGTCAAAGATGCAGGTTTGTTTGTTCTTAAAAAACATTTTCCCCCTGTTTAAGCCATAATATCCACTACCAATTTATAGTAATAGTGAAGCCGTTTCATCAGTTGTAGTAGAATTATTTTTCAAGTACTTTCTTTGTATTGATTGCTCCTTACGTAGTCCTCTGCATTTCAGTATGCCAATACGGAGCTACGTGTGGTCCACTTCCTTTATTGACATGGTCACCTTTTTTCT
This sequence comes from Eurystomus gularis, assembly GCA_013400335.1. Classification (NCBI taxonomy): domain Eukaryota; kingdom Metazoa; phylum Chordata; class Aves; order Coraciiformes; family Coraciidae; genus Eurystomus; species Eurystomus gularis. The sequence continues at coordinate 153,244 of VZZY01020645.1, forward strand.
CTGAGGTAAAATTACCAATAAACCAGTCTAATTCATAGCACTTTCCCTTCTCCACCCACATCCCTACATCCTTCCCCACCACTGGCCCACAAAAACACCTCCCATGTGCTTTATTTTACTGCTCTAAACTATGGTATTTTAAAGAGCCCAAATGATCATGGATGTCCTTGGAAAGTATACCCCTTGTCCTAGCATGACTTAATTTCACTTGCAAGGTCCAATGCTGGGCAGCTGCTGGTCTCATAGCTACCTCTTGCCTGCTTCCCAGCTCAACACAGAGATTATGAACTAACAAAGTGGATTTAAATGTTGGTTTGATCTTTGAGGATTTATGTCACTCGCAGGTATATCACCTCTGCTGATGAACTGATGAGCCACTGTATGCTTCAGGTTATACGGAAAATGAAGTGAGGTGCCAGGAGGAGAAACTAAGGCAGTCTGGGACAAGTGCATGTTGTCCTGGTGGCAGGTGCAGGCAGGGTGTGTGGGGCTGCATGGTCCTCTGAGCTGGATGCCCAACTGGGACCAAGTGAAGGGTTTCCCCAGCCTTGCAAGCTACCTGCGGGCAGGGAGAAGGACAGCAGCGTCTGCCCCAGGCCTGGTACTCCCAGAACAGTGGGGCTGCTCTATCCACATGTTGCCTGCCCCTGCCCTCAGGACAGGAGCACCCAGCAGCTCTCCTGCAGGTACAAGGTGTGGGCACAGAGCTAACATGTGGTTCTTGATTGCATTTCCCTTCATTTGGCTCGGTTTGCTTTAATCAAAACAGCCAGCATGCACCTTTTCCTGCTAAGAGCCTGTAAAAGTGCCAAGCAACTCCAATGCTCTCTAACCAGGAGCCTGCAGGACACAACACAGATGCCATGAAGAAGCAAACTGGGCTGAATTTAAAGCTGCAGCTTAAATGTCATCTGCAAATGCTTCAGTTCAGCAGAGCTCTTCCTGCTGGCTCTCACCAGAGAAACCTCCTCACTCAGTAGTCCCCACAGCATCTCAGCAGAAAACCATACATCCAGTGTGCTATATTATCACCACTTGTAATTGGAGAAATTGAGGCGTACAGGGCTGAGGAGTCAGACTTCCTAAAATAGTGCTAATTCTCCATTGTTATGTTTGCAGTCTGAAATTCATTGGATTACATAAATCACCCGATCAGCAACCAGAAACAATACCACACCGCTTCAGAAGCTAACCACACCAAGGCTTCTGACATTTGAATAGCGAACCCTTACAGTGAATCACTTGTGTACTCTTCAAAAAGCAAAACAGTATTTTAAAGAAATGGCAAGCAATTTTGAATAAATAGATGGGATAATTTTAGAAAAATGTGAAAAAAACCAAGAACTTCTTGTTAATAGTAGTTCACACTCCAACCTTAATCTCTGCACAAACAAATCACCTAGCTAGGTGTTTGTACTCTGGCTATTTTCCTCACAATAGCTTTACTCAGCAGCTAGCAGAATTGTTGGATTTTTTCTTTTGAAGGTTGTTTACATCTAGAAGAATGATATTAGGTATCAAAGTGCTCATAGGGATCTTTTTGGTACAATGTATTTATTTGTTAATGAAGCGTGTTTTATTGTTATCCTCATTCTCTTCTGTTAGTAAAATCTGTGATATGTGTGAAATTGTGCTTCCATATCTAAACCTCACATTGCTTCTAGCTTTCAGTGACTTTCAATCACTTGTCCAGTGGCTTCCTGCCAGTCTGAAAATCTCTGTAAATGCAAAGCAGCTCTCTGAGGAACATTTTGGAAGCACAAATGCTTTTGGTTTCAGTAAAAGACAAGGAAGAATCCAAAAAACATTTTGGGATATTTATTTATACATCACAAATAGGCATAACACTGCATATCGTGCTGTTGGAGTTTTAATTCCCAAACCGCATCTAAGAAATTAAGAGCTTTTCCCCTCCTACAGTGAAGCCTGACTGTTGCAGAAGCAGAGAGCAACAAGCGAGATTCTTCTAAAATGGTTTGAAAGTTATTAGTAACTAAGAGATCAAATTTCACTCCTCTGGCACATATAAATGTGAAAGAAAGAAGAGTGGTTTCAGCTGAGTCATTTCCAGTTTGCAACAACATCTCTGACACTGGAATTTTGCATCTCAGTGATATTCATCAGCTGCTTTTCCTATCTGTGCTGGTCATTTTGGGTGAAGGGATGGGACTACCACGCCTCCAGACACGGCATTCTACCTGCAATGGACAGCACATCTAACGTTGTCCTGTAAAACATAATAAGCTTTTAAATAAGTATGTGCTCAAGCCTAAATGGTAGTCCAACACTCATGGCTCAAGCAGTCCAGATTACAGGTGAGGTCTGTCAGCGGTAACTCGCTGCTTTCAGTGGGTGTTTGAGGTGGAGGACGGGAGAATCAGAAAAATAACCCTGGGGGTTTGATGTTGGTGGTGGTTGGTTGGGGTTTTTTTACATCTCTGAAGAGTGACAAAAATTTGTAAAGCAGAACCGGGCATACAGTTTGCTGGCAAAACAGGAAAGTAAGAAGTAAGTGGAACAGAAAGAGTTCATTCTCCTGCAGTAAAGCTGTTCACCTGCTAATGTTGTTGACAGGAGTCCGTTCTGGTTAGTAAAGAGGAGCCAATTGGAGGAGACACAACAGTAAGATATGCTTTTTCTGCTGCTGTTTTCAACAGTGCTATTTTTATAATCATCTTGGAAAACTCCTATGGATTTAAGATTAAGAGCTGGCTGAAGCGCACTGAGTATCCAGCAGATACATAAGACTAAGTGCTTACCCCATCTCCAATGAGCAGAAGGAATCAGGCTACCAAGGCCTGATTCACTCAGGACCTGAGTCAGCTCTGAGCAAGAAGCAGTGCAGCCAACAGAAACGTCACAGATACCCCATGGCCGTACCTTGGTCAAGCACCCGGCTAAATAATGTAATGGAAGATCTGCTAGCTTGTACCCAATACTCATTCTGGGGGAAATGGCTTAAAACCAGATAAATTCACCATCTGAGTGAATAGAAGTGCCTAAACCCTGCGTTGTCTAGCTCAGATGTGGGGAAATTTGTTCAGCTGAATTTACTATCAAATACATCATCGCTTAGGAAATAAAGTGGGACTAACCAGAGAAGAAAGAAGTGGGAAGAGAGTGAACAGGATGCCCAGAGTCATGGAGTGATGTTGCCAGAGCATCACAAATTGAGCCTCTTCTCCCTTTCTCCTGAAAAGCAAACCCTACCCAAAGCCCACCAAGGAAAAAGCTGACCTCAGTGGAGATTCTTTTGCACTCCAAAATGACTGCACAGGCGCTAGTTATAATAAAGCAGATATCAGTTGTGCTTGCCACACCATGCCAGCTAGCAGACGCACTTTAAAAGACAGGAAATCATAACCTTCCAAGATTATTAGATTAGCAAAAAATACAGCTGCAAAACAAAGCAGACACAAATATAATTACCATGCTAAATTTCTCTTAGTATGAGAAATACTGACTATAGCCCTGTAATTGCTTTTTGTACATCAAACCTTGCTAATACTACTGTTTTAAGTCACTAAAGCACTTTAAAAGATGGAAACTGCATTGCAGTTGTGAAGTATTATGCTGAAACAGCCTGTGAGCTCTGAGATCTTAAAAATGCAAAAACTAACTTTCATCCCTTTCACGGGAAATGATACTTGGAGCTGCTAAGCATTGGAGAAAATACAAATATATTTGTCCAAAATATATCCTCCCTTCTATTAAGAACTTCTGAAATATTTAATAATTGCTGTAAAAGGAAATAATTTTTGTGAAAAATCTGGGGATTTGCTCATCCCCAAATTAGCATTTTAGCGTTGCTCATACAAGAGTCTTTGTAACGAAAGGAAAGACGCAGTCAGTGGGACACTGACCCAGAGAATGCTCGAGCTGAGCCCAAACCCCTGAATTTACTGACAATTCTACTCAGGAAAATGAAAAGTGGAATTAGCCACCGAGACCTATGTGATTTCAGTCATACATACTCTTTAACACCAAAACCCCATCTTCAGTGTCATGAGGTCAAAGTTTAAAAATAATGCAAGAAAAGAGTGTCTACGCTGGATTTGCTGCCTGATAGGTGTAGACACTCTTGCTATTATCATGCAGAAAGAAAAAAAAAAAGGATGCTTGACTCCTTCCCCAAGGGCCATCAGCCGTTAGTGGGTGTGTACAGCCAGGGGAGGCTGGTGAGAGCCCCAGAGGGCTTGTGTCCAGGGAAGATCATTGTATCATTGCACCAGTGCCTGAGGGTCGGAGCCTGGCAGAGAGGGTCCAAGAGGGGGAACCCGCTGGAGGTGGTGGTGGTGGTGAGTCCAGGGGGTGTTGCAGGCTTCCTGGAGCTGTGCAACGCACATCTGCTTCCTCTGCTCTCCAAGGCTGACTCAGCTCTACTGCGTGAGACAGGGACAATGTGATGGGAGATTCAAAAATGCCATTGCTCTGGTGTCAAAGGAGACATCAGGTCAGCTCCCGTGGAAGACAAAATCACATTTGGACATCAGAAATATCTACCATTCCTTTAGAAGAACATATGGTTTTAATCACCTTTTTTTCTTCCTTTTCTTTTTTGGAGATTAATTTTAATGCCATTTATGCAGTTTATCTTCACCTGAGATAGTAACAACTACCACTTTTTCCATTTGGGAATATATGCTATAGCTGATATTGGTTCAGCAGCAAAGAACTGCATTACATGAGCCTCTTAGGAATCAATCTCTGCCCTCAGATATTCATGGACAAGTCCCATGAAACTTGGGCCATAACATCACCTTATAAATTGTTTTTATTAGCAGCATAATGTTTCTCTATAAACTGTTGTGTATTGCTAGAGCAAATGTAAAGTGCTATTTCTTAAGAGTAAAGCTATTTCCCTTACCCACCCACCCCCCACCCCTGAAGTAGAATATGCTTCTATTTTTGGCAAGAAACTCGCCTTCTACCCTGGCATAACTTGAATGAGTAAAAAGAACAAACCGCTATGAACTGAATACTTAAAAAAAGAAAGAAAGAAAACTGTCCTCCTGCTTGCGAACAGAAGATCGGTTCATTTGCGCATGCTGTGTAAAACTTGCCACAAAGTCCTTTGTGCTATCAGTATGAAAAGAATCCTTTACCCAGGCAGGAGATTAGGGTGGCCAGCGGGAATCCCTGCACCCGAAATTCAGACCAGAATGGGTAAGTTCATGGGAAGTTGGGATTTTAAAGGGATTGTTCTGATGATGCCAAAAAAGCAGCAGTAACAACAGCCAACTCCACGGGCCCATCCAAATTTCTGCTTTCTCTCTCAGGAGACAAGAGTGGAAGGGGCTGGTTTTGCTCACCTTTAAGGCTGCTGCGTAAGAGTAAACCACAAAGGTGACAGCAGATGCGTCAGGCATCTCATTTGAGTAGCCTCAACCATAGCCTCGCCCTCCCCTTTGTACCAGCAAACCCTGAGCGATTGGGGCTGGTGTTAAAAGCCCTGCAAGGAGGTAGCGGTGGCAGCTGAACACCATGGTCTCACGCAGCACAATCAATGCATCAATCTTCCTTACCTCGGTGTCTTATCTTGGCTCCCAGAGTTGTAGTCAACTCCAGAAATTATAAGGGCACCGGGGAGCGGGTGCTGAGACGCGAGCACTGCAGCTGCCACTCCCCTCCTGTGCCGGCCATTGTGCTGCCACCTTGGGAGCCCTCCCGGCCGCCCGGCCTGGTCAAAAGACCTTTGAATTAACCTTTTCACTAGAATAGAGTTGTGGCCCTATAGAAAAGTATGAATTCAGAGCAAAGCCTTTCTGCGGGATTAGTCCATTAGAAGCAAAAAAGAGAAAGGTTTTTTTGTTGCCCTGCAAAATATAAGTGATTATGGGATTTAAAGAAAAAAAAAAAAAAAAATCGTCTGTCTATAGTGGGGAATATCAACGTTGGGACAATGCGTGCTCTTATCCTCTGCCTAAGTCCTTGTACTGCCCTTATCTCCACCACATCTCACTGCCTGCGGGGAGTGGGAGCTAAGACATATAGTGGTGTAACTGCTGTCCTGTGTGGTCCCTTCCTCTGGCCTCTCTCAAGAGAAAGAGCTGTGCGTGATGCATATCTGCTTTGCTATAGGATTTTTTTTTTTTAAGGATGGGGGAGGGCTGTGCTAAGATTTTCTATCAGAGGAAGAAGAATCAACTAATTCCTTGTCAGATTTTCTTTTTTCTTCCTTTTTTTTTTTCTTTTTAGAAGCATTTTCTTTTCCTCCCCTTTTCAAGTTTCTTCCCATCAGTTATTTGTCCCATTAAAAGCCAAAGCACCCTCACCAGCTAATCTCACCTTTGGGAGAAAGGCAGAAGACTGTGGACTACAAACACAACACACTCCTCATCACCTTAGAAACAAAGGGCTTTTTTGTATTTTCTTAATAAGATATCCATGCACATGTGCTTACGTACACAGATTTTTAAAATTTTTCTTAATGATCAATTATGTCTCGGGGTTTTCATTTTGTTGACAAATTTGAGTAAGTTTAAATGAGCTGGGGACTAGCACTTACTAAGAAATCTGTTCGCTGTACACTATCTAAAAGCTGGTAGAGAGAAAACAGTGAACACCTCTGTTTTAATTCATCATACATCCTTAAATATAGCTAGGGTTCCTATAGGCCCCATAGTAACTAAGGTAAAAGGCTTTTCAAATTTCAGATCATGCAGTCCTTATGTCAAAACTATTTAGTGTGGGCCTTATGATCAGACTTTCAAATAGATTCTGATCTTTGTTTAGAAACCATCTGGCCAAAGAAAAATAGCCAACTGTTTCATATCTTTTTTTCTTTTTTCCCAAAAATATGTTTTGAGATCAGCATTCCGCTTTTCATCCCTTTTTGTCAAATGAGATAAAGGACTTTTAAATATCCAGCACGTATTTGTTACACATAAAGTTTCCGTAATCACATGCTTGTAGCAGTAAAATCCCATACTTCTTCCCTTTACAGATGGTGCAGTAATTATCATTTAGCTCTCTGAATATAACTTGGGAGTGGAAAAGATACAAATTTTGCACGCATGCTAGCCCACCCTTTTAGAGAATTTCAAATGTAACCAGTTTTTTGGTTGTATGGCCGCATTAAAATTCCCCTTTTGCAACACTTCATGCAAAAAACAAACACCTGGATTCCGGGTTTCCTAAAGGAGTCATCTGAAAATAGGTACTTTCTGCCAAAATGTCATGAAGATTTATGTGCTTACATTCATGGATTAAATTGAGGACAGGTGGGAGAACATTCAAGTATGAGAAGGAATGATAGAAAATTTATGTGTAAAAAAAGTGGGGGAGAGGGTAGTTATTATGATTTCTGGTGGTTTAGATAAAACAGACATAGATTTTGTAAAAGGGAAGGTGCCATGGCTTAAAAGCCATCCTTCAGCAGTGAAATAATTATCTATGGGATTGTATTTCCTTAAATCGAAAATGGAGGCATTATGGAATTCAAAACACACTGTTCGAACAACAGCCATGGCACTTGGATGCTGCTTGGTGTGTTGGAGCAGATGTTTACGGGCAGGATTCGCAGTGTATCAGCATGGTGCAAGCAGGCCCGAGACACTGCTGCTTGCTTTCCTTCCCTGGCCGGGAGAATTGTGCCCCTCCCAGGGATGCCCACCTCCCATCATAAAACAGGAGACAGTGATGGCTGCCGTGGAGGAGAACGGGATGGTCGCTGCCATTCCCTGGAGCCCCTCAGGCATGGTGACCTCTAAGCTCTCTGCGGAAAGCTCATGACCAAGAGAGCACCCATGGAACATGGGTGCAACACCTTACATCTGGGTGAGAGGAGACTCAAACCAAGTAAACTGAAGTAAACACAGCAATTTGTATGTGAAAATGCGTTCTTAAATCTGACTAGTATTTCAAACACTTTTTTAACACATAGGTCATTTTAAAGTACAATCAGGTCACCTAACGGCTGGCCTGCTACAAAT
>VZZY01020646.1:0-45927 GCA_013400335.1 Eurystomus gularis
CAGCCAGACCCACTACAAGGTGTTAGAAAGAATGTGTTTGAAACATATAAAATATATAGCTAAACAATAGCAAACAAAAAGGGAAGATAGTCTTAAGGTTGTTAAACACTGATTGATAGAAATAATACCCTAGAAACAAATGCAAAAATATCTATCTAAAGGAATCAATGAGAATTCATGAGTGGAAATGATCTATGAGTTTAGATCAATCTCTTCAGACTTCTCTCTTCCACATAAGAGGAAGGTTATCAGGGAACGTAAGGTTGGAAATGGTCTTGAAATGAAATACAAGATCCAAAATTCTTCCATCTACTAAAGGGAGACTTTTATGTTTAACCTCAAAAATTTAGTTTCTTATTGTACTGAAGGAAAAAAGAACAATACTCAAGATTACTTGTATCCTAAATTCAGGAGTCTAATTATCTAGTTCTCTGAGGAAAATAATACTTAGATGGCATGAGTCTGGATGTGTTGGTTCCTCAAACTCCAACCTATCTTTGAAGCTGCCTAATTCCATAGTTATCTCAACTCTTTTTTTTTTTTAAAGTTCCCCAGGCACCTGAGCTGCAGCATTAACCATTAAATTACAGTGTACGGTGTATATGAGTCAATTACCTGTGCCCATAATTGGACTTAGGTGCTAAAAGGCCTAAATCCATGCTATTAAAGTCTCTCAGCCTTTGAAAGAGTGTAACTATTCGAAAGATGGTTATTAGAAATAGGAGTCAGCCCAAGCCACAACTGTATTATGGACAATTCTAACAACTGATCACTTCAGATGATTGAATCACAGTGCTGGGAATGGTCCCTGCCGCTTTGTAATTTACTAGTATAGATGTAGCCTAAATTTATGCCTCTAGGTAGAATCCAAATGGCACCAACGTGCTCAGTGTTAGAAAGTTGATACTACCTGCAGAGCAGCAGTTCTCAGAGCACAGATATCATTTAAACCTCATCAAAATACAGAAATAGCTCATTGGTGAGAGATTTAACTTAGGCTTGGGGAAATATAGCTTCCAACACCTATTTTAATTTGTCTGGGCTATTAGAGCTGATATTTCCTACCAATGTGGTTTGATCTGCAGGTTATTTTAAGCCTGGGAACTATCAGTATCTCTTTTTGGAGTATGTAACTCTATGTAGTAAAAAACAAGTTTACTAATATTTTTTTCAATATTAGTAAGTTTTCAATCTCATTCTTCAAATACATGCTCTATTTGTTAGGATTCATGTTTCTAATGGGTGTTTTTTTTGCTACAGCAGACTGGATTACTTTGTACTATTGGAATACATAAGAAGGACTGGGAAAGGTATAGCCTTTAATAAATTATAGCTCACTGGTCACGGTCATGTAGAGGGTGAAAGGCAGCCTTTGGCATAAAGGGAAGAATGCAGGTCACCTTTAACCAGGAGACGTACTACTCATTATGGTGTAAGAAACCTTACCTTCCCTCTAGGTTTTGACTAATCTGATTGAAGTAAAAATACAATTAAAAAAAAAAAAAAAAAAAATCAGGTCTAAGATTAGAATTCTCAAGTAAAAGTTAACATCTATTATCCCCTAGAAAGTATTACTTACATTTTTTCTTTCACTGGCATCTTCCACTTTCCAGTCTTGGTGGCTTCTTAGTTTGTGAGATACTGAACTTTCCTTATTCGTCATATTAAATGTGTGCAGTGATTAGGATTTGCAATCAGACCTGGGCAGTCTTTTTTTAAGCCTGATGACCTAGAAAAGACTATAACTGTGGTTATAAAACAAAAAGTAATGGAATCATCCATCAGTATGCTTATTTCTATGCAAGAAAGAAAAAAACTTTTTAGTTATGATGCCAATAATGGCAAAAATTAGAAAGTGTCAGTATGAAAAACATTGTTCAAATACTCTATCAATTCGAGAAGGAAACATATTTTATGAACTTATTGAAGGCAGCAATTTATAAAAAATACTTGTGTTTGCATAAAGCTAATAAAAATGGGCCCTGTTCCATGACTGACTCCTCAGTGTTATGATAAAAATAATAAAAAAGTATTTTTCATTCTTTAATTTCTTATTGTTGCTTTAATAAATACACAAAAATATTACCATCTGCTGGAGTTATTAATCTTATGAATATTTCTTATTTTGATTCTTTTTTCCTGACAAATTAACCTCAAAGGCAGAATCTTAATTATTTACCTAAAGAGATAACAACTTTCTTCAGTAAAGCAGGTTATGCACAAGGCTGGAATATTTAGGCTATAAAGAAGCTAATTTTTCTTTGATTTTAGTCCAGAGTGCACTTTTATTAGTGCATCTATTAGTAAGTTTGGGGTAGGGAAGAGTATCTGGTTCTTTTTTTTTAGAAGATGTAAGATTCATACCTGCACGCACTCCATCTGAAGTTAATTTTTGTCATACTTGCTGTAGCTGTGGTGGTGAGTCTGGATATGCTTACAAGGACTTGGAGGGAGCTTGCAACTTTTAACAGACTAGTTCATACTGTTCAAAAAAAAAATTTTCAGGCATGCAGACCTCCACCTTGAAAGAAATAATTATGAAACAGAGAAGAATTCAATCTTAAAGCCCACAGGTATGCAAATGTAATTTGCAGATGAATATTCAATATTAATTTGAATTCCTTTTACTTGTTTTTCAGTCAAATTGTCCATTATATTAAAAATGTTTGACCTCTCCAGCTCTACAGACAATTGTGCTTTAGTTGGTCATGTACACCAGTGGTCTGAATAAACAAAACATCAATCAACCTGATTGATGTTCTAAACAAATTCAAAACAATTTACAGAGCCTGAGAACGGTGAAAGAGTGGGTGTTATGATGTGCAATTAAAGAGAAGGGGGATATCAACTACGTTATATGCAACAGAGTATAGTTGTTGGTTTGGTGTTTTTTAAATTTTCTGTCAGGCAAGATGTTTTAAATGCTGATTACTTTCATTTTTTGCAAATTACTATTATACATATACATGTAAAATCATCTCTGGGTCACTGATATATTTAGGTGTACGGGAATTTGTTGATCAGTTTACAGATTTTAGTGATTTTGGAGGGAGTTTACTTATCATGTTTCATAGTATGCTGATTTTTTTTGTCATGATTTGTTAAATGAGTGTAAAACTTCATTTTACAACCTGATTATTTAATTAGTTTTGTCTTTCTGTATTCACTAATCAATGACTGAAGGCCATACATTTATGGTTTTGCTATAAACTAAACTCCCTTTAGGTAGATTTCTGTAGTCAAGACCATTGCAGTGTATTTAAAGTTATACATTTTTTCTAAGAGTTCCTAAAATGCTATCCAGAACCTAATGAAGTACAGATATGAACTAAAAAATGAAGTATTTTATGCAATTATATAACTAATAAAAAGCAAACCAAAAAATGTGTTTTGTCTGGGGTAAAGATAAGGCTATACTGAAGCAACCCATGAATAAATGCAGACTATGTACAGCATAAATTACTGGAAATCTGACTAATATAAGTTTTTACTAGGTCAACTGTTAAGTAAATGATTCATTTGTTCTTCATAACAAGTATTTCATTGGCAGAAATAACCATCTGAAAACAAGTTCAACAGCTACATCATTCTGTGAATATATAAGGGTGGAAAATTCCTATATTCTGTTGTAAGTACTTGAGGCATAAAATTTGCTATTCTGAAGCACCTGTGAGTTAGAAGCCTACATGTAGATAAAATAGATGATGTGAGTATCCCTTTCAGTGGATTGTTAAAGACTTTTAGGTTTGCAGTCAAATACCAATATAGATATTAATTCTAAATAAGCTTGTTAAAAATAAAACTAAATTTTCAAAGACTTTATGACAATAAAATATGTTTTCAGAATATCTCCATATAAGAAAAATTCTGGTCTTAGAATGGGCCAGATTTTCAGAAAGTGTGACATATTCAGCCTTTGAAAATAAAGCTCCTCTAAAGGATTAGCAGGATAAGCACCCAGAAAATTATACTTTCCAAATCAAATTATTCATCATTTTAAAAAGGAAAAATGCAGGAATATTTAATTCATAGAATCATAGAATACCAGGTTGGAAGGGACCTCAAGGATCATCTAGTCCAACCTTTCAACGTAAAAATGTAGTTTGAGATGGGCCATCACCCTGTCAAGCTGTCTTAAAACTGTCCAATGTAGGAGAATCCACAACTTCCCTTGGGAGATTATTCCAATGTCAAATTGTTCTCAGGGTGAAAATTTTTCTTCTGGAGTCCAGTCAGAATCTCCCCAGGAGTAACTTGTACACATTACCCTTTTTTTNTAGTCAACAACCCTGAAGCGTCCTTGGAAGAGAGATAAGAGGAAGAAGGAATGCAGCAGGTTGCAAGAAAAACAGAACTTTCCCAGGAAAGTTCTGTTTGCAAAGGAGGTTGGACTGAACAACGTAAAAGCGCGTGAACAAGGAGCCTGAACCAACTGTGTTAGGGGGTGGGTTGCATGATTATGGGGACATAACCAATTATGTGTAAGGGCTAAGTGCATGTTTTCGCTTCTGTGCTATAAATACACACGATTTGAACAATAAAGGGAGGACGACTTTATCCATATTGGAATCCATCGTTACTCTGGCCGTTTTCTCCCGACACCGGTACATAGTAATAAGGTCTCCCCTAAGCCTTCTCTTCTCAACCAGTTTTCTCAGCCTTTCTTCATATGGCAGGAATTCCTTGAAAATCACATCAAATAAGTAAGACGAAACCATCCTATAAAGATGAAGTGGATGGAAAATAACATTGATTGGGATAATGATAATTTCTAGTTCTTCTAAGTATTGTTGGGTATTGCTGATTATGGTACTGTATTTCAAGATAAATTGCATTTACAATATTAGCTATTGGGAGAGTAGTTTTGTGCAGAGTTTCTATTTGGAAAAATCTCCAAATGTATTGTAATATAGGACATCATAATGACAAACTGATATGGAGTCAGTAGCTATGAAAAATGAAAAGTTTGGAATATAAATACACCTATTAAATACATATGAAAATACAATCTAGTAGCTATTGTATAATTTTTTGCTGTGTGTAAAAGTACACAAATATATGAAAACCCACGTTTATATATATGTATATATATATATACACACAAATCCTATATATGCATAACCTGTTACATAAAATATTTGCCCCTAAGAAGTAGCGTGTTTTCAGGAGATAAAAAATAAGCTAGATTCTTAGTGCATTATCTCTGTGTTTGCAGGTTTCCCCATAGAAAGAAAAGGGTGGATTAGATAACACAGTGAAAGCTGATAAACTTATCTAGTGGAAGTCTATTTTAAGGCTGACTGCTTAATGTATCGAGATCCTCCCTAAAGCCTTTTTTTTTACTATCGTATTATATTTGCAACATTTAAGATTGTAATATTACTCTCAAAATCTGTTGAGTTTGTCATAGTCAATAGAAAAGCTTGCTTTGCTATTTCTTTGCAGTTTTTGTTTATATTTGTAACATCAAACTGGGGATCAATGAGTTGAAATTTATTTCCTCTCACATTGTTGCTAAGGACACCTAGAAGAATACCTACAGTTAGACTAAGTCTGGGGTCATCAGCATCTTGTCAGTGATTCACTGCTCTGCCCCTCCCCAGACATTCAAATGAAGAAAAAGGGTGGCTTATTCCACCTGGTCTAAGCATCACTAATGAGAGCTATTTACATAACCAGACTGACAGACGTCCCAGAGGAGGATGTAATGAGGAGGATGTAATGAAGGTCATAACACTCCCTGAAGTGCATTCTGGTTCAATACATGCATTCCAGACCAACAGGAACGTGAGATGTTATTCTTCATGTGTGCTGTGGCTGTCCCTGAGACAGAATTGCTTGTGCAATCTGAAGGATTTAGTAGCACTTTATCCCTATCAGCAGGTGTCGTTATGTAGAGGTGCTATAAGTAGCTTGCTGAGACAGCTATTCCTGGTGTGAGCATTTACATTCACTTCAACCTTCATGCATTTTCTCTGTCCTCTCACAATCAGGCTTTCTGTTCTGCTGATCATCCTGATAATTCTTTTCTCTTCTTCTTCCAGTGCAGATTCATTTGTTTTGATAATAAATGATGAAAAATGTATAGCAATTCAGATGAGTTCTCAGCAGCAACTTCTGCAGCTGCATTACTACTTAAATACTGTGCCTGGAGATATTTTTTATGATACATATGTCATGTGATACATGATTAAACTTGTTTTTTTAATTTTGGTATCATTCTGGAGATGACATCATGCTATGCCTGATAGTTAATTAGAGGTCTTTCTCCTGTTCAAAGAAAGATAGGGAGGGGTGTACAAGAAATAATTCAACATATGGCTTAGTTGTGATGGTGTTTCTGCCATTTTAATTGTAAAATGTATTTGGCTACTTCTGCTAAAGATGTGAGAATGGGTTTTATTTCAGCTAATTTTAAATGTCTGGGTGTAACCTTTGGAGCAATTTATCATATCTTTGTTGATAACTTCTTCCTTATTTCTGAAGTTGTATCTCACTGCTTCCCGAGGGAACCCAGGGTGTGTGAAGATATTAGATACAGCAGACACTACACGTAATCAGATGACTCCACTATAAAACAACTTTTTCAAAACAACCTGAAAGACTTGAGAACCTAAATCTTAGTTATTTTCAGTGACAGTTATGGCAAGCCCACCCTATGGGCTTAAATAAAATTTTTTTTGTGGACTACTCCAAGAATCAAAAGCACTGGGAGGTGTAAAGCAAAGTTCCCTAACATATGGTCCATCTAACAAGTATTCACACCACAGAGCAATGATATATTATAGAAATGTGGCATCATATATCAAGAGGTAGTATTGCTATGTTTGATCAAACAATTTGCACAGGTTGTGTATTTTGTGTCCTGCAACTATCACATTTGAAGAACACTATGTAATATGGTATATCCACCTCAAGAATGCGTAAGATGTTAAATAATGTTTTATTTTATGGTATAGATACATCATTATATCAGGCACAATTTCAGTACTAAATTTCAGGGTTAGAATTAAGAACATAAATAGAAGTTAGATACAGTGAAGAGTTAAGCACCTCCAGAAGGTTTTTCATCCTGTCAAAATGTAGCTGTCTGAGATAGGTGCAATGAATTGCCATCTGTCTCTTTCTGTTCAGAGCAGATGACTTGTTCAAAGTCTTTGCCAGACTGTTACATAAACAAAGATACATTATATCCATTTCAGGAAGAACTTAGGCTTTTGATATCAAAATTCTCCATACGTTTAAGCTTCAGCTTCTAGACGTGTGGAGAAGGGACTCAGTCTTGACTGCATCTAACTTACACATTATCAGAATTGGCAAACTAGGCAACCTTTTTCTTGTTTCAGCTGATGGTGAGGGTAGATTTGGAGAGAAAGTGCTATGTGAAAGGCACTGAAAGACTCATTTGGGATACTGTACATAACTGCTACTGAAATATTTACTCGATATTCTCCCTAAATAGCCATCTCATTTCAATAGGCAGCTCTTTGGAACTCAGAACCAGCTTTCTTTCTTTATCAAGAGATTAGATGGCCTCATGAGATAGATGTGAAATAGTAAACTGCACTATTTTTCTGTCTGAAAACATCCCCAGAAAAAAAAAAAAATGCCTAGGGAAATTTGTACCATTCGTTAACTCTAACCATCTACTTAGGAAAGCTTCATGCATCATGGATTAGGAGATCCAGGAAGACCAGTGAGTCACAAAAATCCTCTGTGAAGCTTGTCTACTACCTCTTAGGCTATAGAAGAGTGGGAAAAAAATACCCAGAAGGTTTTTTCACTTGCTCTGTTCTTAAGAGGGCAGGACCCTGAAGCCCATCCTAAGGTTCTTACTGTAAATGCTATGCTAGAACTTTGTGACATTTCAAAAACGTCCTACATCTATGCATACAAAGGCATCTACAATATAGACAAATGCATCCAGTCTACCTACCCTAGAGTCCCTTTATGGGAATTGAAAAGAATGGATACAATTCCTCTCTCTTATTTTAAATGTAAAGTTTAGGGTGAGATAAACAACACCTTCAGAGTGCCCTTGTCTCTCTATTGTCTGTAAAAGGAGCTTGTTTCATTACACACATTTGCACGTTATCCACTATTAACCTAACCAGTGTAGAAAGCTTTTTTTAAAAAAAAAAAAAAAAAATTTAATTTTTTTCTTTATTTTTGTCCCTGAAGACTCTGAGCTGGCATTTTGTCCTTGCACTAAACTGAGCTGGCATTTTGTCCTTGCACTAAACTGCTTTGAACTGCCACGGATATCCTTTGCACAAACTTATTTGTTAGAAGTGCTGTTACAAGCATCACTTAAAAAGACATGAGTTGATCGTTTGCTACAAGGCGTGGGCAGTCCACTATATAAGCTCTTCAATTTGATAATAGTATCCTAAGAAAAGCTTGGCATTGCTGATTCAGATATAACAGCTGTTAAGTAGTATCAAACCATTTTTTTAGTGCTGTGAAAGGTGTCATCTTCAAGGTGAAACAGAGAAGTGTGGCATTGATCACACAAGTACTGAAAATGTAGTCACACTCACTATCTACCTAGCTAAGTCATGACAGTATGTGTCAGTCCATGACAACTAACAAACTGTTGGAACGTAACCTGCTCTAAACAGTGTCATTCAAAGCAGCTGCTGCAGGGGTTACAGGATCATAGTACTGCTTGTTGTAAGGGATTGCTGCAGGTCATGCAGTTCGGCTCCCACTTGAAGCAAGAATGTTGCCAATAATAGATCAGGTCACCTGTAGTTACTAAGCCTTAAATACCACTAAAGATGGAAGTTTTTCTTCAGTTGTTCTAGCAAACCTGCTGCAGTGCTGGATTTCCCTCCTAATTATGAATATTTTCCTAAATGTCTAATCAGAACCATTCCATCCACAATTTGTTTTCATTCACCTCACTTCTACTATCATTTATTTACTGAGTGGAGATTGACTCTCTGGCCTGTAACTGCCTTTCAGGTGAACGCAGCTCACCTTTTGAGGCTCTCCCAAGCTGCCAGTTCAACCTTTGGTCTCTTTTTTGTCAAACAGAGCAAGTGCAGCTCTGTCAGTGGCTGGTTTTCTTTCCAGGAGTGTGAATAATGGTCCAAATGATGGAGATTAATGAGATCATAAGGCTGGAAGTTACCTCATTTAGGTTGTCCCTTCTGCCCCAAGTAAGATCAACTGCATCTATACCATTCCTGACATATTGTTTCCCTAATCTAAACATTTCCAATGATGGGGGAGCTCTAGCTTTTCTGGTTTGGAGACAAACTGAGATTTCTAGTAGAAATGCTTAGAGAGCCAAATTTGGTAGGTTTCTGGGGATACATGCCCACACACACTTATATATACACACTGGAATACACACACACATATATATAGATGGGCTCTTCTGCAGCTACTGTCAGACATTCAGTCCATTCAGTTGCTGGCTCCCAGATCCTGGTCTCCTCTAGCTGGTGTGACCCAGAGTTAGGGCCCCACAGGCATCAGCTTCCCACTCCAGGAGGTTGTCATAGAGACCTCTTCTTCCAATACTCAGCTTTAAGCTAGCATGTATACACAGAGCCTCAGATAAGAAATGCATCCACCCTAAAGAAAAATAATTTAGTAAGAATATAAGAATATTATTATTTAATAAGAATATAGAACAGAGTATAGTGATCAGGTTCAGGCCTCCCCTGGTGATCTTACTGACCAGACACGTTTTACAGGCAATTATCCCCTCTTGTCAACATTATTCTTCTCTTTTTCCTCACTGATCCATCCTGAGATGTCACTTTCCACATTTCGGTCCTTCCCCTAAATATATTTCATGTTCCCCCAATTGCCTTAAAACAGCTCATAACAAGTTTTACACAATCTGCATATTTTCTTCCCACTGCATTCCAAAGTAAGTCCTACATCTCTTTAGGAAAGATCTCCTTTAGTTTTTATGGCCTTCCAGAGAGGTTCTTTTCTTGTGCATTTTGGTGGGTTTCACAGCAGAGGCAGTGTTCTAATTATTCTCTTCTGATGTTTTTTGGAGTAGCTTATCCAATGTGCTCCTAATTAGGTTGCAATAGTTTCTCCACCTGTCATTATCCTTTGATTCTTGCCAGGTCCTGACATTCACTATGATTAGTCTTTACTCATGTAACCTAAGATTATTCAAAAACCGTGGAGAAACATGCAAGCACGTGCAAGACACAACACGGTGAACTGCTGTCAGTAGAAAGAGTGATGATGAATGATGCCCTGAAGAGTTGTGCAGGCTTGTTTTAAATGGCATGTCTAGAGAATATTTTATCCCAAAGGTATTGTTCATGAATTGGAAAACAAGTGAAAAAACATAATGGTGAAAAAAAAAAAAGTATAAATAAATTGAGCAAAACCCAAATCCAATGGGCATTTCAGCCACTATATAATACCTGAAGAAGCTTCACACATTTTTAGAGAAATATTTCCGAAATTAGTACTAAAAGTATTTCCAAAATTTTTCCTAAAATATACATTAAACAGAAAAAGGAATGTAAGAGTGCACTCAACAGAATTTACTGCCAGCTGAATAGTAAATTAACTATCATAAAAATTATGCTTTATCTTCACCCTTAGATAGCTTTCCTACACAAACCTAAACTAGCTAACTAACTTATTTAATTGCTCTAATTCTTTTCTTAATGTTCTTTGTTGTTTTTTTGTGCTGATCATTTAAGCTGCTTGCATTCCATGTAAAACTATTATATTGGAACCTCTCCAAGGCACATAGGTTTGCATTTATACATTTTCTACAGAGCAATCATCACATATCTGAGTGCATTTGAACTGTTTTAAGTAAAACTAAATGTAAATACCCAGACATAATTTTACTACATTCTTTTCTATACTAATATTAGAAATAAGGCTTTAAAAAAAAAATGGTGTCCTGTTCCTATTGTTCAAAATTATTTTTCAATCAGAGCAAAGAGAGTGCAGAGGAGAATGAGTCAGGGGAGAATATTCTGAAATGGAGCTCCATTTAGAGGATTCAGCAATAAACACAAGGGGTTTTTTATTTAGATATGGCAGACTCAATTAGCATCTCATTAGCAATAAGCTGTATAAATAGGCATGTTCAGCAAAGAGGGAAAAAAGTCAATAGTCTGCTGGCAGCCACTCAGTATCCCAGCATCAAGCTTTCAACACATACAGAAGCTCTAATTAGAAGCTTGTCCATGTGCGTGCATCACTCATTAACTGCCTTTTTTACTGAAAGGGAATAATGAATTGAGCCCTTTAATCTGACATTAATAAATTGCCACCATTTTGGGAGGTATTTGAATGTAAAATGGTGATGTTCATTATCAAAATTATGTTTGATGAGTTGGGTTTGTTCTGGCTCATTGAGAGGGATAATTTTCATACTGTTAGAGCTCCTTCCAAGAAATTAGTTTAGATGCTTGTGACTTCCCCCATAGAACTTTAAGTGAGAGTCTAGATCTATGAAGACAACACTATAAAATACAGATGCATATTTGATGATTAAATGACATGTTTCCTGCATCTTCTTACTAGAAGTGCAAAAGTAATTGAACATGACTTGAAGGTATGCCTTAGGGAGAAAACCACTCATCTCCCATTTATAACATTTCTCCTCTACAACCTGAGTCCATCAGAAAGAATTCGGCTCCATATATATGGAAAATATGTGACAAATACTTTGGGCCTAGGCAAACCATCTGTCCCCTTGTTCTGATTCAGTTTCCTCTTTTACTAGGTTTTATTCCTGCAGTATTTCATCTTTTATATGAATCAAATAGACAAACTGGACTATAATGTGTCATGCGTATGGCAGAAGACATCAGTTGCTGGATCTTGAGCAACATTCTGGTCCCCCTGAATAACTGGCAGAACTGGGCTTTTTGGAGTTACATCATGCTACTAGTGAGACTGCAAAGACTAATAGGTGATCCAGTCCCCTCTGTTGTACAAAAGCAGTCTAACCCCATAATGCAGTGGATGATGAAGAAACACTTTCCATTTGTGAAGTGCTCTCAGAAACTCTTCTCTTTGGCTCTACTTATGTGATGAATATTCTTTGTGACCTTAGCCACCTATATGACTAGTTTCATGTGTGGGTTCACATGGACGATTAGTGACCTTTGCACTAGAGAGTGAAAACTGAAAAACAGCAAGTTAGTAAAGCGGAACAGTGGTGCTATACATAAAAGAGCAGATAACTCTCCAGGCCAGGAAGCAAAAAGATAAATTTTATATTACCCAAGTTAGAAGCAGGTAAACTGCATTCATCTCTGACTGTAACACAGCTGTAAGAATGTAATTCCCAAAATTATGCAATAGCAAATATGACTTTTTGCCAAAGCAGATCTACCAACTGGCAAAGTCAATGGTATTATGAAGAAATTAAAAAAGTTATCTTTCAATATTTAAAAGTCATATTAAAAACCTATACTACCATGAATCAGCTATTTAGAAAAATAACTTTAACAAAGACTTGCAGCAATATTGTGAGAAAAAAATTGGAGAAAACTGCTTATCCATGTTTTCTTGCATTTCCTCAGTGAACCACCAATTCATTAGAATGAATAATCAAGTATGATTATTGGAAACCATATTTCTAATACTATGAATGCAACAAACTGTTACCAGTTTATCTTACACAATTCTTCTCCATTTTTAATATATTTTCAAAAGAAAAATCTTTATAGTCATTGTCTGTATTTTTCTCAATAACATTTCCAGTCTCTGTGACAACTGAATAACTGCACATAATATTGAATTCTATAGAAAGACTTGTTTTACTCCTTTTCCTCCATGTGACAGTGTTTATTATTTATCAGGGGTATCAAAGAGCAGATTATGTTGTATTAAGTATATTCTTACCTCCATAACACCAAAGCAACAGTTTTTCTAGGCCAAATATTTTTCCTATAAATTAATTTTGTATACAGTTTCTGCAGAGGATTTTTAACAGGAATGATGCCTCTGTAGAGGTACAGATAGATTTTTTTTTAGGGATCAAGCATATCTGGTTTGAATATGCTGGGCTGAAAATACATACTAGATACTTTTTACATTATTTTCTCCAGCTATCATAAAGCTATTGGATGGTCAATGGATATTTAATTATATAAAACTCTATTTATTGAATTGGGTAGGTCAGAAGCCAGATTTTGAACTGTGAACTGGGGAAGAAGTGAGTCTACCACATTTTTCTTGCCAGCTCACATCCTGTCTAATTTTTTCTCAGCCTGACTTTGATATGTAGACTAGAAGCTTCTTGTAGCAGGCAAGTGTGTAAAACAACGAACCTCACATTCTGTGGAGCTTCAGTTGCACTAATCTTAATGCAAACATTAAATATAAATTATAGATTATAGGAATGATTTATTAATTTAGACAAGATCTTCAGGGAAGTTACCTAAGATCTTTTAATTCATCAACTAATTTTGTGTAATTTAAGATGAAGTACGGAGTAGAAACTAGTAGCAATTTTATGTGGAAGTTAAATAATAGTTGTACTTAGCTTTTGTTTTACCTAAGTCACCTAATATCTGGTCTTAGAAATATTTTGTCCTTGGATTTTCAAGGCAGAACAGGAGAAAAGGGCATAGACCTAAATTCGCAATAAGTCAATACTCTTAATTAAAATTTATTTCACTAATAGTCTGTCTAATCCTTGGCAATGCTTTATCTCACTAAAGAGTCCAGCAGACATATGACAGAGGATTAAAATCAGACAGCTGAAGCAGCTATAGCCACCAGTCAGTCTCCTACCTTAACTTCTGATAGTTGTTGCCACTCTGAGCAAAATGCCTGATGTCTTGCAAAGAAAGTTTCTAATTCAGCATGCTAAAGAAGAAATAAGTTTCTAGCCAAAAATACTAAATTAAACTAATCCTGCTTTCTGCTTCTGAGAGTGAAAACTTTAGCAATACAAAACCTGCAGTACAAATAACACAGACATCTGTATCCTCGGGTAATAACATCTGTGAATGAATGGTAGAGATGACTAGGGTGTGAACAAATCTAGCTTTTAATTTCCATCTTCTGCCATGTCCTTTTAGACCTCTGAATGCACTACAATGCTGGCAAAACATTCTTGTAGAGGCTTACTCAGAAAACTCTTTTTTTGTTGTACATATTCTGATGTTAGACATCTTCTGTTTGAGAAATCCTGTATTGCTAGTTCTGAGTACCTAATCCTAACTATATATCTTTCAGAAGTGTATTCACAAATTTCCTACCCAAGATCCCATGAAAGTGTAGGGAGATTACACACAGAGACTGATATAATTTCAGTTGTAAAAACCACAATAGCTTCCTAAAGGCTTCATCTTGCTGTGAGCTGACATCTGTCTTTTCTTCATCTGATGCCAGATCCAAATCCCAGTGAATTTTCCTTTCCTATCAGAAAGAAGTTGGATTAGACAATACAGATATGTCCTTTATGGGTGACTAGATTTTTTCTTTAGATGATTCACAGTGATGTTTTTATTTAATGCATACCAATTTTCTAACATACCCCAACAATATGAAATTGTCTCTGCTGGAGAACCCTCAGAGGAACTCATCAGGCAAAATTTAGCTTTCTACAGTATGGATATCTATATTTAAGCTTGTCATTTCACTTTCTTTATGGACAGTGAAGAGAAATAAGCATATCTAAGAGTGCCTACTATTTGTTACATAGGCACTTGATTATTTATTTATGACCTAAAGTAGACAACTAAGATAGATTAAATGAAAGAACTCCAGAAGTGATTATTATTTATTTTTGTAAGTAATAGAAGTCTAGAATGACTAGCTGAGACATAGACATTTATATTATAAAGTTCAGTAGAAGAATCCTGCCCTATTGATAGAAATATGACAGTTTCAATGTTACTTAGCAGTCAAGGTTTCTTCTACAGTCAGTAGAGGGAATTCAACACCTTCTAAAGGCTCTTCATCTTTGGCACTCCTTTTACAGCAGGATAAACTGCTAAACTAGCATCTGAAGGCCATCATTTATTGCCATTATCTTGAGGGAATCTAGACAGACAGCTAATATAACATTTCAGTTTCAGGTGGTTGTTGAGGAAGATGAATCTTATTCGTTCAAACTTTAATATGTACTTATTTTTGACAGTTTTGAGGATGGCTTGATATTGGCAGGTGTTGTCCCTTAACAGCTCTTTAAAAAAAATATTTTATTTTGTGAAGTTAAAATGCACTTCTTTTTCTTGACTACATTTCTTCATTAAAAAAAGGTAGCATAATAATAAATGTAGACATTTATTTCACGTGTTGTTATATCTGTATATTCCCATATCATTTTCCAGACATTTATGCTGAAGTTTTTGTGTTTCCACAACTTTTGATACCGTTATTCTCAGAAATCCTTGATAAAGTAACAAAATACAAATGAACTTGTTTTACTAAGATGTAAGGAAAAAGTTACTTTCTCAAGCTACAGGAAGTTTTTAATAGAAAACAACTTCAGTACAAACTCTTTGCCAATGTCATAAGCATTGTGGCATAATGTGTTTAAAACTTTATCTTCAGTTTTTCTTCTAAGATTTTTTCACTTCTTTACAGACTGTTCCTACATGCATGCTATTAAGAACACAATCCCTTAAAGATTAAGAATTTTTATGTTACTGAAACTGTCTGCCATGTGTTTCTAGTTATTAATTATGCTCTGGAAACTCAAGAATTAATGAGGACCATAAGCAAATGTAAATTTTTTAGAAGTATTCATCATCTTCAGAGAGTTTGCAAGAGTTCTTAGTGACCCAAACATGTAACTCTTGCAAGAAAAGGGAGAACCCAGGCCTTTGTGTACCACAAGTCCAGTTCACTAACAAGGAGGTGGATGAAAAGCAGTTTCAGAAATGACATGTGTGTACTTTCCGAAAAAAGACATTGCAAAAGTTTATTTGGAGCAATAGACTGACTGAAAAGCACAGAAACTGATACCGGAACCCGTGCTGAACCATCAGGAATTAGGCAATAAAAAAGAAAATCTAAGACTACTTCTGAACACTTATCCCATTTTTCCCAAAGTTTACAATAATAGGCTTCAAATACAATAAACAGTGATCACACTGGAAAATAAATGAGTGAAAAAATGTGGTAAGTTTAGTGTAGGGAAAATGCAACGAACAAAAGAACAATGAAAAGTATGAACAAATGAGGATATTTGAATGTTGAGAGGCTGGTGCCACCAACATAATTTTGNTCTAAGCAGCTTGTATAGACTCTTTTTATGGCCAATGAAGGAAAAAAAGAAGTCACTTTTAGGGAAAGTACATTTTACCCTAAAAAAATTGTGAAAAATATATCAGGTAAACTATTGTTCAAATGTTTAATTTAATGTATGTTTCTATAAAGAGCACCTAACTTAGCTATAATGTGCAGTGGGAAATGGGACTTGGCCCCAGGTTAAGCTCAGCTTTTTATATCTGTACATAGGTATGCTGTGAGTCTCCCACTATCAGCAATGAAGATATTAGTACAGTGAATGGAGCTTAGAAAATAATTTCTCTTATTATAAAGCAGAATATGACACAGTAATTACTTTTTTAAAAGGAATTATTTAGTGATCCTTGAGATGCTGTGAGCTTTCTAGGCTATTCATATAGGGCTCACAAATGTAACAAAGAAATCATAGAAGACCAAAATCCTCTAGGAACATCAATTAGGGATAACACTGGACTTCCAAGACCAATTGAAATTACACTAAATGCTTATCTTTGGAAAAATGTATCATGTCTCTAATGGAAAACAGCTGAACATCCATTCTAAGACATGACTGACTTTTGATTCAAAGTCCAATTCAGTTGTCAATCCAATTGCATAAAATGCCATTTGAAATGTCCTCCAGCTCCTGGCTTCTGTTTGCTTCTCTAACAAAGCATCCACATCCCATAGGTCTTGAGATGTATCTGATAGCCCTGTGTAAACTCACATGTACTTCACATAGGTATAGAAGCTTACATATAGACATCTCCTTTATCTTGAACTGAATCCCACCATAGATATCTAAAGTTTCATGAGATGATCAACACTGTTCTGTCTCTGTCTTTCGTTGTTTCTCTCAGTTCCGAAGTATCAAATCATCTGAATAAATCTGAATGAAACATCTGAGCTATATGAATGCAGTTAACACTAAAATCTACAGAGACAAATGTTTTGATTTCAGATGAGTACATAAGAAGACTGAACAAAAGGGAGTTTTTCAACTATGTTTAAATAGACTTAATTTCAGTATTCTATCATTTGCCTTTTGCCTAACGCCTCCTTTGAGTGGGTTGTCAAGCAGAATCTATTTATTTATTTCTTCTTAGAAAATTTTTCAAGACTTACTATACTTTATAGGTTATAAAACTGATTTATGCTCACTTTTTAAAATTAGCTATGTCCAGTAAAACATTTTAAAGATGTATCTTAAATATTTAGGGGTACATTTTTAGACCTCATTTGATTTTAGAGTCCAGCTGAAGGAAGATTAATTTCATTTCAGAGCATGAAAATCTGCAAATATATATCTAATTTGAGTCATGCCTTTAGATCTCATTATTTTAAATAGCATTTATGCATACTTGTATGCTTCTGGATGTAATTTCAAAGTGCAATTTCTACTGAACACACAAAAATAATCTTGTAATATCTTTCCTCTTCCAAGTTCATATTCTCTGTGGGAGCACTTTCATTGAAAAAAAAAAAATGCAGATGAATAATCATATTGGTTTGGTATGAATGATTTCAGTCTCAAGGTCTTAGACTAAATTACAAGGTGCAGATTCAAAGAAGTAGGTGATTGGTAGAGATTTGAAGCCACAACTGGAAAGCATTGAATAAATATGAGTTCTGA
This sequence comes from Eurystomus gularis, assembly GCA_013400335.1. NCBI lineage: Eukaryota > Metazoa > Chordata > Aves > Coraciiformes > Coraciidae > Eurystomus > Eurystomus gularis. Next base: position 17,831 of record VZZY01020646.1, read on the forward strand.
ATAGCACCAAGAATTCAGGGCGTGAGAACATGCAGAGCATGGATGAACTGCATCCTTGCACTGCTTGTGCTCCCTGTACTGTTGTAGGAAGGCATCTGAGGCACATTGCTGCATCATCCTCTGGCTCACTAAACCGGTGTTAAATCAGTTTTACTCTGGAAGAGATGTGGAAAGATGCCACAGCATAATTCACAATCCTGTCACAAACATTAACCTTTTTTTTCTTTAGAATAAAACAGGGAATGTAAAGATATATGACATTTAAATTGTGTATGACAAAATACAGTGTCTAAAATATGATGCCTGGTTTTTCTGTTGTTAGTGTTCATGTTATACTTACTTAAAAATAGTTTCATGATTAATTCAGAACATCTCTGATTTTATAGTGGACATCTGGTCCCCATCTTCACCTATCATTTTCTGATATATATATCAATATTTTTCCCTCAAAAGAATATGCAAATATAAAGCAGATCCCAATTCCCCCATGCACTGCTTGTAAAGCAACACTCTCATTTCTCCTGTGGGTCTGGCAGTTTTTTGTTCACTGCTTATTAAGTTTTCAGGTTGCCTTTGTGATCTATTCAGAATTGAATTTACTTCATTTCCCCAGAGAAGAAAACACAACAGATATTAAATACATTGTATTTTCTAAACTCTATAGTACAACATGGCTACATTCTCTGAAATAATTGTGAAAATGTGAGCTTTGTCCCTTTTATTGTTGGATGTTTAAATGTTAGTCATCCCATTTTACGCATAATCCCCTTAGACTCCCTTTAAAATCAATGGGGGGAAAAAGGCAGCTCAGAAGGTAGTTAATTTGACCTTGTCCAAATCCTTATTTCAGAAAGATATAAATCTTCCTTTGGAAGTGCCAATTCTCTCAATTAACCATAAAAAGAATTAGTGTGATTAGCTCGCTGGCATATGTCTACTTTCAGTCATGCCAATCCCAGCCTAGCTGTCTAGTGCAATTTATTTTTTTATTCATTCTTTTCCCTTCAGTATTCATTGGTTGACACTTTTTTTGTTGTGACTTACAGTTAAGTTAAAAAATCTTCCAAAAAGAATACCACAGACACAGGGAATAATGTATTTTAAAATGACAAAGGACCATACTGACCTTGTCAGACAGATCATTTAACCCATATACACTTAAATTTACATGAAAAAACATGACATATTTGGACAGTAAATAAACATTCTTAATCTTTCAGTAGGTTTATGCCAAAATAACTAATTTGAAAATAAATAATATATATTCATTTATTTTACTAAGTAAGAAGAGCTATGCAGAGCTTTCATTACTTTTCTATTGGTCCTTAGGCTGCCTGTTGCATTAGACCATGCTCCTTCTTATAGAGTTCTTATATTCTAGTTTTCCCCTTTTTCGTTGTTGGTGGTGAGGAAAGTATGTTCCATTTACACATTCTATATCTTCCACATTCTTTACGCACTTACACCTTCTGTATATTTATAAAATGCTAGCAGTTCATTAACACTTGCCTTCAACAGGAATGGTGTAACACACACAAGGTAGGATGGTGCCTGTATATTGAATATATCTCCGCTTCAATTCTGGGAAGTTTCCTTGGGTGGCATCTTGATCCAAGTTGTCCACAACTACAGACCTGCTGCTCTGAGGAGGACCAACACAAATCGACTTTCCAGTGGGGCTCCATTTATACCCTAGCTGAGTCTGAACTGTGGTTGTTCTAAACATTTGAAGTCCTTGTCAGGTCTTTGGTAAGCCCTTGTCATTGTCAGGTCTTTATCAGGACAGGTTCATCTGCCACATTCTGTCCAAGCTGTCACTCCCTAAAGAGGAAGAATCTTAAAGGGGACAGACAAGAAGAACGTGCAAATATTCCAAACTGCAGAGAAACACTCTCCAGGGAGTTATGGGAAGGGGCCCATGATGGGACAACCCAAACTGATGAGACATACGTGTTTGTAGGCCACTCCTGAGAGCCTAGAGGATTCAGCAGCAGGAGTTACTGCAGACAGAGATAAACAGCAAGTAATGAGGCACCCTCCACATCCTATTGCTTCTTCTCTGAGCCATTCATCCCTCAAGTAATTTAATAAGCGTTCCATTAAGGAAAACTGGATGCCCATGATTCTCTGCTGAAAGGTATAGCACAGAAAGTTTCAAACAAGGCTCATAATGATTTTTTGGTCTGTGTTCAATACTATAATCATTCATACATGCTTCTTTTATACAAGAAAAACCAAGGAGGGAAAAAGTGCTTCTTATAAGAACGGTGCAGGGGATATTTTTTATGAAACCTGTATTTTATCTGGCATAGATTGCATCTTTAAAACAAAAGTGTCACAGGCACCAATGATTCTGAAACATTATTAAAAATCTCTAGGTTTGTTCTCAGTTGTGCCTCTAAGGTTTCATTTGGGCTTTGAAACTTTATCTGCTCAATGACACCTTTTTCAGGACATTCTGATTGTCAAAGGAATACATGGAAGATTTGATTGGATTTGTCATTTCTTTTTGTAAGTTTTCATTTTGTAGGGTTTTATTACTAAATCAGCTCTAAGAGTAATGCATAGACATACTGAAAATGGAATTTTCCAAGCTTTTATCCAATTAAAATAAAAACATTTATTTTTACTTCAGGTTGCCTAAGAACCTTTAATAGCTTTGCTGTTGAAACAATGTAAAATACTTATATCATCACGATGAAAAACAGACCCCCTACTTTTAAACACAAGTAGAGGGTCCCTTTTTAATAATTAATTTCTTCCTTGTCTCACTAACTAATACACATTTTATTACTATAAATAAGAAATAACAGAAAGTCTAAACGGACAAAACTACTGTTTTTCTTCTTCCCCCTCTTAACACAAAAGAACTATAGAAAGTTAAGAAATTCCCTTTGGAAACTTCATATTAGATTTTTTTAAAGACAGATTTGTGGCTGTATGAGTGATAGCTTTAACAGACTGTATCTTCTGCATTTTGCACAATACTATAATTTTTGAATCCTTTCTTCATTTACTTCTTCAGCTGGGTGACCTCAGCATTATAAACGTACAGCAGTACTAGCTTTCAAGTAAGAAAATGGGAGAACTAAGACTTTCCCCTGTACCAGGAAGGCTTTGCATAGTCGAATAAGGACTGACAACCTGAAAAGTGTCAAGTCTTGCCTTTTTAAAGGGTAGCTGTATCCAGACTGACTATCAACATCAAGCCACTGAGAGGGAATGTGCTACTTGAACTGGCTAACAAGTGCCTGCCAGGAACCAGTCTCACAATTTAACTGCCCAGCTGATATAATTCCAGTGTTTGGAGATCTACCTTGACACATTGTATTTTCCTGAAATATATTAGTAGCCAAAACATCTCTCTGTGCTTCCACAAGAGGAGAAAAGCCCTTTATCTGTCAGAGAAATTCTGTCCCAAAACCCAGCTACCTAGTCTCTTGTAGTGACAATTTGCAGGTTTGTAGGAAAAAATATATAAACAAATTAAAACAATAACATATTTTAGAATGTGTGAGAGATGCCACCCTATACTACTTGATTCAGTTTAACTCCATCCCAGTTATTCCTCCTCCAACCATATTTGTATGCTACCCAAAACAACTGGACAGGTTTAATCATAACACATGACATCTGGATTTGGGAGTGAGGATTGTGCTCTGTTTTTTTGGAATTTTGTGTGTTTGTTTGATGAATTTAAACATCCTGTGTCTTCTTGGATACCTGAAACAAACTCTTCTTCTCTCTCACATCCCACTATTCTTGGGATTTATCAAGGGCACTAGGTATTTCTGATGCATACTCTTACCCTTGAGTTTGTGTAGATGCCCTCCACTCAGAGGGTGGTACCTCTACTGCTGGGACAATTCTGTTGCTCCATTAGTAGCTGTTAAACTGCCAGACATTACAAGCTTGCCACAGTACATTAAGGGAAATTAGTACCAATTATGTTTATACCCTGGATTTGGAATTGCAACAACTTAGGTGCTGCCTGGCCAGCAGCGGGGTTCTTCCTGCAGTGGTGCAGGTCAGACAGATGTGAGTGAGCAAAATGAGTCATCCCTCCTCATGCATCTAAACCTAGTAAAGTCATCATGTGGTAACTCTTACTTTCAGGGTGGGTAGGAGGGGGGGACGAATAAATCACTTTTAAGTAGAAATGCTTAAATGTAGTTTATTATAGAATGTGAAAATGTCAACCCGAAACCATGGAGACTGATAATAACATGATGTTTATAGTATGGGTTATTAAACCCATCACAGAAATCCAGCTAGAGGTGACTCTGAGTAATAACCATTTTGTGTTTGTTTCATCATTATGGTGAAAGACAAAACATTTCTTATTTGTGGTTCTATACCTTTATATAAAAGAACTTATTGAATTTAAACCAGCAAAAATGTTTCCTTGACACACAAAACACATTAAACATTTAAAAATTTGGTAAAATTAAAGGTTGTTCATTAAAAGTTTTTTTAAAAATGTGTTTAGTTTGTAAGAATGTAGCAAATGTTTACATTGCTTCCCTGAATCTTACTTTGAGATTTTTTCCATATTTGCTCATCTGTAGTTTCCACATTCACTATATTGGTTTTGAAGGTTGTCTGTGGAATGGATTGGGAAAAAATCCTTTCAAAGGCTGTTTATTTTGGCTTTGTGTTCGCACATATCTATACTGAATTAGGCAGTCCAGTGTACTCTTCAGTAACTCACGTATGTATTTGGCAGTAGACTGCATAGACTCGTAGAAAAACTGGTAAAGAACAGTACATTTCTTTCCCTTGAAATGGCTTTTCCATTCTTTAGTTTCTTTAATCCAGGTTACATATCTTAAACAAATAGATTCCAAACCAAGTTTTACAAAGTCTAAGCATTTTTCAATGCTTAAACGGCACTGAGAGCTATTAATTTCTTAAGAAAGTTCTTAGAGAAATCTTTTTGACACAGGTTTCAAGATGGTATCATGGTATATATGATGTCTATAAAAAAACAGTAGCTTACTGAGAATGGTAAGATGATAAGAACTTTTATACAGTTAATTCATTTTCTGTTATGTAATTCGTAAATTGAGATATGCCTAAAACACTTAGCTAAGCTTAAAATACTTCATAAGACCAGATCTGCTGTCCAGGAAGGGAGAAGTTAGATGAAATTTTGTTTAAGTTGATTTACTGAGAGAATAGTCGGCTATACTGACAGCTCTTTAAACCTGACATGTTTAAATAGTGTTTCATTTGCATTCTCATAAACAACCAGTGTTAATGAAAACTAGAATATAGCTAGTCTCCTTAAATTGAAAGAAAAAGATTCTGTTGAGGAAAATATCCTAGAAAATGTTCAGACATTTCATTTGTAGTCAATAATGACTTGTTAACTTCCAGATTTATTTGGAGACTTTCTGAAAGACAGTACTCTGGAAATGAAAAACTGTTGAGTTGGCACCTTGGCTTTGTTTAGGTAAAGCTTGTTGTTTTCATTGTAAGCCTGTCTCAAGTTTAAAGTGGGTTCAAAGGTTCGTAACAAACAGCTAGCTCTTTTAATTCCACAGAGATAACAACTCCAAATAAAGTGGTGTGTGCTTAGAAAGTCTTTGGATGACAGCAAAGCTTGGCAATGACAGAAGCTGGGCTATGTTTTCTAACTACAGTTGTCAATTTGAAGAAGTAGTATTGTCAAGTGTTGGAGAAAGAGGTTTTCTCGCCTCATAAGAGTGTTAGTAGAAACTAACACTACATGGAAGAAAAGCTAAAAACTTAAAGGAATGGTATATTTTTACCATTTACTGGGTATTCATACGTTACAAAAAATATTGTATACAGTGTGCATACATATACAGAAATGTAAGACACTTCTGTGTGAATTCTCTGCAGAATTTATTTCTGTTATCTCATTTACTCAGAGATAGAAAAAAAGCTAAATGTCAATATATTAAAAATCTTGATCAGAGGACATATGAGGTTGAATTCTTATGAAAGGTGGGTTAACAGCTGACTGAATATGAGCCAGCAGTGTGACGAGGTGGCCAAGAAGGATTGTACAGAAATACCGTGGCCAGCAGGACTAGGGGAGTAATTGTCCCCAGGGACTCAGCACTGGTGAGGCCAGACCTTGAATATTGTGTTCAGTTTTGGGCCCTTCACTACAATAAAGACATTGAGGTGCTGGAGCAGATCCTAAGAAGAGCAATAAAACTGGTGAATGGTCTAGAGCACAAGTCTTAAGAGGAGCAGCTGAGAGAAGTTGGATTGTTCATCCTGAAGAAAAGGAGGCCTAAGGGAGACCTTATCACTCTCTACAACTACCTGCAAAGAGGTTGTAGCAAGGTGGGAATTGGTCTCTTTTCCTAAGTCACAAGTGATAGGACAAGAGGAAATGGCCTCCAGTTGCACTAGGGGAGTTTTAGATTGTAAATGTGAAAAATTTCTTCACAGAAAGAGTTGTCAAGCATTGGAACAGGCTGCCCAGGGAGGTGGTGGATTCACCACCCTGGAGGTATTTAAAAGATGTGTAGATGTGGTGTTTAGGGACATGATCTATTGCAGGGACCTTGGCTGGGATTCCAAGGCCTTACTAATTCACTGCATACTGCCCATCCCCCAGGAGCAGGTATGCAGTCTGACTTCTATGATGGAACATTCATTTCTCACATGAAAATAAATGTTCTGTGGATTAAGAGATAGGTTATAGCTTGCCTGGTACTGCCTGGCATGTGGTATAGCTGTGCAGAGCAAAGGGATGATAAGCAGCTCTCTGGAGAAATTCTGGAGAAATAAAGGCAATCCATGAACAAGTATTACTCATGAGCCAATTTATCCCTCTGATCTTTCTAATTTAATTAATTTTGAATTTGACCATTATGAATGAATCTGTACTATGATGTCATAGCCCAGAAAATTATACCACCAATCTACAATATTAGCTTATTGCTCATCTCAGTGTTTATACTCATGGAGAAACAGATGAGAAGGAGGATGGAGGAGGGGACAATATTGGCAGTATACTGAGTTTTGTCCCTGTTTGTAGTAGGGATAAGGTCAAACACAAGCAATTTGTGATGTCTCTCTCACTCACAGTCTAATTAAGGTACCTCAGCAAACCTGCAGCTACCAGACAGGCACTGACCTAATCAATAGGAAACTGATTTTCAGGGCACACACTTGGCCGGGGCCACCAGTCATCATGTCCGTGAAACAGTCTGTGTAATAATGACTCTCCTTTACTGATCTTTTGTTCTGTTTCCTTCTTCTACACCTTTTGCTTTTATTTTCAGGGTGTGAAGTTCTATTATATTCTTTATTGTAATATCTACCAGAAAAAAAATAAAAATAAAAAATTGAGGGCTCTGCAGCTCCCAAGGAAGTGGACTGTTGTACCTAGCCAAATTGGTTGTTCTCATGAAACATACCATAAATGTACAGAAGAGACTACTTGAATGATGAAAACAACTTCTGTGAAAGAAGAGATACATGAGGCTGACATGTGGCAAAAGGAGATAAAAATTGAGTTACTTGGAGAAACTGAGTGACTAACGCTTATCAACTACTATACCTTAAACACTACCATCAATCAGCATCAGAACATAAAATCAAGCAGTTTTACAAAAAAACACAAAGTTTTAATTACCTAATACATTATTAAATTGTAGAACTCACTGTCATGGGATGCTGTGGATTCCACAAGTTTAAACAGTTTGTATTTAAAAAAAAAAAAAAATTAGGAAAGGAGAAAGGCATAAAGGTTTGTTCAAATTCCAGTGCGAGCTCTGGTTCAGGACGTCCCTTTAAAACAGACTATACAAAATAGTAAGGCATATGTTTGGAATATGTAGGGAAATTACCACTTGCCATATACATTTTTACCTAAATACTTCCTATTAGTCATGGGTAAAGGCAGGATGTTGGTCTCATCTGTTGCTGTATGTCAACACACGTCCTTATTCTCTCTCAGTACTCAGGAAATGCCTCCCAAATGTAGGTGAATCACAGTGTTCTGTAGCCTCAGATCACTCAAAAAACCTTCCCAGATCCCATTGAAATCTATCTGAATATTCTAGATATCTAAGTATTTCTAGGTATTAAATGAACAAATAAACTGGAGAGTGTTTTAGAAGGAGAAAACTCTTGATGTTATTGCTTCCAAATGAGCAAGCTAAAAGGGATTTTATATTGCCATACCTCTGGAGCAAAATCAGTCTTCAGATGTTTTTTATTACATTTTGTCTCCCCACCTTCTCACTAATTGTGAGGTTGAAGGTAAATTCTCTTCCACGTGAACAATCTAAGCTACTTGAATGAAGTTAAAGGTCATTAGCAAATGAACACAATGAAAAGGATGTGGAAGATGAAAATTCTGGAAAATTTGAAATTACAAGGTTACTCCAATGTCTTATTCTACTTAGACAGTCTTGTCTAGCTTCTCCATACTGGAATCACATTGGTGCAAAGAGACATTACCATGGAGCAAAATCAATTCCAAGTGTTGAAAAAGAAGGTGATACAACTTCCTTTTTGATTTGCTTTGATACATTTCGAGTGTATATTTTAATTTTAATCTTTCTCTACCTCAAAGCTGAATTCCTAATTTGGAAGGAAAAAAAAGAGAGTACTCTTCTGACCCCCTCAGAATGTCTTTACTTTAAACAAGTTTGCAGTTGAAAGAATTTGTCATTAAATAGTTTCAGGATTTATAATTCTGATATAAGATGTGCTTGCATGCAATATGGTTTTGAATGTTAAGTTCAAACCTGGGTAAAATGGTTATCAGACTGGAATAAGTAATTCAAGTTCAAAGCATAGGAAAGCTAGGACTTGATACACTACTTACTAGGTCTGATTCAGTTCCCAGACAAGACTGTGTGCCTGTCAAGTTGTAAATGTGTGTAGATTATGTCTACCTGTTAGGAAATATAGACAGTAACTTTTCCTTTATTTATTCAGCTGGGGCAGATTTTCAGTATGATGTAGGAAACATGTAGCTCAATCTCTTCCTTTCCTCTGATAATAATAACAATTTAAATGTTAATACCTTATAAATAATATTGAACAATAAATCTTAAATCAGAAACTACCTTGTGTGTCCCACTAAATCAAGTTTATTTGGTTTGCTTTTTCCATCTTTAGGGTGTATTGAAAATTTAGTGTTAAGAAATAAATATCAGCTCTGCAAATATGTGGTTGAAATTCTGAAATCTATATGACTTTTAAAAAACTATATAAATGTACTTTGCATTCACCAAACAAATGTTTGAAAATAAATTATTGTAATTGGATTAATTTTATGAACCTGAAGGTGTGATGTGCTGGGGCCTGAGTTGTGGGCCTTGAGTTAGAATTGACCAGTGAAGGAGTCCTATCCTAGCAGAATGTTTTGGTTTTCCTATTGACTTCATGTTCCAGAGGCAGAACCTGGCCCACCTGTGGCTCTGTTGCTCCACCCTCACCCAGGTGGTCGTGGTTGGAGTGGTGGGCAAGGTAAGGATTATATTAACCAGGAGCCGATCAGTTGGAGGAGCTTCCTGTTGGATGTGGCTTCTGTTGGGGCTGGTCACATCTTGCTGAGCTCTCTCAGTGGTGTCCTTCCATGTGAAGGGCCACTGAGGGAGACATCTCTCTTTGTTGTGTCCAGCAGGCGATGCTGGCACCACAGTGGGCAGTGGAGGAGCTGGGCCCACAGGAACCTATGGCAGAACTGTCTGAAAAAAGACTTCTGAGGGGATGTTGCTGAGTTCAGTGTTGGCCTTTGTGATGAGGCAACTGATGGCAGCATAAAATGACAATGGCTGAACTGCCACAAGGTGTTACATAGAATTTACATTTTTACCTTAGTATAACAGATTCTCATGCTATTTTTATTCAACTGAAATGAGTAAATTAGAGCTCTGATGAAACTCTCAGCCCTGTAAAGGGGAATGTCAGAGCTACCCAATTTCCAGTTTAGCAAGAAAAGCCCTGTATGTGCAAGTCATTAGCTAAGTAATTTGTTGTCCTTCTTTTCTTAACTATCAGAATAATATTCCTTTCTGTATTTTTCAAACCTAACCAGTAACTTTTTTTCACTAGAAACTGCCCTAATAATGTATATGGTGCCTAACTAAGCATGTTCTATTCTCTTGTCCCTGCCTGCATGCCTGGGCCGGCTTGAATTGATACAAATACTTTCCTGTGTTTTAATGAATGGAGATGTAGTTAAAGCAATTTGTCTAGTATCAGTGTTGAACAGACAGTATAGAAGTCAGAAGGCTTCTAAAATAAGCTACCTCAGAGGTGTTATATACAAATAACTAACACTGGCTATATCTCCCTTTCTAGGAATCAGCTGAGACCGATATATCTTGCTACTTGTGCCTTCTAATGCGTTGGGGTTTTATTGCAAACAACTCTCAGTTTTAGGGTTCATTACAGTCAAACAATTCCTGACACTAGTAAGTAAACTTCCGGTGAAATTTCTGAAACACATACTGGGATATTATAGCCCATTTTTTTTTAACATTGCAGCGTTGAAATAGAACCTCAACAAGAAAGTATAAAAGTCCAGTTAGGAAATCAGTATGTCCTGCAACTAATATCAAATTAACAGAATGAAGACAAATTGCATGGTTATTCATCTACTAAGGTAAGTCAAACCTTCTCAGTTAGCTATTTGTTATGTCAAATACAGAAATACAAGGCATTTGACAATTTAGTTAATTCAACTGATTTCAAAGAAGCAAGATTTTAGATCTAAGGTGGTAGAATATCTCTAAAATTGTGATAATGTTATAGTATGGGATCTATAGTGCTGTAAATACATCTGAATGAGACTAGCCTTGCATGTCTTGCATTTTTACAGGGTAAGCAGAAGAAACAAGTTTGTAATTTCCATTGAAAGGATTAATAGTTACTACAGACACCTCGAGACCCGTAGCTTTATCAAGTGATTGAGTATATTTCAGGGAATGAAGAAACCGTTGCCTTGCCATTTAGCTGTGAATTATCTTGAAATTTGTCATAAATACATAAAAGTTGACAAAATGGACTTTTGAACTGCAAACAGGAAAACATATTTCTTTCATATAGTTGCTCTAAAGCAGATATCTAGTTGGAGCTGTTTTTGAAGTTACTGTGTTACTTGTAGAAAAAGCATGGTATAAAAAACTTAAACATGATTCTTTGCTAAACAAATTGGTAATGAGGTTTTAAATTGATGCACTCAAAAATGCCTATTGAAAATCTACTGAAGATGTATCTTTTAAAAGTGTAGTGTTAGCTCATGTTAGAGTGACTGGAGTAAAAAGGGTTACGACAGAGGTTTACAAACTAACAAATGCTATAGGATCTATACTTTGGTGCTTTTGTATTCCTTTTTGGGTTGCAAGAACAAAGACATGTCAAGTAAAATTGATCCACAACAATGCTAAAAGCCAGTAGATTGCATAAAATGCATGTTCAAAAAAAAGCTACGTTTACAGGTGTACTGAAAACTTCTACTACTGATAAAAGAATTAAAAGATGTTACAACTCTCATGCTTCATGACAGAAGCTGATTCAAGACTCCTTGGCTAAAACTCCAGTTGCTCTTCAGACACAGAAATGCTCCCAGTGATTATAAAGAGGCAAAGATTTTATATGCATGTATTCAATAACTGGAATTGTGGTATCTCCTACTGAAAATCTGTTACTGAGCAATTTATAAAATGATATAATACAGACCAAATTACACAAAGCATTCATATGATCTTTTCATATTCTCCACACATTTAAGATATTAATTCCTTAGTATTCTACTTTTACTTTACTTTGTGAGGAGCACTGGCAGTGTTTGAAAAAGTATTTCTTGGCAACATAAACATATTCTATTGTGAACAAAGTGTTCCTTTTAATAAGTAAATCTAAGCATGCGATAAAAGAATTAGTGAGATGAAGCTAAATGAACAGATATATGAATAAAGAAGCCTCAGAGAACATCAACTGTATTATTGTAATGAGCAGCTAGTTGATCTGGAGTTGTTTCTTTGCTATCAGCAAAACTTTATCACATGGGCATTGCAAGAGTTGATAATGGCAGTAAATACATATTTCTGAATTAGAACATAGAGGTAATAATCCTGAATGAGGCGAGATGGAAAACAGGAACATTATTTTCTGGCTATTTTGAGTGTCTTCTCCTTTCATCCCTGCTAATAAGATAAGTGAGACATTTCCAAATGTTTTAGAAAGGCCATTGTGGAACAAAGTTTGGAAAATAAAAATCTATCCACTCCCCTTAATGACCATTGTGATGCTAAAAACACAGAGTAAGGGGCTTAAATATAAATCCTAAATGTCATGCTATTTGTTTTTGGTTTTGTTGTTTGTTTCACAAAATACGTTGGTAAAAGTTAACAGAGAATTTTATGAATAAAAGCTGTGTAATCCTCTTTTTCACTTATTTTATTTCTTTTTTAATCATCTCTGATCTTAATGATCCTTTGCCCCAAATGAAGCTTGAAATAAATATGAACATAAAATATCCAGTTCATGATCTTTGCAGACTGTCACATTTTTGCAAGAATATATATTAACCATAATCACTGAAGCATAGGTTTTGCATGGATGATAAAGTTGATACATTTCACAGGAGACAGTACTGTTACTCATCTCAGCTTTATATCAGGGTTTTATATAAGTTCAAGTCCATTGACTCTACTGGAGTTTCTCCAAGTTTACATCAGTACAAATAAGAGCAAGAAAGACTGACAATAGTAGCTACTCTGTTTCCAGTTAGGCAAAATAATTTTTTGTCAATAATGTGTTTCAATGGTTTTTTTCTGAGAATTTCTCCACCTTAAGGGAATATCGCACTAGAGAACAGCTTCATTATACTACCTCTACACTTAAATTATTTTCAAACACTTAAACATTTATCAAAAGTAGAGTCAGAGAATGTATTATTCTGAAGGTTTCTGTGTTATACTGTTGTAAAAATTTTAAAAGCAAATTCTAGGTAGCAGATTATATTTCTAATTTTTAAAACATAATTTAGAAATAATTTAAATGTGAGACATTTCTATTCAAGATACCCAGTTAATTGTGTCTTGCACCACTTCTCTATGTAACTTTTAAAATTATTCCTAGTTGACTGCACATAAGAGAGAGAAAAAGGAGGTGGAGCACTTCAAATGAGCAGTCCCAACTGCTGGTATTTAGAGGTACTCGTTATTCCTTTTACAGTGTTTGGATATGTGAGTGAGCATGATTTCTTTTTCATAAGTGTTAGATTGATCAGTGTCAAAGACAATAATTAACTTTGAAAAAGTGTGATAATCCTGATGCACTGATTAGACCAAAGTCTTGAATAAAAGTAGTTAAAGGAGTAATATTTGTGATGTTTAGTATGAAGTATATGAATGCTTTCTGAAATGTTCTACTGACTCTTTAGTTATGCCTTCTACCTCTACTGATTCTCTCTTACTCTTGCAAGATTCCTGAAGACAAGTGAGATATGGTAAATTTTCTGTTCATGATGGAGTAGAGCTACAATAGATTATGTAACCTATAATTGGAAATAGATTATATCTGAATAGGAATATTTCAGATTTCTCTCATTTCTTGTGAAAGAGGTGACTGAATGCTTGAGCAGTTATCTCAGGGTTTTTCTTTGCCCAAATCTCTTAGGCTATGTTAACTACAGTAAATTGCATGGTTTTAGGTCTATGACTCAGGGTAGTTATGAATTATATATCCTGTGAAATTGTCAAAATGGTGCCTGGTTTAGTTTTGCCTTGATACCTCCAAAATTCATTCATAAAATTCCCACATACAGCTCTGGAATTAGTACTGGCAGATAGTGTGGATGCAGTTTCCCTGTACTGGAGGATTAGGTAATGTTCTGGGCTAAAGATTTGAGCAGACCATGTAGGCGACCTCAGGAGCGGAGAACAAAATCTTTTGCTATTTCACAACCAGATATTTAGCTGCAAGGCCCACGCTCTTCTGGAGAGGATCCCTCTTCAGTGCCATTGGCTTCCCTGAGGAAGTGTGCTTTACTGCACACTGTATGTTGATTCTTTCTGTTGGAAAAGGTGTCCAAAATGTCTATGTCCTGGGAATGAAATAGAAAAGTCATGTTAATAACAGCAAAATTGTAGAAGCACACAGATACTATTCAAGTTCAGTACAACTACTGAGTGACCATTATCAATCTTCAGACATTCTTCCATAAGACTTTTAAGGGCAATTCATTTCTTAATACCATTATAGCATTATTTTGGTAAATGAATTACATTGGTATGTACAGCCACTCATAGCTTAACAATTATATGTGATCATTTCAGACTCCCTTATAACTAGCTCTGTTGGCACCATTTCTGCCTGCTTTATCCCCTGCAGGACAAATTTAGGTAGCTGGAATAGAATTATGCTAATCTGAATTTGGCCCAGACAGCAAAGCTAACATTAGTTTTTCTGGTGGAGTTTTTGCCTCTGTAACAGTGCACTAATCTTTTATTAGATAGTCTGGCAATATCTACAACTTCAGCATGGAGCATAGACATGTGCTGAAGCATAGTACAAGTGTTTCAAAAGGAAAAAAAAATGTTAATTAGAAACATCCTCAATAGTGTCAATAGAAAAGATTCCCAGGAGATCTTCATTAAAATTGACCCACCTAAAAATGCGTTAAAAACTGCAGCCACTCAGATACCTTACTAAACACTATCACACAAATGAATAATTTACAATTAATAACCAAACAGTATAATTAAAGACCTTTAATAGTTCAGTATGTTTTATCCTTCTCTTGGTAATTACCCAAGTAACACAAAATGATCATGCACGTACTGTTTGGGGCAAGCACCCTTTAAACCAGCACCCTTTAAACCAGCAACCTAAGCTCATCTGTCAGCACATTTAACCTGACTGAGCTGTACTATAAACATTGTTTCAAAATATAGAGGTTCTTCCACTTTTCTGTCTTTTAGTCTAGCTCTTTGTGGCTTTCATACAATGATTTTCTTAGATATGACTGAATAGTTATTCTTCTACCTACTGACATTTAGTAGGAGAGCTTGGCAAAAGTAAGACATGTCTACTAGCTTTTTCCTTGTAGGAATGCCCATTCTGGAGAGAAATGAATGGAAAGGCCCTGAACAGCTCTTACAAATTTAATTCTTTGCACTGTCTGATCTTCAGCAGTTAGCTGGTCACCTACAAAATCTGACTTGGGCACAAACTTGAGCGTCAGTTACAGCTCTAAAGTCGCAGTTTTAAGAATGAATTGAATAAAAGGAAGCTAATACAAGTAGGATTTTTGACAGAACATAAGTAATATTCCATTCTAGATCCACAGAAACTAATATCTGTAGATAGTACTGGTTTTCAGTGTCTTCATTTAATAAACAAAAAAGAAATACCACTACAAGGTTCCAGTACTGTTTGTTTACTATCAAGTTTACATTCATAAATATGCATTCTGTAATTAATTTTCAAATTAGTTCCATCAGAAATGCCGTGACAAAAATATTTTGGGATTTACAGAAAATGTCTGTACATCTGAGATTATCCTTAAAGCTGTTACATTGGTGGTGAAAGAAAGCAGAAGTAATCTACCGTTGATAGCAGAAACCAGAACAATCTCTGAGTACTGTAGCAGTTTCTTTGACAGATATTGTTTATAGTACTAACTGTTAAATGATACCAGAAAAAAAATAGCTTCTTGGCCTTATACTGCTAAGCCAAAAGTATTGCCTGCAGGGTACTATCTGTTCATATATATATATTTTGACCAGTTGTCCTGTCTTTATCATGTAAAATTTGTTGTTATTATGAAAACTAGAAAATTTATCCCATATTTTAATATAATTAAATTAAACCACTTTTAAACTCTATAAAAAGTACCTTTAAAAAATATTCTAATACAAATATCAGTAAATTAGTTACATATGACACAGGAATTACTATTGCTAATTAACCTATCCAAACAGACAGGTTTAAGAGTCTAACTCAAAAGATCTTGTGTTGTAGAGATTTTGTTTGTTGCGCTTGAAAAATGTGTGACTTGCCAAGCAATAACTGTATTGGGATTGAAGTGAACAATGCAAAGTGTCGGCACAATAATCATAAACATTTACATTTACAAATACTGTTTGTATTGTATTTTAGATTCACAGAAATTGGAAAAGTCCCATGGTAACCTTGATTAGGAAGCTAGCCAGGAGACAGTAGAAAAAGAGACCCAAACCAACCTTTAACCTTAGACAGGAAGTGATGGGGAAAGTGTCTTACTGGTTTCACGTACACAGGGCCAAGACATGGGTTTGGCCACCGTCTAATGTAAATAACCCACAGATATTAGTGTGCTTTTTGGCATGGCTTTGTTCAGATAAGCTGACACTCTTCAGGCCAGTTCAGGGAGCAGCATATGCTTAGATACCATTCCCAATAATTTGGAGAAGGTCATTCTATGTTGGGGAGAAAAGAATATTTTACCACAATGGAAGCAAACTGTGCCACTCCACATCACTCATCCTCTGGGTCAGCAATGAGGTATAGGCTGTTATAGACCAGGTTACATACATTTTGGAGACCTAGGTGAAAAGACTGCCTTTATAAGTGTCCTGGTTTGGCCAGGACAGGGTTAATTTTAGTGGAGCCAGGTTATTCTACACCATGCTGATGTCATGCCCCCGGGGCCAGTTCCAGTGGGGGGGCAGTAGGCATTTAGCTGTTGTCTGGTGAACTCTCTCCCTCGCTATTCTCTGTTATCAATATTTTTGTATTGTTCCTTTATCACTGTTACTGCTGGGTTTCTTTGTTAACTGCAAATGCTCATTATATGTTGTTTTCTTATATAAATATATATATATTAAACCTTCCTTATCTCAACTCTAAAAAGCACTTTTAAACCTTCTTTTTCTTTGTCCGCGACCCGCAGCAGAGGGAGGGGGTGGGGAGCGGTGGCACAGCCAAGTGGCTCGGCTACCCCGCAGCCACAGCTCTTACTAAACCCACACAATAAGGCAGTCAACTGCAGACTCACTTACCACTCTTCTGGAGCAAATATTGACAAGCTCATTAATTTACAGAAGGTGCTTTTGAGCTGGAGAATCCAGTAGTCAGGTCCATGTCACCCTGTGGCTTCATTGTCCTATGGCAAGTATCTTTCTCTGCCTTTGCCCCTTTCAGGCACAACATACCTACTGAATCACCCTTGCTCCTCAAGAAAATCTTGACTACATCTCCTGATAATAAAAGAGCTCCTAAGAGAAGGAATGGGTGTATGGTTATCTTTTTATAAAACCCTGACATTAGTTCGAAACATGCCTTGTGTAACTTCCTCACCATATTTCCTCTTTTGTGCATTCATCAACAGTTTGTTTATTCTTTTATTCTTTGTTGGTTTGGGGTTTTTGTTTGTTTGTTTGCTGTTTTGTTTTGTTGGTTGTTTTTTTTCTGATGCATGTCAGCCTGTTCAAAAGGTATCACCCCCTAAACTGGGGAAACAGCTATCAAATTTGAAATGCCTACCTCAAGATTTTTTTCAACTATAAGTTTGAAAACCTTTTTGTTTTATCAGGAAAACTACTGTACATATGCCCTTATGTGACAGTTGATGAAGGTACTTCACCATATTTAGCATAGTTTAGAATGGTCAGAAAAAAACTGTGACCAGTGTTTTCAAAACACCCATCATAAAGAACTAACATCAACAGAAGGATTTATGAGACTAAAGTAAGATTTGCACAGATGTAGTTGCCAAAGTTAAAGACTTCAGAGCACTGCATCATCCCACAGTTATACATATTTTCACAAAGAATGTTTTGTTATCACAGGAGTTATGTTTGCATAAGGACCCAAAGACTCTAAGCAAGCAGTTAACTTACATGGAAAAAGAAGACCTAAATTTCAGATTTTGTTCTCAAGATTTATTTTACGTTTTGACTACTAATTGTACACATTTAGATTGTTCCTTGCTGTTCAGACCAGAGGGAAAATAATTTTTAAAAATGCATGTGTGATATTTATCTTCCTTCAGTTGAGGATTAAGCATCTGAGCTGTAAGGGCAGCAGGGTGTCATGAAAAGGGCCAAAATATAGAGGCAGAGAGAAGGATCACCTTGGACCCTTTTCAATCCTGTCCAGCTTGCGAATACCAATTAATATTCCAGGAAAGGGAGGGAAAGAGACAGGACCCTTGAGCCTGACCCACCTGCCACACACCAGTTAAGGAGGAGGGGGATCTCCTCAGACCCTTTACAACCTGCCCAGCCTGTTAGGCAAACTAATAGTGACACTGGAAAACAGATCCCTACTGACAGCTCACTAGATTGGAGGGTGACTACTGTCTAACAAAGAGTGACACTTAGACAAGATCCCGTATGTCTCAAAATCGCAGTTTCCAGAAACTTTTATATCTATAACTAATGCACTTTATTGTATACGCTCATGACAATATACAGATTTGAGGATATCGGTGATAGTGACTGACTGCGTAAATAAGTTATATAAAATATAATTTAACACATCTAGGTATTGACAATCATTAATAGCTAGCCTAGTATTTAATAGTTAAGCATGCATAACCTGGGGTTCTTGTGCAATAGACATCCCTATGTGAGGGGAAGATAGGTTCAGCCCATCGACTGATTCCAAAAGTTTTGATGGAAGCCTTTTCCCCTCAATTAATCACCTTTTATAAGGTATCTTTACCTTTAGGTGGAGTTTGAGTGACTCTAGTCATACATTTGTCATATTTTGTTTGGATTAAAATTCTCTCGATTCAAGGACATGATTTCACCATCATTGTTGGGACAAGAGTTGCAGTCCATCATTCTTGACAGCAGTCATGCTCGGCTGAATCTGAACAATCTCTATTGTCCGCATCCCTGATACCAGAGAGCAGCTGTGTTACCTTCATAACACCCTGTTCCCCATTTCAAGGGTGTTTACACATTCTGTTCAGCTGGAGCAGGCGTTATCCATGGCAACCGCATTCCATTCCTGAGATCAGTAACTGTGGCTCACTGAAGGCCACTGCAGCTCATGTCAAGATGTGAGTTTAACTTTGGGGGAAAAGAGTTTTCTAATTCCCCCCCTGTTGCTCAACATTTTCCCACACAGGACTGCATAGTCGTTACTTTCTTTCCTGTACTGACTGCATAGTCATTCTGGATGTTTTGAGTTTAAATTTTTGTTGCCTAGTAGAAGTTGTTTAAGGACACATTTCAGAAATGAGCAGCTTAAAAGGCAGATGTTATCTTGCTAAATCTGTGTATACACAAATCTCTTTCTCAGCTTACCTCTGATACAACTTTCATCTTTAGATATCCTAAGAAAAGGGCTGGGGAGGGAACAAAAAATTCATTATAACTTCTGTTGTTGACTAGAAGTTAAAGTTCAACTATCCTAAAATCTATGTTGCTCCTTAGAGATATCTGCCTAGACAGAAAATTTGAAAGATAAGCTTAAAATGTATGTTTAATCTTTAGTTAATTAAAATTAGATGAGTCACATACATTGCATCTGAATGTGAGAATACTGACACACAAATCAGAAATTTAGTGTTTTATGTTCCCAATGTGGCTAAATCTGCCAACAACAGCCATGAGTTGTACTAGTGTAAGATGTGAATGCCTCTGCTCAAAGATTGAATATTTTTTACTTTAAAAAAATCCTTTGGAATGTGCAGTATGACTCAGAATGTGCTCAAAATATATCTTGAATCTCACAGAAGCTTCCTTTTAAAGCCCTAGACCTTGAGTCACCTGGATACATAAAGGAAGTGATAACTCTTAGGACTTCAATGAAGATACTTAAATTTGACATAATGTAGGCCAATAAATGTGCAATCCAAAGCCTCCCCCCCTTTTTTAAAAAAAATTAAACTGTCCCATTATTTTGTGGATCTGACCCTTTACTTTTTGACACTAATGATTAAGAATACTTATGCCACTTTAAATGCACTTTTCTAATTTTCCCGATCTTTTAATTGTCCCTGAACTGCTGCAGTGTCCCAAATTTGTCAGTAGGTGTCATGAAGGCACCCACAAAACAGCAACAGCTACTCAAAATGTGCATTTATTGTAATCAAAATTATTTGGCACTCCTTCTGACAAAATTGAATTACAAGTTTGGATGTCAGGTGGGAATATACTAATGATGAAATAATTTGTAAACTTTAAGGACTATTATTTCTAGAAAGATGAACCAGAGTGTGCACACACTCACTCATAAAGGAAGACCTCCCACACAAGGGTACACAAAGAGGTTCTCTCACCCAAAAGGGGTGAGATCTCACTAGGGGATATATCTAGAAGAAATACTCACTCAGTAAAGGGAGGGTGAGGCTCACTTAGTCCACAGAAGTATCCTTGGGTGGCATACTGTATATTCAAGCAGAGGGTCTGACTGCAAAACCTGCTTGCTCAGGGAGGGAACCAACTCAAAATCAGCTCTCCAGTGGGGCTCCATTTATACTCTAGTTGACTGTGCACTGTGATCATTCTAATTGGTTGGGAGCACGTGCATGACAAAGGCAGGCTAAGGGCCTGGACGCTGATAATTGTCATGAGGCACTGTTTAATGGATGTGAAATGCTGAACCAATCTTTATCAGGTCTGTGGCAAACTCTGGCCTTTAATAGATTTTTGTCAGGGCAGTTGCACCTACCACAGTAGGTTATAAACCAGAATGCAGAAAAAAAATGAGTTGGAAAAGACAGTAGAGTGGAAGGGGTAAAAAAAAAAAAAGCAAACCTAAAAGAAAATAAGTTTGCCATCTTTCTTTTTTATTACTTATCTTGTCTAATCACTAAAAAACTTGATTTTACTATAAAGACAGATGGAAAGTCAAAGTACAGTAAGGTTAGTGAGAATTACAACCTTGAAGAGCTCTGGCACTGGAATGAAGCCAGTTCTGTACTGTATTGTATATCATCTGTGTATGTTCTGTATGCAGTGGGTATCATCTTTAAATATGTGTGTCATACTCAAGTAGCACTTCATTGGAATTGAAAACCACCCAAATAAATGTTCTATATTGAATCAATATATAATTATCTTGGTTAGTGATGTATTTAGTTAGAACTGCTGTTAAATGTGAGAGGATTCCTGTTGGGTTCAAAAAGTGCTGTCACAATTGTTCAGGCTTTGATCTCCAGTGATCAGAGAAGTCAGCAGTGTCAAGCCCAGTCTGAAATTGTTTTTTCCACCATTAGTGAATAGAACAGTTACTGAAGGAAATTGTGCTCGTTCTGTAATGGATTAAATTATCTAAAAGTTTAAGAGTTTCCAAGTTTTAAACTGGAATGATCTACATATAGTGGAAATAGTCTTACATTGTAATGGACTTATATTGTAATAAACAAGTTTATGATTCTGAGTAAAGACTATACTTTCAGTGATAATAAAATATTCAAAAATAAAAAAAATATTATTTGAAACAAAAATAATATTAAAAAGTCTTAAAGTCTTTATGCTTTATCTATTCTTTTTAAAGCATATTTGTAATTGTTTCACAAATACAGTCAAAGAATAAGAAAGGCTTGGTGAGATCTTATTTGTGTTCTCTGCTGCCTACACTTCAGGGTGAACATCTTCTATTTAAAAAGAGAAAAAAAATACTTATGTAATAATCAAAACTAAGCAATTCACATTCTTCAAGGAGGAAAAATACGTATAAATTTGCATATCTAGTGGAGTTTTCACAAATATAACTACATATAAACATTTGATAAAGTCAAAGTCAAATGCCAGTGTGTGTATTCTACAGTAAATAAGAAAACAAACCATCTTGTTTAACATATGTGAACAGGGGAAAGAAAGAAAGCTATTTTTCCAGAGTTCTGCTGTCCACTTGCCCTCTATGAAGAGCCCTGAGAACCCTCAGGGGTTCAACATATCTTCTACAATTTTCCTATTCCTGCTGTTCTTCCATCTTCTTTATTTAAAATATTATTTTAAAAATTATTTACAAGTCTCTCCCTCCACAGCTTCCTACCTTCTCTTTGTCCCCTTCAATTCTTTTTCACTCCTGCTTACCTGACGCACATGGTGGGAAATCTTGCGGCTGGCTAGGACTGGTTGGGAGGTCAAAAAGACAGATAACTGTTGCACCCATCTTATTTTCTTAGTAAAGGTGTTAATTTGCACGGTCTCTCCCAGTCATCAACCATACTTCATGAAACTTAGTATTTCACAGAAATTTAGTATCTTTGAGACCTTAACCCATCTGTCAAATCTGATTGAAAGTGCCCAGAGAGATTGAAAGTTATTAAAGGAATCTGACAGATGTAAAGAGAAACAGATGGAGAAAAAGATAGTGATATTATGTAAGACTTACTCACTTAGGAATTTAAATTTAAAGTCCAATTTGTAGCTAGATAGTTATTTTGAGCAGGTATGTAGTGCTATTTATATTCCATAAAATGTTTATTGCACTTTTGAACACTCAAACTGCAATATTATCTATCATTATATCTGGAACAGAGTATCTTCCTAATAAATAGTAAGCATAGACATGATAATATAATGCAAAACAATTATTATTTGACTCTAACAAAGTAAAAATATTAGTTCTCTTTCCTTAACTGTTTTAGTAGAGGTAGTATGCACTTCCCACGTTAGGTTGGTTTCTTCATCTTAACTATGTGAAAAAATGATTTGACTCCATCAGTCTACATTTCATGGCTTGTATTCAGGGAAAGTGGAATTAAAACTCACAGAGACATCCAAATGTAGTCCTGCATTACAGTACATGCACTTACAAAAGTAACTTATAAAGGGGAGAGTCACTTTCTGGTTAATACAAAGACATGATTGGCAAGGGATAAATCTTCAGGCGGTTTCTGTTTCCTAATGGTTTTGGCTTGCAGGCATAGAATTTGTGTAGCCATTTAGCTTAGTTTTTTCCATCTCTTCAAACCATCAAATAATCTATCAATTAGGAACAGTAGCAGGAATTGTGGACACTCCATCAAAATCTTGTACTAATGATTTTGAGAAGGACTGGAAAGGAATCATTTTGTGTTTCTGAAAGTAAACTTTGCCTTTGCAAAGATTTTTGTGTTGTGTTATATATGTTGTATAGTAGAAACTGAATAAAAGAGACCTAAATTCTCCCAGTAACTCCTTTGGAAGTTTATTTTGGGAAAGCTCATCTTGATTATACTTCACTTGTCACAAGCTTGAGCAATTGGTTTTTTTGCAATTATTTCCAAATACTTTATCCCTCCATCCCCCCTGCCTTATTCAAAGTAAACCTCAACTGCATTGCAGTCACCTATATTAAAGGAATATATAATGAGATTTCAAACTGTCTTATGTAATACTGACTCTATTATTATATTTAGTCTAATTTATTGGAAAAGAAATTTTTGCCACTTCTAAAAAGGAACTAGTTCTCATGTTTGCCTTTTTAATACCAAAAGAAAACTTACACATTAGACTAGAATTGAACAGTTTAGTTCAGAGAGTTCAATGGAAGCTAATTATAATACAGAAATTCCTGCAAGACTGTTGACACTGCCTGGGCTTGAACCGATTTGGTTGGATTGACTGGAAGGTTTCTGTCAATTTCTCTAGCTCGCCAATACTGATTCAATAAAAACCATTACTGTTTGTAATCCACACCGTTTTAAACTATAACATTTTAAGATTTTGCATGTCTACCTTGTTGGAGAAAAGCAAAACAAGACTAATTATTGTTTAGTTAAATCTAATTACCATTAATTTACAGTAAAAAATTGTGAAATGTAAATTAATGAAGAAAATATATAAATACAAATAATTTAAAAATCATAGTATATTAAATAAGACTTAGAAAAATAGCACCAGGTTGTGTAAGTGCAATTACAAAGTTTAGGAACCATGAAAGTCTGCTTTTCAGGCTTTTACTGCAATAACTTTTCATTGAATGTTTTCTTCTTCTCTTCTTTAACTAAAAGAGAGATCTCACTGGTATTAGCAAAGGCCAATAAAAGCTACTTTTATTGTGAGTGAAGAGACACTGCTGCCTCACATCATTAGAACCAATTTCTAGCCTCCCAGAAGACAATTTAATTGATAAAACATTAGTGTGATAGAGAACATTTGACAAAAGTTAGACTTGTAAACTTACTAGGACTTAATGAAAATGAGCTGAATGGTTTTGCTTTTTTTTAAAAAACTACTGTTTCTTTAAAAATAAGTTCTATTTTCTCCTTGTTATTTTTTGCCTATTATTTGTAGCATTTTTGTAATTTATCATGGAAAATGCCAGAATTACATTTTTAAGACAGTTTTTTTTTTTAATGCAGTGGTACACATAATTAAGCTTTTGAATATGAATAATTTCTTGATACTTCTCTCTAGTCTTCTAATGAAATGTTCTGGATCTGATTTCATTTTAACTTACTTCTGTAATCTTTTCTCAAAAAGAATTCCTCCTCTGCATATTACAGTCTTCAGGTTTCTAACATGTTCTTCTCACATATTTTCATTCACTGTGAAGAAAAGCCCCATGACCACACTCGCTGTAGTGACTGAAGACCAAACCATACCTTTGCACAAAAAGGTGTCAGTGAGGAGCTATACAATTATTGAATTATAAAATCATAGAACTATCAGAAGGAGGGAATACCAGAGGAAGGAAATATCTAAAGTTCATGGAGTCTACTTTTGTCCAAACCTGATAAACCATCCTGACAGGTGTGTATTTAGTCTTTCCTTCAGAAATAAGGATGGAAGAATATTCCATTCAGCCCCATTATGTATGATTTCAGGGTTTTGTTGTCCTTGTTAGTAAGTAGGACTTTTCTAATAATCAATTTAAATATTTGTTAAAAATAAAATTGTTGACTTCAAATCTTTAAAAAATAATTTTAAAATGGAAACACTAATATATTGCCATAGTCTTTTCCTTTCTAGACTAACAAAATCAATTCCTTACCCCCAACTGAAGACCATGTTTTCCCAACTTGTAATTATTGTTCTGCTATTCCCTCACCAATTGCTCTATGATATTTAGTAAATATGAGAACTCATTACATACTTCAGCTGAAGATTCACTAAACCAAACTGAGAAGAATAATTTCTCTGATGAATAACATTCATATCCCAGAATGAGATTTTATTTTTTGAAAAGTGACTTTATTGACATGTGACGATGTAGTAGAATGTTTTCTGTAGGGAGTGGGGCTTGGGGAGGGAGTCCTGCCATACTCCTGCCTAGACAGTCATTCAGGCAGGGTGGGTGCCTGGCAGGCACTGCAATAGCCTTTAAAGAAAAATAACTGAAATTCTGGACCACAGTCAAAATTTCTTCTTTCAGTTTACTAGAAAACAAGCAGTAATACACAGTTCTTAAATTACCCAATCAAAATATTACATCATTAACAGAAATGTGTTGTGGTTCATAAGATATTTTACCATTTTACACAACTGTAACTGAAAACATGATAATACATGATAACTAGCATCTAGTTTCTGTAAAACAAATTAAAAACAATCATTTTGACATGATCAAAGAGTTACATGCAGGGGTTTTAAAAATAGCAGCCATTATTTAGAATTGCTGTTTGCCTGATCTTGTTCCATTTAGAATGAAAAATAGAAGACAAAGGTAGAATGATATGACATATATTTCAGCTAGGTATCGAGACACATCACCTTCAGAGGAGACCTCATGTTTACTGACAAAGGTATTCTGAAGAACTAGCTTAGACCAGTTATCAGTTTTAAAACTGGTAATGTTAGGTAAAGTAAATCTCACTCAAGGCTTTTGCAGAAGCACTATGAGGACCTTCACCCACTGGTTTCTTTCAATGATAAAAAACATCTTGAAAATCTTTCACCTTTTTCCATCTCTCTGTTCTCTCTCATAAAGAAGATTAAAAAGGAAATAAGATTTAAAGGGATTTAAAATGATGGAAGAACATTTCACAGTCTAGTAGTTTATGTATCAAGGAGGAAGTGAAAAGAAATGAAGAAAAATTCATCATTTTAAGGCTGAAAGGGAAAATTAATCATGTAGTCTGACATTCCATAGAATAGACCTTCATCCGTTTACACCTATACTAAGCCCCAAGATTTTTTTGACCAAACCTGAAACTCTGTAAAGACTTCTGATTATGAAAACTCTAATCCACTATTCCAGTAGGCATTTTGTTCCAATAATTAGGATACAGCTAATCTTCTGAAAAAAGGTTGATTATTTTATTTATATGATCATCTTGGAACCATGTACAAGAAAAAAAAGAGATGGCAGAGGATAAAGACAAATGTTATGGGAACACAAAGAATCAGAAGCTAATATTCATTTCCCATTGATAAAGCATAATAACGTTTGGTCTCTCAGACTTAGCTATATCTCAAAAGTAATTAATGTAAACCTAAAAGAAAGATATAATTCAGATGAGATTAATACCATTCTGAAGTGCCTGTTTATCTACATTTGCTACACAGGAAGTTCAGTCAGAATTTCTAAACTTTAGGTGATCAATATTGAACGACAATAATCTTAATCTGTGAAATTACATAGTTTACACATAATAACAATGATTATAACTTGATAGTTTCAATACGTAGGCATACTGAAGATTATTAAAGGGAGATCAAAATTTCACTGTATAAAGCACTGCACTGATGATAAAATGGATCTTAAATTATAAAGAGTTAAGCAATCATTCTTCCCTTTTCTGGGAGAGGAAGGTAGGATCTTTTAAATAATATTAAATCAAGTGTATATTTATTTAAATTGTTATAGTTGTAGTGTATTACTGCATACTATTTCTAAAGAGCTAAAAGCTACATATTTGTGTGTGTGTGTGTTTTGTAGCTGATGGTAGATTTCATGAACTGCTTATCTAGATTAGAAAGCTGTGCAAGTGGGACTGAACAGTGATGAGATGATCTAGCTTGGAGGTGTCACCAAAGTTAAGTCGGCCTACACCATGCATCAGAATTGCTTCCATAAAGAAAAAAAAGATGTATCATTGTCATGGGAGACTCTCTCCTGAGAGGAACAGAAAGCCCAATACGCAGAATGGACCCATTTCTTAGGGAAGTCTGATGTATTCCTGGGGCCCAGGTTAAGAATTTGAACAGAAAGCTTCCTACACTGGTACGGTCCTCAGATTATTATCCATTATTGATTTTTCAAATAGGAAGCAATAGAGTTGCAACAAGAAGTCTGAGGGCAATCAGGAGAGGCTTCAGGGCCTTGGGATGACTGCAGATCAATACCTGACTGAAAGCCTGGTGTCAGCCTCCACTGTTTTGGGCACAGTGATCATGAAATGACAGAATTCTCAATTCTTAGAGAAATAGAGAAAGCCGTTCAACAGAACTGACACCTGGGACTTCCAGAGGGCAAACTTTGGCCTGTTTAGAGGCCTTGTTGACCTCTGAAGCTGAGTAGAAGCCCAAGTAGAACTTGCCATAAAAGGCAATGAAAAATGTTTCTATAACTACATAAGCATCTAAAGGAGGACTAAGGAGAGTCTCCATCCCTCCTAGCATTACTGTTGTATTTTAGTGCTACTGCAAAGGCTTACACCTCTGACTTTTTCAGATGTTCTAAAATCCTTACTTCCTTGGGAATTTTTTGAGTACAAGGAATATGTAAAAGAAAAAAACTTTAAATTTATATCTTGAAGTGTCTAGAACAATTTTCTTTTTACATTCCTGTAACTTTTCAAATCAATTCAAAGTTCCCAGTGAGAAATATGGTTGATTTTTAAAAAAATATTTTCAANATCAACGGCAATTTTGAATCTATTTTATCTGTTGTTTTAATAAATCAAACCTATTTGTTTTTTAACTTTTAAACTGCCTCAGTGCAAGTCCTTATCAGGGCTCTGAGACAGAACTCTTAAACCTACTTTTTGACCTTGCAAAACCACTCCAGTGCAAGCCCTTGGGGTTCTGGCAGACAAAGGTCACACTCTTAAGTGTGACATTAACATGATGGTGAAGAGCACAAGTCTTATCAGGAGCAGCTGAGGGAACTGGGATTTGTTTATCCTGGAGAAAAGGAGGCTGAGGGGAGACCTTATTGCTCTCTACAACTATCTGAAAGGAGGTTGCAGCAAGGGGGATGTTAGTCTCTTCTCCTAAGTAACAAGTGACAGGACAAGAGGAAATGACCTCAAGTTGCACCAGGGGAGGCTT
>VZZY01020646.1:46359-153362 GCA_013400335.1 Eurystomus gularis
GCAAGAGAAAGAGAGAGAGAGAAACTCCAATCGCACCAAAAAGCTAGAAGATGCTGACGTCATCAAAACAGCCCAGGTCTGCCAGTCGGGCATCGTTGCCATTCCACGGGGACCATCGTCGAATGCTGAAAGGACAGATGACGACACATACACGCACACACACGCACCATCCACACCTACAGGTCATATCTTGACATAATTAAGTCCTTATTTGCCCTTATATCTCAGTGGTTGAGAGAGGGAGTGAATGGGTGGGCGTAGTGTTCTTTAATATTATAATATTTCCATAGAGTAAATAAGGTTTTATTTGAATATATTTAGTAATAAACTTGTTAGATACTCTTTCGGTCTCCGTGTCTGCTTGCGAGCCTGGAGGGGAGATATCCCAATTTACCCTCAACCCTTCTCCCTTTGGGAGGTGGTCAGACCTCTGCGCGCCTGACCGCGACACATGTCTACAAAGCTCCTGTGAACCAACAAGGCTCTGCAGATGTTCAGTCTTATACAATAATTTAACATGGAAAATGCAGCACAGAATTGCATGCTAGACAGCCTCATCAAGGTTTTCTGCAGTATAATATTTCTGTGATCATCTTCATCGGAAAAGACTAAGGCTTCAAGCTGCATATATTACTTCACATATTTATGACTCTGAAAGGAACCCTACTTAAATAAATAAATAAAGAAATAAAAACACACCAAACTCTTGAGTTTAGCTTCAGAATAATGACTGAATTTGTAATACTTTAAATGACTTCATCGATGTAATCAACAACAAGCAAATGGAAAGGCAGGGGGCTCTCGTGTTCGATAAAATGATTGGGTCACTTACTAAACAATACTTGATCATGGCCTTTTGCAGGAGATGAGATTCTCTTCACCATTACTTGGATAATAGACACCCATACATACTACTTATACCAAAAGCTACTTTATAGCCCTTTTATTTTAATTATCTTTTCTTCCTTCTTGTTGCTACCTTTTTATTACACAAACTGTCAAGCAACAAAATAATTTTTTTTCTCATTTTTGTCTTTTATAAAAGTCCCTTTCTGACCTCAATGGAATTTTTGTCTAAGACACAATGAAATCAAGGTAATGACTTTCATTTGCCCTGCTCTTTAGGCTTCTGAACTGAAGGCATATGTATCAAGCATAAATCAGTTTGGGTATGTTTTTAGGCCATTTGAAACCAAAGACCTTATAAACTCAGAAGAAATGACCGTGACTAGTTTTTAATATTTGTTATTTAAAAAAAGAATAAATTCTTCTCTGAGTTTCAGATGGATAGTCATTTAAGATTTGCTTATCACATCCTTAATTTGTTGCTAAATTACAAAACTGCATTCAAATAGCAATTAACATTTCTGCAATATCCCATAATAAATAAAGTTTCCCATTAAGTATTTGATTTAATTATTTTTTAAAAATGTTTCTGATCTGTATTATCTAAATTCTAGAAAATACTGGTTTTTACTGGCTTGAATATATTGTATCATCCATTGTGACCTGCTTGCCCAAAATTCTTTGTCCATTAGGTTCTGCCGGTTACTGATGATATAGTACAATGAAGACACAGTCTCTCTTATGTAATTCTACTGCTTAAAAGAACAGAAGTTCTTTTTCCCAGTTATTATTATTCAGTAAAAATTAATTTTCTATGCATAGTTTCTTGGCTTGTTCTGTCAATGCCTTGGTCTAAAAGTTATTTTTTCCATTCTAGGCTTCTCACAAGGTCTTGTACCAATGCTAGCTCACATTGGGACAATCTGGACTGTTTTCCTTTTACTCAGCTTTCTATTCATCAATCTCTGTTCTAGTTGTCGTCAGAGACAAATAAGCCCTGTCAGACAGCCATTCATCTGAATTGTGTTTTAAATTCTTTGTTTGGATAGGATGACTTTCTCTAGTGTGCCTGTTTTTTTCCCCACTGCATTTTAAGGAATTATTGGCTGAGTAACTTAAATGTCAACCTTAACACTGACGTTGTCAGATGAAACCTACTCTTTGCTTCCCTGTTCCCCTTGATGAGCTCCTTTCCTCAACCATCCTTGCTGCCAATCTGCAGATAACCAGTGAATATCTCTAAA
Source organism: Eurystomus gularis (assembly GCA_013400335.1). NCBI lineage: Eukaryota > Metazoa > Chordata > Aves > Coraciiformes > Coraciidae > Eurystomus > Eurystomus gularis. The sequence goes on from VZZY01020646.1 coordinate 48,450, forward strand.
AGCAGAACTGAAGGTCAAAACCAGAAATGCAGTTATCATTGGATCCAGCTGGGAGTCCACAGCCATGGGTGAATGAAGGGCATGGCCAGGTACAGGGGTGAGGGCCAGAGGTGAAACACAGCTCTGATGGTGGTCATCTCATCACCCTGACTCACACAGCTCATCCCACTTCATCCTGGTCCCAGCTATGTGACAGCACCCTGCAGCTCCAGCCTGTGGCAAGGGCAGCCAAACCTCCATGGGACTGGTTTCTGAGACAGGGCCCCACACCTTTCACTGGGCAACTCTCAAGTGTGCCATTTGTGTTTGGTGAATTTAAACAGTCCAGCCCCACTTCTGTTAGGTATCTAATGACCTTTCACTGCTGTTGTTATCACCTCTCTTCACTGATGTTTTCTAGTATTCCCCAATGTTAACATCAACAATGTTCACTGTATATTTGCCTAATAAATGGTGCATAAAAAGTATCAATTTTTATGGACTGTAAACTTGTAATATTATTTTTCATTTTCAATCTTTTTTCTTCTTCTTCCCAGTTTTAACTTGTTCATACATGTGCCCTGAAGGCTTTTGCTCCTCCATTTCACTAATATTTAGAAAAAATACAAATACCATATTGTATGATGCTCTCTTTGTAGAAGTACGATTAAGTCTGTCAGTAGTACAAATAGAAATGTTTCCGATGGACTATGTATATTAAAACACCGCAAGAGTAATGCTTGCAATGTCAGCTCTTATGCCTCTGTGACAAAGCACTCTAATAATAGTTATCTACAGAGATAAATTGTACACTCCAGTGAGTTAACAAATTCTAACTAACAGACCCTAAAATAGAAGAATAAGAGAGACAATTTTCTCCATCTGTTGAAATCTCTTCTGCTGCTACTAGTAGCTCTTCAATTGATTTGAAACAACTATTCCCACTGCATCTGGTAGAAATAACTCATCACCAAATATTATTGTTCTGTTTCCTTTAATAGAAGTTAAAGAAATATTCTGTGCCCAAGGTATATTTATTCTCAAATTAGAGGTAAATTTTATTAAAATCTTCCTAAGGAATAAAATTAGCATAAGTATCAATATCTCCTCATTTTACCTCTTTGTTTTAATTAACAAAATTCCAGAAATAATTAGTGAGATGCTGTGTTGCTCAACTAACAAATTTATATTCAGATATGGAAATAATACACTTCTGTGTTTGCTAATTAGTTTATAAATGGTATTATCTTCAGATAAAAAAAATACAACAGTTTTAAAGAAATGAAATAACAATATGGGAATAAACACAACAAGAGCATATTGAATGTTATTGTGCACCAAAAATTCTGAAATTCATTGTGCCACATTAGTAAAGATTTGGACCAATCTGCATTTCTCTTTCTAAGAGAAATGTCAGGATGTTAAAAACTGTAAAAGGTACAAAAAGAGCTTTGAGGGATAAACCTGGTACAGTGAGCATCATTATGACCTCTACTTACACAGCTTATCAAAAGACTGGAGTTAACTTCATAACAGTACATAAATATCCTCACACAGAAAGGACACTAGATACCAAGGACTATAAAATCTATCAAGAAAGAGGAAATAAGTACCCGAAACTTGAAATTAATATGTTTAAATATCGAGGTAAAGGGTGATTTTTTTAAAACAAGAATAATAACAGGATTAAAATACCCAGCAAAGTGTTAGATCCTCACATACATTCATGCCTATAAGAATTGGATCTATTTCCAAAAGATATGCTCTAGCCAAACAAAAGGGCAAATTCTATGTCCTGTGATATATAGAGGAAGTCAGACAAAATCACTGAATGTTCCCTTTTGTTTTTTTTTAGTTTATGAATCTGTTTTATGGTTTTGCTGAGTAGGGCCCTGCAAGGTGGAGACATTTATTTATGAATCCAGTTGCAGGAACTACAAAAAACACAGAAATGAGAGAGAGAAAGAACAGTGAATAGAATGATAGCTGTGGTACTTTTATGCTGCAATTTACAATACATAAGTAAACAAAGTAACAATATGAAGGAGTATCAGTTATACATGCCTAGCCATACTTTTATCCCTAATGTCTATTTGCTATGATGTAGCAAATATGAACAAATCTTAAAGGATTACTCTTCAGAAGTTTAACCAGAAATTGAGCAACAAGCTTATTTTTCAAGTATTTGGTGAAAAGTATTTTTTAATTTTATTAAAGTTTTGGCTAAAAGTTGGGGAAAATAGCTGGATTAGAATATTTTAGTTCTCTGCTGTTCAGGAAGTAAAGCTTTATATGTGTGATTTGCAAGTAAATACAACACTGCTTTGCTTTTAATCAAAAGAACATTATTCATGTTGTGTTTGGACATTTTTTGACAGGTGGAAGGAATCTGGCTTTTGCAGTACCTTTCTTTCTGTATTGAACAGAGAGAGCACTCAGACTATTGGCTAGCAGTTGATGCTTTCATAGTGAAATTAATTTAGGTCTTACTGTACAAACTCTCATGTATTCTTTTAAACCGACAACAATATACTTTATTAATACTTCCATTCTGTACTGTTGCAGCAGCTGTGAAACTATACTGCTTTAGACTCTGATAATCTAATTTGAATTAATACACTGCAGAGGAACAAACTCTGAATCTCTATAGACCAATTGTGGTGAACCGACCACATGATTTTTCTGCCTTATTAAAACAGTGAGCAAAGAACTCGATTTCCCATAAATCTATTCGGCATAAATCCTCCAGGAAACCAGAACCGTGATAACGCCGGCCATAAATATCAAAAAAGAAAACAAACTCTCTCTTTTCCGCCTCACTGCACAAAGGGAGCACATCGCTCCTGCTAAGTGCACGCCCCCCCCTCCCTCCGCCGCTGCTGGAGAGGAGCGAGGAGGAGGGGGGGGGAAACTGAACTAAGCTGTCAGCGCAGCCCCCTGAAGAAGCCAAGCAGCCAGAGAGGGGGGAAACTGAACTGAGCTGTCAGCGCAGCCCCCTGAAGAAGCCAAGCAGTCAGAGAGAAGGGAGCAGCTGCCGCGGAGAGCCGCCAGACAGAACTGTTGACTCCCACTGCTCTAGGAATCCGGGGGAGAGAAAGAAGCTGTGAGCTGCCGCCAGCCGTAAGGTGCGCAATCGCTGCCACCGCCGTGAGCTGCCGCCACGAGCCAAAACTGAAAGAATCCAGGAAAAAAAAGCCGCAAGCTGCAGCAAGAAGAAGAAATTGCAACAAGAGGCCATAAGAAGCCGCGTGCTGCAGAAAGCCACGCCGCAGAAGGCCGCGTTGCCAGAAAAAGTGAAGAAGTGGTGCCGAAGAAACTGCACCGAAAGCTGCACTGCCAGAAAAGACAAAGCCGACGCCACCGTCGGAGGGAGAGAGAGAAACTCCAAGCTGCAAGAGAAAGAGAGAGAGAGAAACTCCAATCGCACCGAAAAGCTACAAGCTGCTGACGTCACTGGAAACAGCCCAGGTCTGCCGGTCGGACATCGTCGCCGTTCCACGGAGACCATCGCCAAACGCCGAAAGGACACATGCACGCACACACACGCACCATCCACACATACAGGTCGTATTTTGACACAATTAAGTCCTTATTTGCCCTTATCTCTCGGTGGGTGAGAGAGGGAGTGAATGGGTGGGCGTGGTGTTCTTTAATATTGTAGTATTTCCATAGAGTAAATAAGGTTTTATTTGAATATATTTAGTAATAAACTTGTTAGATACTCATTTTGGTCTCCATGTCTGCTTGCGAGCCTGGTGGGGAGATGTCCCAATTTACCCTCAACCCTTCTCCCTTTGGGAGGTGGTCAGACCTCTGCGCGCCCGACCGCGACACCAATGGATTAAATGACCTGGTGAAGTAAAGGGAGAAAAACACAAGCAACATCTTGGAATGCGTCATTGTGAACAACAGAACACATTTCCAGTTTAATAGCTTATTCTACAACCTCTCGTTTGAGGATGGTAACTGCATATTATATTTTTCATTATTAATAGTGCTGAGATTCAAGTCACTCACAACTGTTAATTTGTCGTCTGTTTTTATTTTCTCTCTTCTTCAACTCACTGAAAATTCCTAAGCAGATCATTATTTTCTTGTGTTTTCTTGTGTTTGCTACTACAGTTTGGCTATCCAACTCCTTTATAACAATCTGCTCAGAATACAAATGCCTCTGATACCAAAAAGTCATCTGTGAAAGAACTAACACTTGTTTGCAATCTTAGACCTCAATAAAATTAGAAAACTCCTCCAGTAAAAGGAATTTGCCCAAATTTATCAACAGAAATAACATTTTAGGTTCTTCTCAATTAATCTTTGGAGCTTCCCATAAAAAGCTAAACCAGCAAGCCCAATAGGTAAACTGTATTGGATATGACTTAAAACAAAGAAAATCAGAAAAAAAACCAGATTCTATCTGCCACAAGCAGCAAATTTTGGCTAAGGAAGAACCTGGAAAGAGGTTTTGAACTGTAAAATTGACTTTTGTTCTCTGTTTCTTCTGGATATTCTTTTCTGGAATTTTGCATCAGTTCCTTCTTAACAGATTAAGTCAGAAGTTTCTGAATATTTATTAACCACATGTATCACAGCTTTTAAAATTTATTTTCCGATGCTTTACCAAATCATAGAATGACTGAGGTTGAAACAGACCTCTGAGGGTTATCTGATCCACCCCCACTGCTCAAGCAGGGCCACCTAGAGCTGGTTGCTCAAGACTATGTCCAAATGGCTTTTCAATATCTCCAGAGTGGGAGACTTCATCATGCCTCTGAGCAACCTGTGCCAGTACTCTCACAGTGAAAAAGTGTTTCATAATGTTCAAAAGGAATCTCCTGTATTCCCGTTGCCTCTGGTCCTGCCACTGGTCATTGCTGAAAAGAGCCTGGCTCTGTCTCCTTCATTCCCTCCCTTCAGTTATTGATAGACATTGATGAAACTCCCCGACACTTCTTTTCTCCAGGTTAAACGGTCCCAGCTTTCTCAGGCTTTCCTCATATATGAGGTGTTCAAGTCTCTTAATCTTTCTGTTACCCTTCACTGAACACTCTCCAGTATCTCTTGTACTGAGAAGCCCAGAACAGGACACAGTACTCCAGGTGTAGCCTCACCAGTGCTGAGCAGAGAAGAAGGATCACCTCCCTCAGCCTGCTGCCAAAACTCTTCCTGATGTGGCTCAGGATACCGCTAGCCTTTTTTGCAAGGGCATATTGTTGGTTCCTGTTCAACTTAGTGTCCACCAAGACCCTGAGCCTTCTGAAAAGCTGAGTGGACTTTCCAGCTGGGTGGCCACCAGCACAAACTGGTGCATGGAGTTGTTCTTGCCCAGGTGCAGAACTACACACTTCCAATTTCTGACCTTTTTGAGGTTCCTGTCAGTCCATTTCTCCAGCCTGCTGATGTCCCTCTGAATGGCAGAATATCCCTTTGACTTATCAGCCACTCCTCTCAGGTTTGTGTTATCTGCAAACCTGCTGAAGGTATCCTCTGCCCTATTATCCAGATCATCAATGAAGACATTAAACAGTATTGGACTGAGTTCTGATCCCTGGGCTACACCACTTCTATTCTGCAATCAGAAACAATGCTCAAATGTTTTTGCTTTAATAATTCTGATCCTACTTAAAAATCTCTCTAGTGAGTTAGTACTAAGGGGAGGATGATCTTCTAGAAGCTAGATAAAACTTTTGATAGATGCCTGGTGTCAATGATAAAATCCTAACCGAACTTTTTCAGATAATGGATCTCACCTTGACCTGGTAAGTGTCAGTCTGCACTGAGAAGGACTTTTCATACATTTTGGAAAGCAAAAAAGTGCAAAAGCCATTGATAAGCTATGGAGCAAGGTCACAACTATGGTTACTATTAGCTGACAGGCATTCCATAGTGGGATAAATACTATAGGAATTACAAACACACTTCCTAGGCTTCAAACTGCCAGTGTGTGACTGTCATGACAACTAACAGCACAGTGGGATATTAGAGTTTATATTTGTTTTAGCATAGATAGCAGTTTTAGGTTTAAGCATAGAAAACAGATTTAAGGGTGTTCTCCCAGCATGACTAAAACAGACATGCAATCTGAAGTCAGCTAGTGACAAAAATGGTGAAGAGTTGCAAAACTCATTTTTTTTAACCTACAGAGTGGAATTCCTTAGATATATGCTTTGTGTGTTATCCTTTTAAAGCAGAGCCTCTTACATGTGCTGATGAAAAATTTGAGAAAATTCCTGACATTACTTCCTTCACATCCTTCACAAAAGGGAGGGAAGCACCTGCCCAGGTTACTTCCAAATGCCTTTTTGCTGTCTTATGCAGATCAGATCTCCATGCCACAAAAGTGGAAATAATGCAGTGCACTTGCAAACAGATAGCACCTAACTCCATGCCTGTAACACACAAACATGCATAATCAATTATTGTTTCATTCCCTCTCTGTGTTAAATGGGACCTATTTATGATCATGGCACCTGTACCTTTCCCTTTATTTTGTTCCCATCTGCTCCAATTTCAGGAGTCACTCTTCCTTCCCCTGTAAAGAATGCAAAGGAGACTCAGGGAGCAGGTGAAAAGTGTGATGAAATAGAAGATATATAAAAGAGGGGTGAATACAGATAGAGTTATTTAAGTCAGACTTTTATTATATGAACAGTCTTTATTTTGGTTGGAAGCAGAAAGATCTTGCACCCTTAAAACATAAAGACTTTGCGATGTTGTCAAATGAAATGCAGCTAATGCATAAGTTTAAGCACTGGTATATTAGACATCTGTGGTTTTGGCTCTAGCCAAAAAAGACGGGAAATGGCAAAGGCCATGGGTTATTCCCAGTAGAACAAGATCACTCAAAGATGAGTGTCATTTATGTTCCTCCAAAGCTACCCTAGCAGTCTTCTTTTTCTGCTTTCTTATATATCTCGAAGCATTTGTTTCCCTCCTATATTCCAGCTCTTCTCTAGTCTGTATTTGTAACAGATGTCTTCATACACAATATTGCAGGAGTGCCATCAGGATGTCTATATACAATGTAAAATCTATATACCATGTGATAACTATACTAGTAGATGATACAGAGCTATGGCTTTTGATACAATACCGATCTGCAGCTATTCATACTGTTAAATTGCTAACACAGTTGTGACCTGTGCTAACTTTCTCCCAGATAGCACCCAAGCATGCCTCAGGGATGGCATGATGCATGCTTAAAGAAGGAAAAAAAAAGTCTTTGGAGAATTAACCCATTTTAATAAATGTGTACAGAGCATATGCAACACAGGATTTCTAATTTTAGTGATAAATTATGAACAGTGTTACTTGACCAAATATTGAAAGTTTTTCATGGAAAAAAAAAAACAACCAAACAATTAAAAAACCCCAAAAAACCCCCCAAAAAACCCCCAAAACCAAAACAAATCTGCATATCCCTCTGTAAAGAGATCCACAATATGAAAATGAAAGTACTTTTATAGCTTGTTAAAGAACACCAGAGCGCTAAATTGCAAGTCCTTTCTATTACAAGTGAAAAATCTAACCACCTGCTAAAGTAATCTTCACCACGACCTTTTCAAGATGCTTGACCTTAGTTTTGAGGTTTTTAGTTTGTTTATTGTTTCTGAAAACACATACATGGAACACCAAAACCTTCAAAAATATCATCCTGAGATCCATACTAGGAATGAAAAATTTGAAACAAGTGGTTTAGTTTGAAAAATTTCATAAAAACTCAAAACCCATATTTTTTAATTTGAAGTAATGTATGATGTAATAGTGTGTGGTGCTGCCAGGTGTTATACTTGTAAATTCATTACATATTACATCATTTTGGGGAAACTTTATAGCAATCTCTTAAACTGAAATTGTCTGGGGAGAAAGAAGATTGTCAATTTACAATCTGCAGTTTGAATAAAGAAAATGTTTGTAATGCAAACAAAATAAGTGTGATGACTAGTAATGTTATGCTGGCAATTCTCTGAGCTGCTATCCAACTCCATTGTGGCTCAGAAAAAGTGGACATTATACTTACTGCACATAGTAGTGTCAGTAAAGTAATAAATATTAAATCTGTCCCTACAGGGAAGGAGGGGCAGTTTTATTAATATGAGCTATGTACCTGGGGTTATTCAAGAGTTTTCTTCTTACCAACTTTGAGAAGCAGAACCGAAATTAAAGTTGACATAGCAGTACTGAGTCAAATTAAGGAAAGCCTTTCTGCTGAAGAAATTTCTGAATACTGGCAAATTAGATTATTTAAGTAGTACAACAAGTTCATAAGAACAGCTAAAGGACACATCTTTAAATTTAAACTAGCATGGCTGAAGATGAAATATGTAGTGACAAAAAAAAGTCTGCCAGAGGAAAGGTGGATGTAAGCCTTCAAAGAAGGAAGTGTGGCTTTAATTGCAACAAAAGCTTGCTTCACATCTGATAGGTTTGTTTTCAGGAGAAAAACTCCACAGTGAACTGATTAAACTCACAGAAGAAGACTGACGCTAACTCCTAACACTCTTAACACTTCCGTCAGCTCAAAATTTACAATTTGCTACAAGGGCGCATAGGAACTACTTCAGACTGTGAAACTATCAATCTAATTTAGAATTTTTTTTGCATTTTTTCATCATTACCAGTATTAGCTACTTATTTATCATATATGCTGATTGTACAACAAAGTATACATCTTGCAGCATGAGTTATTTTCAAGGGATAGTTTAATCATTTATTGTGATGTTAAAACACATGCCTAAAGAAGGAAGACACATGAATTAAATCATATATGAAGATTTTAAATATTTTTTTAATACCTAATGAATACCTAATTCTTTTTTTGAAAAGAAGTTTTGAAAAATTTTGAAAGAGAAATAAAGCCTGAGATGCTGCAAATGTTAACAAACAAAATACTAACTGAATTCCAGATTGCAAGACCTAGCGGTAACTTGATTGTTTGGTTGACTGTGTAAAAAAGACATCATATGTGTCTTAGCTTTGTAACTTCCTTGTCATTTCATTCCCCTTTGTCCTTTACTTTACTACAGGAAATCTTTTGTGTAACAGACATGTATACTATGAAATGAGTGGCCTTGATATTTGTGAAATATTGCACCAACACCCTTGACACTCAAACTTTAGTAGCTATTAAATTATACAAGTGAGCACTCAAAATGTAATCTTTTGAGGTTGCCTTCTATTTCTTCCCATTAATTACTTTGTTTTATTCTCTGACATTTCTAGAGTTGGATGCTTTGTTAGCTCTGTGCCTTCATTTTTTTCATTTATTTTTGTTTTGGTCAACTTTTAGTTTCTCTTATTCTTTTTAATCCATCTGAAGCTTATAATACATTTTATGTATGCCAGAAAAACAAATGGGAGACAAGCCAAGGTTTGTCAAAATGTATTTTTGGAACCTCAGCAAAATGGCAGCCCATCAGAACTCCTTGCAAAAGATTCTAGAAGCTGGAGTAGATTGGTTTATATTTTAAAAAGAACTAGTTTATAATAAGAACTTTATTATTATTAAATAAATCTGGTAAAATAAATTCTACCTACAGTCTGAGTCAAATAGTTTCTTTTTTTTTGCTTTCAGAATACTTACTGGCATCGCTTGAGAAAATATTTCTGTTCTCTAATATTTGTGGAAAACAATCTTTTTCCAGCCTTAAAAAGCTCACCTTCTAAACATACTTAAGTGTATAAAAGGATATGCTTTCCATGACAAAAAGAAAAAAAATGTTAAGGCAACTTAACTTCTCAGGGAAGAAGACTGGCCTGACTAAATAGGGACTTTTGGCTGGACCTCAAGAACGAAAGGAGAGCCTTTGACCTTTGGAAGAGGGGTCAGGTGCCTCATGAAGACTATAAAGATGTATTGAAACTATGCAGGGAGAAAATTAGGAGAGTCAAAGCGCAGCTAGAGCTCAACCTAGCTAAAGCTGTTAAGGACAATAAAAAATGTTTCTATAAATTCATTAAGAACAAAAGGAGGATGAGGGAAAATCTCCCTCCTTTACTGGATGCAGAGGGAAGCGTAAGCAGAAGTAGGGAGGTGACTGTGTCCCTGTACTCAGCACTGGTGAGGCCACACCTTGAGTATTGGGTCCAGTTTTGGGCACCTTAACACAAGAGAGATATCAAGGTGCTGGAGTGTGTGCAGAGGAGGGCAACAAAGCTGGTGAAGGGCCTGGAGAATAAATCTTATGTAGAGCAATTGAAGGAGCTGGGACTGTTTAGTTTGAGGAAGAGGAGGCTAAGGGGAGACCTCATCACTCTACAACTACCTGAAAGGACATTGTAGAGAGATTGGTGCTAGTCTCTACCCGCAGGTAATTAGTGCTAGAACAAGAGGGAATGTCTTCAAGGTGCAATAGGGTAGGTTTAGACTGGATATTAGGAAAAAAAATTTCACAGAAAGAGTAGTCAGATACTGAAATAGGTTGCCTGGGGAGGTGGTTAAGTCACCATCCCTGGATGTGTTTAAGGGTCATTTAGATGTGGTGTTGGGGGAGAACTTTGTAGAGTTGATGGTTGGACTTGATGATCCCAAGGGTCTTTTCCAACCTGAATTATTCTATGATTCTATGAAAATGGCACATAGGTTTTAATTTGTTTGTTTATTTATATCTATCTCTCACTACATCTATAAGTGCACAGCTATACAAGTTCCAGAGGTGGAGAATAGTTCAGTAATGTATCAGCAGGGTTACTGGTTGTGTTATACCTTGACATCTATGGTCTGCTTGCAGACAGGACACACCAATCTGAAGTTCAGCCAACTCAGGGGAGAGGACAACATAACTCTTCATCCATAACTGAGATTTCTAAGAGTTTCAGTATTTCAACAAAGAAACAGACTAGTGGCATTGCTGTCTTGACTGTATTTGCCTCAATTACAAAGTGGTGAGGAGGCAATCCTCCATCAGAACAAAGCTGTAGTCTGCCAGAGTCCAAGCAACACAGCTTCTCTGCTGCATTTCTAGTTACACCATTTGCAGAGGAAATTATTGTAGATCTTTAACAAAATAGGTATTGTAGGATCCTCCTCCAGATGATTCTTGTAGGATAGCAACGCTTTTAATGATAGCAAGAATAAACAAGCCCTCAGCCCAAAGTTTATTCCTTGTTCAGAGCTATTCTGCATAACTGCTTACACAATCTCTCCTTTCTTCCAAGAGCCTGAGAATCTAAAGAATCTGTGCTTGAGAGGGACTTTGAAAACTCTCTTCTGAGAAGAAAATTGGAAATATACAGATAGAAGTGCATAATGGATGCAGCCAGATCTACTCTCACCCCTCTAAAAACTCCCACCAAAACCCCACTTTCCCCAGCTATACCTTTGTATATGATATACATGTGTACATAAAATGTACAGTGCATTTCATAAAATACTCCCATGTAAGTAATCCGCCCTTAAATGACCTGCCCTCCCCCTATCCCAGAAATTATACCAGAAAAAAAACCCAAACAACAACAACAGACCCCAAACAAAAACCGAAGCCACAATTGTGCAAAATGCATTGGTCAAATTCTGACTGGATTTATTCATTCATTTGTATATTAAAGGAATACTGTTTTCTTCCAAGTTCACCCTGTCCGTGATTTAGAACTGACCTATTTTCTCTAAGTTGTGAGACCTTTCCGACATGCCATGGCTCAAAGTATCACAGTATCACTTGCAAAAAGCAATGTTCATCCCTTGGGTGGATTGATTTTTTATTTTGGCAGTAAGTCTGCTAAAGATTGATTTCAAGTTTCTTTTTTGGACATTGGGGGTTACAGGCATGATAATTCAGAAGGTCAAAAGTGTCTGACCTGGTCTTTGTCTAATATGTTTTCATTTTATACAACAATCCTTTAGTTTTGTCTTTGTCAAGAGCTTTACAATTATTATTTTACTGTCAAGGTAAATGTCATTAGTAGAAATGAAGTAGAATAATATTTTTCTTTTACGTATATGCTCATTATAAATGTCTACAATATACGTGACAGTTGGAGGATGATATATTGATTTCTTCTCTAATTTCGACTGTAAAACTGCAAGGCAGCTGGCTGGCTAAGCATTTTCAGATTCATGATGGTTTGTCTCTGTGAAAGAAATGGATTTTCTTTTTCTCTCTGATGGGACCATTGTTCAGACAAAGTTAATAACATGCTACAGCAGTGTTTAAAAATTTTCAACACTACTGTACATCTCTGTCAAAATTAAAATAAAATGTATTAAGACAAAACCCCATTGTTTTGTACTCAGGCCTGGGTATTACTCACAAAAGTGTATAACCATTTCCTTTACTTTCCTGAGGATAAAAAGACTTTATAAAAGGGTGCATTATGACAATGTCTTTGAAATGTCTTTTTGGTTTTACAGAAGGAGTGTGTAAATAATTTTAATTTTTAACTTCAGCAGACTAGTTGTAGGACAGTACATTTTGGACTCTGTTTTGGTTTCTAAAACAATTTTGTCATATGGGTTTTGTCAAAAGTCTGGAATTAGGATTCATCATACCTAAATTTAGCCCTAAAAACGTACATCTCTAATACAGACTCCTTTTCTTGTCCGAGGAGAGAGACCTGTTCTCTGGACAGTAACTCATATACTCTTGGACATAAGGTAACAAGCTAAACATATTACATACGTCTGCTGTAGTAAACATGGTTAGTATCAGTGTTGCAGCCTACTTTTCATGGATCCTGACAAGAAGGAATTAAATAGTGCTCTCCATTCTGTAGATCTCCAAAGAAACTGTAGATAAGCAATAACTTGTAACTGGTTGTGATAACTGATTGCCTTTGTAGGATGTATTGGCCAGGGGAAAAGAGTGAATGTATCCATGTCTTCTCTGACCTTTAAATTCTCAAATCTTAATGCTCCCATTTTGGAGAAAAAGTATTTCTACCTACTACAAAACCAACTGCTGCAATTCAGGGCCAAGGACCATTATCAAAAAAACAGCAGTAGAATCCAAACTGTAACAGCTGAAAACATCTGTTGAAAATCTTGATTGTGCTAGTCTAAGTTGGATTCAAATACATTCCCAGCAGAGCAGAAAATGATAGGTTGACTTTACTATTCTAGTTTCTGAGAAGCATTGCTATTTCCTACAATAAAAATAGTTCTTTTGCAAAATCTTAAGTCTGTATCAGTTAATGCACTGAAAAGGCACTGTCAAGGGAAATCAAGTGTGCAAAACCCCTTAAAAATATGGTACTGATTATTAGTGGGTTTTTTTTCTTTAATTGGAGACACTAAAGGACATAAGTCAGAATCTTTATTAAAGATGTCATATTCATTTACAAGCTTAGCATTTCCTGTTTCCATTTAGAATATTATCAGATATTGAGCCAACATTTATTTGGTGCTTGTGCTCTTACACATACATATATTTTGTTGAAAACATGATGGCGTAAGTCAGCATTTCTTAGCTGTTTACATCTGTATGCAATTATCATTTCAGCCAATCGTACTCTAAGAATAACCTAGAATATGTTGTCTATATTTCAAAGCAGGCAACAGTCCTTTTAGATACATGAAAAGATGTGGCTTCAGTCGCAAGAACAAATGTGTCTTAAATACAATTTTTCCAAATAATACCATACTAAGAAACTCTGTTGCATCTACATTATCACTATGACTGCAAAGGTCTTGCTGTTACCTATATTTCAGAGGTAAGTTTGCAATAATCCTCAAATTTGCCTCTGCATTCTGAGTCAGATTTTGAAACTGGCATACAGTGAAAGAAAAGCAGAACTTTAATAACAACTGTTAATTAAACAACAACAAAAATCAAATTAACAAACTTTTATTTGATAAAGACTTCTATCATGAAAAATTTATTGACTGTATTAGATTGTGTTTTCCTCAAAGCAGTCCAGGTCCCATATCATCCTTAGATGATAATTTTTCATCTGTAGCAAGCCTGTTACTCTATAATGCTCATGTTGAAGTTTTCAATGTGAATGTTTTCTCATCCATCTGCTCAGTGTTGTCTTACGTGCCATTTCTCGCTCTCCAGCGGCTTTGTAGCAGAGAACCATCATGTCGATGTGATCTCATAATCCTGAAAGACTACATAATGTCTTTTTTACTCTATATTCCATGCAAATTAAGGGGTGGTGTAGTGTGTGTCCCTGACAAACACTGGACTCAATGTTCTGCTCAGTATCTCCCATGTCCATCTCCTTTTCTAGGTAAAGGCAACGAATACAGGCAAGTTGCAAGCAGAAAATGAAGCTCAATTTTCAAATTATTTTTAGATCACTCCCCTGATGTTACCTTATATCTTTGTGCCTTGTGTTTTGCTTTCCTCTTCCTCTCTTTTCATAGGAATATTTACAGATGATTCCTAAAGGAACTTTAAAATACTTCACAAAGTAAAACTTGAATTAGAGAGGAAAATAATGTTGTTTTGATCACAAAAAAAAAAAAAAAAGGCACTAACTTCCAACCAGAGAATTTAAAACCCTTAAATTAGACACTGCAGTTCATCCTAGAAACAAAAAGCTGCTTTAAATAACTCTCAGTACTGGAATTGGCAGTCTTAGAGCAGACTTCTTACAAGCAAAGAAAAACATAAAACAGTACTGTAACCACACAGCAACAGTTCATTTTGAAAACCCTACAAAACAACCAAAACTAAAAACAGACTTTGAAAACCTTTTTCTTTTGAACATTACTTTTTTTTTCAGTCATAATTTCTGTGTAACAGCTTTTGAGCGTGAGTCAGATATCACAGACTTCTCAAAAGCAATGGGACCACAGCAAAAAATCATGTGGTTTATTTGTAGTTGACATTTGAGATGTTTGTGAACCCAAGCAAAGGCCTTCATTGTTCTAGTGCTCAACCTGATATTTCTGCTTTATTCATACTTCTGACTCTATCAGAGAGTTTAATTTAAACTTTCCTCCCAAACTCATATCATTGTGCCAGAAAGAACCTTATACTCTGAAGGACGTGATGGGTAGCTGCCAAAGTCCCCAGGCCCCTGGACCTGGGAATTCCTCCTGCTTGAGTGCTGGAGCCCATCAGGGCATGCTTGTTGTCCTGGTTGATGTTCCTGTTTGCACGTTCAGTCAGTAGCAAGGCTGAGTGTGTAACCCGGACAGACAGACAGACACACACACATATACTACCAGAAGTCACATAAAACATACATACAGAAAGTCACTTAATCTTTCTTCTCTCCAGGCAGTCAGGATTGAGGTTCAAGAGGAGAAGGCTGACGTACTCAACAATGTTTTTGCCTCAGTTTTCACTGGCAACCTCTCTTCCCATGCCTCTTGAGTGGATGGACTGCAAGATGGGGACTGAGGAAACAAAGTTCCTACCACTGTAATAGAAGATTAGGTTTGTGACCACCTGAGGAATGTGAACATACATAAGTCTGTGGGACCTGATGTGATGCATTCCAGAAACACTGAAACAGGTTGCCCAGAGAGCTAGTAGGATCTCCATCCCTAGAAACATTCAAGGTTAGCTTGGACTGGGCTCTGAGCAACTTCATCTAGCTGAATTTTTCCCTGCTCAGTGCAGGGAAGTTGGACTTGATGACCTTTAAAGGTCCCTTCTAACCGAACCTATTCTATGATTCCATTATTTTATGACAGATTATAGAATTTCCATGCATTTGTTCTCAGCTGAGGTGGATTGTATCCTTTACTAAAAAAGGCAGATAATTTAATAATAATAATAATGTTGGTGGTGGAGTAACCATTCTGGCTTACAAACTATTTAAGTGTTTCCTTACTTTTAGCTAAACCTTCCAATTAGAAATTGTGATAAAAAATTTTTGCTATTGCATCCTGACATGTCTTTTTCTGATAGACAGGAAAATTCACATTGCTACATGAAAAATGTGGCTAAGTAATTGCAAAGAGAAATTTTTATGGATACATAATACACCCTTTGGAAGTCTACACTCAGCTCCAAATTCCCCCTTTGGAAAAGTGGGCCCCCCTTGAAAAGTGCATTTTTAAGAATCCTGTAAG
Organism: Eurystomus gularis; assembly: GCA_013400335.1. Classification (NCBI taxonomy): domain Eukaryota; kingdom Metazoa; phylum Chordata; class Aves; order Coraciiformes; family Coraciidae; genus Eurystomus; species Eurystomus gularis. The sequence goes on from VZZY01020646.1 coordinate 64,393, forward strand.
AGTCCATCTGCAAGCCTAGTAATTGAAGTAGTTGGGCTTGGACAGATATGATCAACTAGAGCTTTTTGGAGTTAAAACTTAGGAAATATTTCAGCTGATGGACACCAGGAGACAAAAATCAAATCTAGCACAAGTAAAATGTGTTAGCACAGCAGGGCTAAAAAAGTTTAAAAAATTCATTCTAATCACTAAGGAGATAAGAGTTGCAGAGAAGATTTATTGATTAAGAAGGTGACAGTCACTTTCCAGATTATAATGTCACTCTAACCAGTATCACAATACTGATTTCCCAAGGAGATTCTAATGAAACTGAAACCTCCAGGAAAAATACTTTCAGATATGAAAAGGATTTTGAGAAAAAGAATGCTTTTTAATCACTATTTAGTCATTTGGTAAGATCAGGTATTCAAAGTGAAAAAGAATCCCCTTCTAGCTATCCTGTTATCTATGTAAATATTCCCTCAGATGCTTTGTTTCTGCTTTAATAGTTTACATAGCATTATATTTGCTTTTATCAGTATAATTTTGAAGGGTTGTAAAGTGTGCATTTTGTTTTTCTGGCTGTTTTCACATTATCTAGCTAACAGTTTTTGTTAGAATGGCTGAAGTATTTATGTGGTCATAATTATGACTTCTTTTTAAATTCTATTATCCGAAATCCAGTGGCTTTTTGGGAAAAACCATAGTGGGATCTGATGTTGGTATAATGCCTGGACGCTTAGCAGCACAAAACAATAGTCTAAACTGAGGTACTAACTGTACCAATTCACAATAACGAAAGTAAGCCCTTAATATTGTCTTTAAGCCTTAGTCCATACACTCCAGCACTTTTCTGTGGGTTTTGAATAGCTCACCAAAAGTCTAAAATGCTCATTTGTGGAATTAAAGCCATGCTGCAAATGGATTTCAAATATTTTGAACTGGAAATATTTCTAAAGCTGCCAGAAAGAGTAACTGATATCTGTCTTTATGAACTATTTTATTAACCTATTTTAACTTATTTTCTTATTTAATTTTAAAGACATGTACAAATTGTTAGGGCCTTGACTTTTTAGTTTTTCAGATGTTCTTCACCTAAAGATGAACATGCTCCCTTTCACCTTCTCTTATATGTGAACCTAATCAGGCTTAGGAAAAAGTATTTATGCTCAAACTTTTCATTTACATTTAAATTAAATCATTTAAACATGGACAAACTAATCACTGGGCTCAAAAGCAAGAAAGGAACACATTTTCAGGTCTGAAAAATCACATATTAAAATAATAAAACATAACTTGAAAGAGTAAGAAGATTATTTCACAGTAACCTATTTTGTTGAGTAGTTGTAGAAAAGAATAGAAACTTGGTTGAGATAAAATAAACAGAAATCTCATGATTAGATGAGCCTGCTGGAAGAAATGTTTCTCTATTTTATTAATGAGAACAGAAAGACCATAATAATTTTATTCAAAATGTGGAGAGATAACAATAAAGGTTCTGAGATAGCCTTTCCTCAGAACGGCTTTAATTTCTGCTATCCTTAAGGACTTTTTGAAAATATACAAGTTCTTTAATATGTTTCACCTGTAAATCCATGATGACTAGGAGGAATGTTATATTTTCACCTTCAAGCAACTGATGAAATAGAAGTTTATGAGGCAGAAAGATATACAGGGGTTTAAATATTAGAATTTATTCTACAGGGGAAAAAAAAAAAAGCCTCTGTTGCCATGATTTTAGGAATAGTTTCAAATGCATAAGTTTTATTTGAGAACAGTTTTTTTTGTGCTAGGGAAAACAAGCTGAAACATGCACAGAAGCTTTCCTCAACTGCCATGTGCTCCTGAAGATTTATGAATCCAGTTGTCCATAACTGATGCTTTGAGGAAGAGTTCATGTAATCTACTGATGAGCTGTAGAAAGCTTGGAGTTTCTAAACAATACATGAGGACACTCTTTTCATTTGTTTGTTTGTTTTGTGACAGTATTGCTCTAAAACAAGCATGGTTCAAAGGCTGATGCATTGCCACCTACTCTTTTCACATAAACTTTCTAATCACATGACCTAATACCACAGAACCCATGAAAAACAGCCAAGCAAATGCTAACGAATTTCAACTCTACAAATATATGGATGTCAAATGCTTTATAAATTTGTAGTAAAAGCAGTGATCTTATTACATTTTCCACTGAGAATTTAATCTTGCTTTTTTTGAAGTCATTTAAAAGCCTCATTAATTTCTGAGAAAGTTTATTTAGTACTAAAATTATTTTGTGTAACTTGTATTTTTATGTCATCTCTCCATATTTTCTTTAAAGTAATCCTAAAATTCTGTCAAGTGCTTAAATCTACAAATTGTCTTGAATCTTTATCATCTTTCATCACACATATACATATAATTACTTTAAGCATAGTTGTTTTATTTCATGTCTTTTTACAGAGGATTACTGTGTTTTCTTTAAAGCATTATGCTAAAAATTCCTCATTTCTGGTTTCGTTTTTTGATACTTAGTTATGATTTGAAGGTAGTTTGGAGGGTGGTATAAAATTCTTTTAGCTTGCATCATTCTTCCCCAGTTTTATTACTTACTCTTTATCAAACTCACTCTTGTCAATCTGTGTCTTAGCCTTGCTTTGTGTATCCTGAAGGATTCACGTTTATCACATTCTGCCTATGAGGCCTACTTGGTATTTAACAATAAAAGGTTCCCATTGTCAGTTGCTTATAGCTTTTCCAATAATTTAACTCTCTAGGTTGATATTCTTTATGCTTGCCTCAAAATTAATATCTTTAGAAAAAAAATAAATTGATTTGTTCCCAAGTAGATCTATCTGCTGTGCCAATCATGTGGAAAAGAATAACATTTGGTGCTAAACAATATATCATAGTTCCCAGGGAGAAGAGGGAAATTCATTTCTGTCTCATGGCACTCTATAGGTATGTCAATCTGTGCCAAAAATATAATTAAAATATATCATTACATTTATCCGTCAGAAGTCTACGAAATTGTAGATGCAGCCACAGAAATCCCATAGAAGAGCAATGAGAAAAAGCAGGCTTCATCCTGAGAAGTTTGAGGTGGTATATGCAACCTTTTATTTTAATGTGGTGTGTTTCTGTAAATGTTTGTACATGTTTGTGAGTGTGGAATATCAATATCAAGAAATACACTACTTTGAAGTTGAGCAAACTACAATGGATTTGTAGTGAAAGACAATGCACTTCGCCCTGCAAGATGTGTCTTCTACCTTTGTCCTTTTGTCTGTCATGAGTCAAATATTACAATTGTCACGAGAAAGTGATTAAAAGATCAAGCTAATTATGTTCTTTCCAGGACTGCAAAAGCTAGTCAACAGTGAGTTTCTGCCTACCTTTTCCAATATACCATAGTTAACTGAAATGTTCTACTTTTTTTACAATACTCCTAGTACTGTCACAGTTAGTAGTTTTTGTAAGTAAGTAAGAGAGCCATGGAAACCAGACTTCAATGCATTTTGAAGCAATTAACCCATAAGAACATTTTGTACTGCTGTGTTCTGTGGTCAGAACTGAACAGAGATAACTTCAAAAACCACATGACAGGCAAGGTGAATGATTCACACGAAGTTTCCAAAGTTAGCTTAATGTTAAATAGGTTTTTCTTCTGCTTCATGAAGTAGTACCATTTTAGAAATATTGTCTTTCTTGAAATCATTCAGGTATACCTGGAGTTTCCCAGTTTTAAAACTGCAACAAATGAAAATTAAGGAAAAATATATTCTGTTTTTGTTATTATTTGCTTAATAATGAGGCATTGCATAGCCAATTGTTTAATCTCAATTTTAGAAGTAATTGCTTTCCTCTAGCTACAGTTGAGAAGAATAATTTTTCTAAACAATCAAGTCATTAATACTTTGGCAGGTTTGCCTCTATTCAATTTATAAAACCATTTGTTGGCCCTGAACATCAGCTTTTCCTTCACTTTTACATTAGCAGAGATCACTGTCATTATAACCAACGATAAATGACAAAGATCATTTACTCTTATATCACAAGAGGTCCTTCGGCTTCATTCCTTTTGCTCATCTACTGCAATTACTCCACTGTAGACCACCTTAAGCAGATATTTTTCCTTTGTGCCGCTTGAACAGGACTGAAGGGAGGTAAATGTCTACAGTCTTTATCTCCCATAAAGAGGTACAGCTGTTTTCTGTTTCTTTTCTCCTCAGTATCAACTCATAAGTCAACTAAACACTTGTGCTAGTTAACACAACACTCTTTAAGGGGTTGGAGAAAAATGGGGAAATAAACATAGGCAATATATTTTTTCTGATTCCCTAGTCAGTAAGTCACAAAGTTTTACTACATCTGCTTTCACAATCCGACTTTTTCATGTCTAGGTATGCTCCTGTAGATGGAAGACACTCATTTGTGTTCCACATACCTTTTTTTTTATCAGTTACCTACACTTGCAAGAGTTTTTCAGACTCACCTCTTTCCCTTAAGAATAGCCCATTGAAGATACAAGATCCTTAATGATGATTTATGGTTGCCTTCCAAAAGCTTAACAACCAATCTTTTGTGACCCTATTTCACAGAGCTGCGTGCAATTCTCATGACTTTGCAGTGTTTGTTTTCTCCTTTCAAAGAGGCATTTTCTTTAATGCTAGCCACTCCCTTTGTAACCTCTATTCAATTTGTTATTGAAAAAATATTAGGACAGTATTTTCATCAAAAGATGACAGACTGTTGGCTCGGGGTAGCAAAAGTACACCTTATCAGTTTTTGAAGTATCACCAAGTTCACATCTCTGCAGCGTTATCACAGAACCTGGCCACGGAGTCTCCACTCCTTCCACGCCCTGTGTGGTTTTCAGGGTTGCAGATTGTGTTGCTTGGGGAACTATCATTGAAGAGATTCCACGCATACCAGCTGTACACCACCCTGGATGCCTCCTTGATGTTGCTTTCCTTAATATGCGAATAATGCCTTATTTTTATATAAGTTTAATTCTTTTAAGTTACCTCCAGTGTTTATCCTACATGAGTAGTAGTTGCAGATTTGACTTATTATGATCCTGTAAACATAAGTGTGAAGCAGAATTATTTACAATCCACAAAACAGGAAAGATGACATCACAGTTTGAAGGAAGTCTGGAGTTAATCTTCTAGACAGGTTGCTTTGACTTATTCTCTTGTCTCTCTACCAAAATATTTATGCACCATTTCCATAAGATAAAAAAGAAGATTCAAGAACTAAAATGTGTTTTCAAGGTGTAACGCTAATATCAGATTCTACTTTGATTCTTCCAATATGTAAAGTCAGCTGTGCTGGATAAGAAGACCTTATTCTGCTGAATTAATTATACTTATAGAAAAGATTCCTTCCTAGACATACCACAAAATGTATTACTGTTATTCCAATTAGCTTAATAGCAAGAAATTGCAAGGTTCAACAGTATATTGCACATACAATTTTTGATAATGTGCAATGTTAAGTCCTGTTAGAAGCAACAAGGAATGGAAAACCTTGTTCAGAAAATGGATGCAGAATGACTTGCCTGTAACATAGTTTTAAATAGAAAAATAGAAAAATATTTAAGATTTTTTTTTTCAAAAAATGAAAATTCTTAATGAAAATGCTTAGAGAATCAGAAATCACATATTAATTAAGAAATAGCCAAAATACAAGAGTCAATGAATAGGAAATTATTGGTTCTCACAGTGGATGTAATCTATTTTCAAGGATTTTGCAAGGATGAGTTTTCATGGAATCTACGATGGGAAAACTATTCAGAAATAATCTAGAAAGGCAGGGAGATATTAAAAGTTCTATGTGATATAAAATAAAAGTTGATATGTGCAAGTGGTGCTGTTAGTAAAGAGTTGCAGAAGAACTTCACAGTACTGAGAGTCATTTAAATCTATATTAAGCCATTTCAAAGGTAAATGCTTTATGAAAGTTTTTCTAGTCTCAGTAGAAAGATCAGCACGTATACCAAAGGATGATACGTTGCACCTACTTTGGGTAGTTTTTTTATTTTGAGAACCACTATCCTCTGAAAATACTGTATCATTTCATTGGCTGTTGTAGGAGTGTAGGGATGAAGGGTCTAGAGAACAAGTTTTCTGAGGAATGCCTGAGGGAACTGATGTTGTTTAGCCTGGAGAAAAGGAGGCTTGGGTGAGACCTTATCATTCTCTACAACTACCTGAAAGAAGGTTGTAGTGAGGTGAGCGTTGATCTCCATCCCCAGGTAAAAAGTGATAGGACAAGAAGAAATTGCCTCAAGTTGCACCAGGGAAGGTTTAGATTGAGTACTAGGAAAAAATTCTTCCCCAGAAGAAGAATTGTCAAGCATTGGAACAGGCTGCCCAGGGAAGTGGTTGAGTCACCAGCCCTGGAAATAATTAAGAGATGTGTAGATGTGGCACTTAGGGATATGGTTTAGTGGTGGACTTGGCAGTCTTAGGTTTACAATTAGACTCAATGATCTTAAAGGACTTTTCCAACCTAAATGATATTATGATTCTGTGTAACCCAGGTAAAGGGTCTAGTGTGCAACATCAGTGTTCATGTGTAGATGAAATTTGGACATCTATGAGGTATGGTAAGCAACCCATCCGCTCTAATTATAGAATTATCTGTAGAAAGTACTTGGAAAAAGAATCCTTTGAATTCTTTTCAATTCGAATCCTAATATTGTCACAGTCACTAGAGCTATGTAATTTGCCACTGATTCATGTTGCCTAACCTATCTGGTGTACATTAATCCATGCCTGCTATCAAATTTCTTTATGCACATCTGTGAATAGATCCTGTATTTTATCTTGGACCTTATAATTAAATTTTAAGAGATTCTTCAAAATCAATGTGAAATACAGGTTTTATTGTCCGCTGAGACATGAGTTACCTATTTAATCCAGAAAGCTGGATAAAATTAAACATGAGAAAAATGGGAAAATGAAAAAAATGTGTAATTTATTAGAAATGAAATTTGTTGTCTATTGTTTGATAGGAAATTTCTTGAACCCATTGTAATTTTACACATGTACAAAAGCAAATAAATTCATCCTTTGCTTCTTTCCATAGATTATCAAACCCCATAATATGACAGCTTTTATCTTGTTTGGTTTTTTTTCTTTTTTTTAACAAGAAGTGTTTCTGCAGATATAACTTACACATAGAAGTTACTGTGAACCTAGATTGCCATAGATTTCAGAAAAAAACCAGCCAGCAGCATAGATGTACTGGTTAGAAGAAAGGAAATGTTATGTTTAAATCTGTAGCCTAAGGTTAAGACAAGTGACTTAGCTGCATGGCAGGATTCTTTTGTGATCCATTCCTATTTGTTTAGCTTCTGTTTATAGCCCTTCCCAATCAGTAAAATAAGAACAGTAGTGTTTCACAAGGTGACTGCATCTAACCCATCTATACAGAACTAGAAGTTTACTTCTGTGCTGGGTAGCTATATTAGGTAAGCTACAGGTTAATACTTTTTTAGGCAGATACTGCTATTTAAATTTCTAAAATATTTCTTTCTAGAAGTATGACCATAACAAATAATTATAAAATACATAAGGAGATAGGGTCCCTTTCTCATACATGGCAAGGTGTTAGGAGGATAATTGCTGTCAGGGAAATGCTTAGATGCCATGTTCAAGGGAGTTATATAAACACAGATAGGTTGATATTCAAGTTTGTTTTGGGATTCAGAGATTTCTGAGGACAACACACATAATCTTCAATACCATGATCCAAAAAAAATTACATTCAGATAGTTCAAAGAAATAAGGATGTAAGGATCAGAAAAATATACAATCCCCAATTTAAACAAATAGCACAAATTACATTTTAAAATTGAGTGATGTTTCTAAAACTTTTTTTTCATTAAAGATAATTTGATAATAGCCAGTAAAACCTATGGCTGGAAACAACAATTGCAGGACTTAATAATTTTATGGAATGAATAATTGATTTTCTTAGAAAAATAGACAATATAGAGTTTATTTTGGATCCAGTTTTGAATATTTTTCTGTTAGAGCTATCAGTTAAAAGTTATCACTGTCACTTCTTATTCCCTGAGAGATGGACTTATTATCAATTAGTTCTGAGAAGAAACTCCTTTATTTTTTCCCTGTTAAAAAATACATTTTAAAGTCCCATATTTGAGAATACCACAAATACTATGAAATAAATGAAAATGTGAGATTTTAAATTTAAATCCTATTACTGACCCTTTTAAGATGCGAACGGTTTATGGATGAAGTATAATCAATTTGCTTAAGGAAAACTATGGTTTTGTGCTTACAGCAGATTGGAAGCTTTTGTAATTATGTATTGCATGAAAAGAGCAGCATTTTGAAACAGGACCTCCCATACCTTTTCAGGGCAAGACTTACAAGAAGTGGCTGAGGTCACTTGGCATTCTCTGCTTGGAGAAGTGAAGGCTGAGGGTTGACCTCACGGCAGTCTACAGTTTCCTCAAAGGTGGCAGTGGAGGGGTGGGTGCTAATCTCCTCTCTCTGGTGACCAGTGATTGGACACAAGCAAATAGCATGAAGCTGCATCAGGGGAAGTTCAGATTGCACATGAGGAAAAGGCTTTTCACTGAGAGAGTGGTTGGTCACTGGAGCAGGCTCTCCAGGGAAGTGGTTAGGGCACCAAGCCTGTCAGAATTCCAGAAGCATCTGGATGATGCTCTTAATCATATGATTTAGTTTTAGGTAGTCCTGCAAGGAGCAGCTGGATTCAGTGATCCTCATGGGTCCCTTCCAACTTGAGATATTCTATGATTCTACTAATGCTCTTTGAATTTGAGTTTCTCTTTTCTTGAAGTGTCTCTTTTCTTGAAGTTTCCAAAAGGATCCATCTTTGTTCCCCAAGGACAGGGAAAAACAGATATTATAGCTCAAACAATTCTTATTCTCTTGCAAATCCATATGTGTCTTTCAAATCTATACATAGGCCTAACACTCTGGGTTTGGAAATGCAGAACTCTTCAATGACCAAATAAGTGGCTGATTTTTTTTAAATAGCTCAGAGCTATGGAGAAATTCTTAAGTCAATCACAGAAACAGCAGGTAGAGCTAATATATTAATTCTCAGTGATCCTCTCCACACTTGCTGATTAAATTTAGAGATCAATCCAACGTCCTGATTTCCTTGGCTTCCTGCTTGGCTCATGACAAGGGGAACATGTACCAACAGACATCACAGACAAGATTGCACCAGCTCCGGGTGTCTCTGTACTTTGTAACACCTTCCTACCCTGCCCTAAGAGGCTCTGCATCTTCAAATGCCCTTGCACACCCCCACAATATATCTCATAGGTTTGATATTCTCAACTCAATTCCATAAAAAGTGACTCAAATGGGCCTCTATTTCTTTGTACACTTTATTTTGGACTGGAGGAACTCACCTTGAACAGAGTGCATTTTTCTCACTCTGATTGTTGGCCTGAGGGTCAGATATGTCTTCCTGATGGATACCCTGTGTTGATGTAACCTAAAGGATTAGCAAGAAGGGGGAAAAGAAGCTCAATTCAGCGCCACTGTTTTTAGTACTAAAGATCACTTAATTATGACCAGTTATCTCTGCACAGCACAGCACTGCTAAAATGCAGCAGTGAGCTGACAGAGATATTATATTAAGCTATACTAATGCAAAGACTTTTAGCATTCCATTTGCTGAGCTAAGGACTCAAGATTATAATGCTACAGTGCACTGGTATATCTTGCAAAAACCTCATGTTTCCTTAGGTCAGTCAAGCTATTACTAATTGAGATACTAATGATACTTCTTGAAAAAGCTGAAATATGGTTATGCAAAGATAGTAGTTCTGTTTTTTCTAATAACTGACCAGATAAATCCAGAGTTTGTTACTTTTCCTCACTGATGACATGTTTAAAACCAATTTTGTTGTATATCAGAGAGGCCTCTATATCTATTAAACTCATTCATGAGCTAGTTCTGCACACACTATTTATTCCACTATGCTAAAGTAGGCTGTGCATGTTTTTATTTCATCATATCTGTTTGGATATCATATCTATCATTAAATGATAGCCATAAGCTTATGGTTATGTTTTATGCAACTGATTAAAAAAACAAACAAATAAACAAAAACTCCATAAGAACTAGAAGAGAAAAAAAGACAGTGAAGTCTAAACAATTCAACTCATTACACGGTTGCCTTGAATGTATCTCAAGCAGAAATAGTGTTACTCAGATCAAAAGAAAATAATCTTCCTTTCAAGAGTGATTAACATTTTTTCTCTATATATTGCCAATAACATGACTAGCTCTATTGTTGTTGTATATAAAAACATAAAACATTCAATACATCATATGGAGGTATATGAAAAGCAAAGACTTAGAATTCTTTATTTCATCTAAAAATGTAATCTGTAGTAACAAATAGTAATGCTAAAGAAAAAGTAATTTGAGGCTTACTAGAAACAAGAAGAAAAAAACAAAACCTTGTTAGCACAAGAAGAACCAATTCTAAAGGAAAAAAAATAGTCTCAGTGCAATACTGAATGTTACTAAAGTGAGAGACACCAACACAGGTAATTAATAGTGCTCAGAATCATCTTCTTTGAACATACCTTCTGTTTTAGTCTTATAAAAGTAGCAGAGAGAGCTTTAGATAATACTTCCATCTCCAAAAGATTTCTTTAGGAAATATTCATAGATGTTCCAGTGCTCTTCACAGTTTATACACAAGCTGTCATTTTTCAGAATAGAAACAATGAGCTGCATAATGCAGTCATAGAAACATAAGCTTGAAAGAGTCTTCAGGAGATGATTTTGTCTAGATCACTTCTCAGACGCATAACCAAATGGGTCTAGATCAGGTTCGGCAGAATGCTGCTATCTGTTATTGTTTGAATATGTTTGTTTTAATTAAGGTCTAATAATGTGAATTACAGTCTCCCTAGGTAATATGCTTAACTATAATTTCCTAATCTATATCAAGTATATTTTGAATTAATTTACACTCATAAGTTATTTAATATTTTTATTACTATGCATGTCCACCTTTGATTTTCATTATCTGTTGAGAAAGTAGCTTTTTCATATTTTTGAATATTAAAATTGTATTCCTAAATTATTTTTCTAGTCCTTCATTGGTGATCTTTTCTAAATCCATTTTAGCAGGAGACCAATGTTCATTACACATAACATTTACTAACAGCTTTAACAATCTTGCAGGCGGTTTGCATGTTCAGGACTTGAGTGAAAAAAATCATCCTTCTCTAAAATGTTGTTCATAACCTAGTTAAGAGGTCAGATTATATCCTGTTTGTTATGGCATAGTTTGTGACAGGCAAAGCTAACACTTGGTAAGAGTTGCTTAAACAAGCCAAAAGTCCAAGATCTGTTGTTGCTACTGCCTCGGAAGAGGGATTACAACTTTGCAATCGCAGCAGGCTGACAAAACAGTTCAAAAGACATTGAAGGAAAAGAGAACATGTATCTTTGTTACCAAAATGGTTCATATCACTCCTTCATGATAAGCAACACACCTGTTGCATTAAGAGCAGTAATTTGGCAATAGATAAACCCCCTTGTGTTCCAGCTAATCCTCAGAAATTAGAGGGGCTGGGGGTGTCTAGGTTTAAGTCCTGAAAAATGTACAATTTGACACTATGAGTCCAATATCTCGGATTCACTCAGTGTGCTGCGCTCCCGTCCAGCCACTATCTATGGACTTATACAATGCCCAGTGAGAAATGGTGCACTGATTACGTGAAAAGTGCGATTTATTTAAAGCAACAGAGTACAGGTTCTTTGTGGATTGCCAGTGATGAATACACTGTCTGCAAAGTGTGTGTACACAAATGTCAAGGTTATAAACTACCAATGTGCTAAATTAAAAGCAACTCTATAGAGATTTCTAAGTCTTCAAAGTGCTCTCGAGGAAGTTTAAATCTTACCCGAAGGCGTCCCTATGCGGGGTGGGGGGGGAAGAAAGGCTCAGCCCGTCGACTGATCCCAGCAGTCAGAGGTCTGCAGTGGGGTCGCTCCTTGACTTGTCTACAATGGTGTCTTCCCTAACATTCCACCTTTCTTAGGCTACTTTTATATTGTTTTTTACCTTCAAGGTGGAGCTTGAGTGACTCTAGTCATACATACCTTTATTAGGATTGGTGTAAGATTTATGACAAACAAAATTTGCACAAAGGACAGTATTTCTGTCAAAAGATGACAGACTGTTGGCTCGGGGTAGCAAAAGTACACCTTATCAGTTTTTGAAGTATCACCAAGTTCACATCTCTGCAGCGTTATCACAGAACCTGGCCACGGAGTCTCCACTCCTTCCACGCCCTGTGTGGTTTTCAGGGTTGCAGATTGTGTTGTTCGGGGAACTGTCATGGAAGGGATTCCACGCATACCAGCTGTACACCACCCTGGATGCCTCCTTGATGTTACTTTCCTTAATGCGCAAATAATTCCTTATTTTTATATAAGTTTAATTCTTTTAAGTTACCTCCAGTGTTTATCCTACAACACCTTAAACAAAAACATCAAATTTTGACCTTGCCACTGCATCTTATAAGAATAATTTAGCTGTCCATTTAAGTCACTTTCATGTCTTTTTTTACTACTAAGATAAATTGTCAAATATGGACTATCACTTTAATTGCTATGAACTACTGATGTAAAATCTGCTTTTAATTTGAGTAACAGGTGATTATAAAATAGTTCTTTCTTTGAGTAAATGCATTCCAAAGATAGAGTTGCTGTACTTCTTTATCTACACATCATTGTCAGATGTTTCTATAGTATATCATCATGAGTCATTCACAAAGAACATGCAGAAATACTACAGCTATGTTAATGGACAAGACAATGACAAGATCTGTCTTCTCATGTTAATGACCTTTCTTTGCCACTAATAAAATCTGCATCCTGTAAGGTATAATAGTTGAAGACTTAATTATTATTTTATTTTTATTGCAAGAATTCACTGCATCTCCATATATTTTGGAATTCAAAATTGCCAAATAAACTTTTCCTAGATGCATTTTGATATTAACCTTAATAACTGTTTCTGTTGCTTTATAGTTTTATAGCACAATGAGAGTGAAACACTGGGTTGAGATGCCCCTGTTCACAGCAGGGGTTAGACTAGATGACTTTTAAAGGTCTCTTCAAACCCAAAACTTTCTGTAATTCTATGATTCTATAAAGTTTGTTACGGTTATTACATTCCCAACAAAAATTAGGTCTATTAACTGTCTTTCAAGGTGCCTGTAGGTTTTCTTTTCCAAACACAAATACATATGTATTGATTTATACCTAAATTAAAAATACTGCTGTTCTAATAAATCAAATAACAGTGATACAATAACAGATGCCCAGAGAGAAGCAGCAAGTATTCCACAAGATTGGATGCAGTAGTAATCAACTTTACAGTTATGTTAATTTCTCACATTATAAACCATTCTAGCATACCTCTAGAAGAAAGGATTTTTTGTTTGATAAAATGCCAAATTTTCTGTTTAGACAAAATGTTATGATTGCAAACATATAGACCAATGCATTGAATGCTTTCTAATAATACTGATATTACTTACTCAATCTTTTAAATATATACGTGCATATATATTTCAGGCATGTATATATCTGTATAGGCACACATTTACTGTTATATCACAGTTCAGTAGTTTTAAAACATCTCATTATAGGCTTCTGCATCTAGCTGGATCAAACCTTTGCCATGCAAGTTCATGGGAATTCATTGTCATTTTACTTCTCCACAGGTTTGTTCAGCCACCTGCTGAATTCCATGAGATATACCATCTGTTAAACTGGAGTTCAAGTCTTCCCTTAATAGCAAAACTCTCCCAATATCCACATTGTAAACACTCAACTTCACATTAAAAGACTTCTTTAGACTGTATTCCAGAGGATGTTCACAGACTTGGACTGCATCTAAACACGTAAATAAAAAGGCCAGACATAGGGCTAAGGACTGATAGGTGATTTTCTTTACCATTGATAAAAAAATGGCTAACTTTTGTCTTGGCAGAACAAACTCCCTCCCATCCTATACCCGATCATGATTAGTGTTAGCAAACAGCCTTTTCCAATAAGCAGTTTGAACAGGATTTCATAGTTTTAAAGAAGTGTGGGGAGATCAGCTGCATTAGCACAAACCCTGTACTTGGAAACTCTATGTACTGTTGTTTTCTGCTATGGATTTAACAAAAAATAGACATTATAAATATCATGTTTCTGAGCTCCAGCATTCACTTTGCCCACAAAGCGTGAGTTATATCTGGGCTGCAGCCAACACCGTGGACAGAGAATGCAAGCCTGCCCAGCCTTCAGATCTTCTCTTCACTTGGTGATAGAAGTCTTGCCAAGAGTTCCTCTGTTAACTTCAATAGATTTTTTATTTGACCCTCAAATTCTCAGAATCTTAGAAGACAGCTATCCAAGTGAAGTGAAATCATTTCCAAAACAAGAGAGAAATCACTAAAACAAGCTCCTAGAGACCACCGCATTTATTTTGCTTTCAGTGTTTAAAAGCTGATTGTCTTGGAGTTAAAAACCAAAACCCCATGAATTTAGTATGTCTCAAGCTATTCAGCTACTTTATTTGAAACATAAGCACTTATCAATAATGGAGGAGATATCAGTAGCATTAAAAGCAATGAGAGGTTAATTATGGTTATTCAAATTTGTAAAAAAAAAAAGTATTTGTAACCAGGAGTTATTTGTTCACTTTAGCTCATGTAACATTTGTCTTTAAAACTGCTATAAGATCTAGTCCATTTTAACCCTAGCAATTTCTAGTGCCTACCAAAAAGGAAATATCCAGCTCTGTTTTTATCCTTTGATCATAGACAGTTAGCACACCACAAAAATCACCAGCCTGAAAATTACACCGCAGCCTAGGTACATAGTGTTTCTTTGTGGCTACCTACATAGATGAAGTGAATTTATCCTTACTAGTACAGGTGACAAGTACTACAATTTTTTTAGTATGCTTTGGAATAGTAATCTTTTCTTCAGAACTATAGATTTTTAACATTTCCCATGCTCAAACTTGCTTTGAGGATGTAATTAAACTGCAAATTCATTTCAAGTCTGACAGACAATCAATTAGGAGTGCTTCCATCTGTGACCTCTAATTTAGAGGAATGTCTTGACATCATATGAGTTTTTGACTTTGATTTAGAATCATAACAGATTTTCCATGCCTTAAAATCCCTTTGTGCCTTTTTTATCCCATTCCTCACAAGGAAGTAGTAACTTACAACAATACCACTAGGAGAATCAGCAAGGCTAACTTTTATGCTGACTACTACTCTGGCTCAGCAACACAAACTGACATTATGATAGATGAGTCAGTTTCTTTTCGTTTGATGACAGGATTCTATGAAATGTCTGATTCAAAATTGCTTTGGTTTCAATAACCAATGCCTTACTATTTTGTTAAAAATCCACCCATTTTTCTATAGATCCATTTGGCATACATTTAAGATTTGCAGGGATTCATACTTAGAATACGGAATTTGCTTGAAAGTAGTTCAGTAATTGATGGCAGGAATGGATTTGTAATTATTATTCAGAGATGAGTGTTCAGCCAGCTTTATCTGATTTTGAGTAAAGAGAAATGTTCTTTCTCTTGCATTTTGAAAACTGTATCTTACCCATTCCACTACTGGAGAAAGTAACTCATGCAATAAAATCAGTTTATCAGACTGTCATAGATGGACTGACGCACTTCATTTCTAAGAGAGAAGTAGCAATATGTTTATTGACATAAAACAGTGATTTAACGAAGTTTGATAATAAACGTGACAGTGGTTTAACAAAAGATTTGCTGGCAAGGTACATTTGAAAGGCCGTCAAAACTGTCAGGGTGAGCCTCCCACTGAGTCATGAGGTTCAGAAAGTACCCCCTTGCTTCCTAAACTCCTTCTCTGAGTAATCTAGGTGCAGCTAGATCCAATCCTAGTCCCACACTTGGTTGACAGTTTACATCCAAAGGCTTATGTATGCACCCTCAATCCTTTATACCACTCAACTAAGATTTGAAAGTATCAGTATGCTTATTCCCAATTCACTTACTGAGTGTCTGATGAAATAGAGATTTGCTCAGTGTCAAGGAGCAACCCTGAGAAATATCCCTACTCAAGGGGAGATCATGGTATGCAACCTGCTGCTGTACAGGAGAGCTCAATGGGACCTGAGGCTGTCCATTATTTACAGAGTAAGATAATTGACTTATAGTCATATTTGCATACCAGACATTGATTGGCACAGGTTCAATTAGCCCTTATCTACTGTGTTATCTATCTCCTCAGAGTGCAACTTAAACCAGATGCAGCCATTACAGCCACTGCTAGTGACTTGCTTTAAGAAGAGCGGGATTTGAAGATGCTACCACATATTCTCTACAATGAATAAAGTCCAGTCATTGGTTCTCTAGTAAGTAGGGAAAAAATCTAATCTCTAGGAGGATAAGCATCTAGACTTACAAATATCTCTGTAGCTTGGTTAATATCTACTAATTTTCTATTTTGCATACTTACTGATAACTTTATTTATATAGAATGTCCATATTATCAATCCAATGATGTTAAGTTCCTTTACTATCTCAAAGATTTTGATTTTTCATGTGACAATATTATACTACTGCCATGATCCTCTGGAATAGTGCTTTATTAATCATTGTTGTGCCAGTTCAGCCATCATCATTCTATCCTGCCATCAAGAGTTCAGCAAGATGTGACCAGCTCCAACAGAAGCTACACCAAAAAGGAAGCTCTTTTAACTTATTGGCTCCTGGTTAAAATAG
This sequence comes from Eurystomus gularis, assembly GCA_013400335.1. Lineage (NCBI taxonomy): Eukaryota > Metazoa > Chordata > Aves > Coraciiformes > Coraciidae > Eurystomus > Eurystomus gularis. Next base: position 81,176 of record VZZY01020646.1, read on the forward strand.
CCCTGGCCTTGCCCACCACCCCAACCATGGCCACCTGGGTGAGGGCAGAGCCACAAAGACACAAGTGGGCCAGGTTTGCCTCTGGAACATGAAGCCAATAGGAAAAACAAAGCATTCTACTAGCTGTGACTCATTCACAGATCAACTCCTACTTGAGGCCCACAACTTGAGCCCCAGCACTTAATTCAGTCCCTTGACCTATGGATGAATCAGAACCTCCATACATGATATTTACACACATCATATCTCCATATTTCTTTATTTCTGAGAATAAAATACTATCTTCATTCTTCCTTAATTCATCATTGTACTGAAAATAAAATACTCCAGTTAATTCACTGTCTTTGGGCTCCTCCTCAGAGGTCTGTTTAACAAAGGCCATCCACCTGGCAAAGGTCCTGTAGAAAAGTGACCACGACTTTTCATTGGCTGCACACTTGTTTCTCCANTCTTCAAACAAGCGTTTTCCTACATCGTTAATTGCCCTACCATCATCCAAGCCAAAGATTTGGACTAGACCAGGCATTCAGGCCCAAGATCCAGATATTGTTTCAGGCAATTTTTCATTAATTGCCCTACCACTACCATAAGTTCAACCAAACCAGGAATTTGGAGTTTTCAGACATAATCATCCCACCAAAATCCAGACTGGGGTCCAGAGATCTACTACCATCCAGACACAGGATTTTAGAAAAGTTTACAGGCAATAATTGTCCTACCACCATCCAGACCTGGGTCCGAAGAACCTTTTGGGCAATAATTACCCTACCAATATCCAAGCTCTAGAGCACTGCTACCATCCTGACTCAAGTTACAGGCTTGCCCCACCAGGCCAGAGTCCAGAGAACCTTTCAGGCAATTCTTCACACAGGCACTTTCAGCCATCGTATTTCCATTTCTTCAGACAAGCACATTCAATTCACAGTCTTTTATTACACAGAAATTGAGGTTCTTCACATTTGTCTTCTACACACAACACTTTCTAACCTTTTCTGTTCATTTCTTTCTGCTCACAAAATTACTTTCTTAAAGTCCAAGGTTTCTGTTTGCTTTCTACTCACAAGTGCTCTTTACTACTTTAATGACTTTCATTACTTTGTCTCTTTATCTCTGCTCACTGATACTTTCTTACTCTCAGATGCTTTCTGCTCAACCTGGTCCCACCTTTTCTCTTTCTACTTACTTCCATTTTCTCATAACCTTGAAGGCAGCACACAGGATCTCCTTGAGGGAACTCCCAGTCTCATTTAATCCTGTTTCATAGGATCTTCCTTCAGACTGAGCTGCCGATTACACCAGTTTTGTTATGCCAGTTCAGCCATCATCATTTTATACTGCCTGATCACACAGGCCAACACTGAAATCAGCAACACCCCCCCAGAAGTCTTCTTTCAGACTATCCTGTCATAGGTTCCTGTGGGCCCAGCTCCTCTGCTGCCCACTGTGGTGCCAGCATCACCCGCTGTACTCAACAGACAGAGATGGCTCCCTCGGTGGCCCCTAAAATGGAAGGACACCACTGAGAGAGCTCAGCAAGGGGCAACCATCTCCAACAGAAGTCACACCTAACAGGAAGCTCTTTTAACTGACCAGTTAAAAATAACCCTGGCCTCACTCACCACCCCAACCACGACCACCTGGGTGAGGGCAGAGCCACAAAGACACAGGTGGGCCAGGTTCTGCTTCTGGAACATGAAGCCAATAGGAAAAACAAAACCTTCTGCTAGGTTGTGACTCATTCACAGGTCAACTCCAACTTGGGGCCCACAACTTGAGCCCCACCACTTTAATCATTCCATGTTACTTGTCTTTTTTTTACTTTGTCATTTCATCACTGCTGTATCTTATAAAATTTTGCTTTGCAAATGATTTTGTATGCATGTTATCACGTCCATTAGAGTTTCCTTCTAAGGCATCTTACTCATCCAGAATTCCTAATGCATCTACTTCTTATCTTGTGATGTAAGATTAATGACAAATTGTGTTGTACATGAATTATAAAGACTGTGAGTATATGCAGCACACAAAAAGCTAGACTGAATCACAGGAAACTACACATTATCTGTTCCAAACAATATCCTGGATATTTTTCACTGCAATGCTAAAAGCAAACATACTGGAAGCAAGTATTATAAGTAAAAGGACTGGAAGCAGTAACATTTATTTGTGAATTGTCCATTTAATAACCAACTTGTTGCCTGCTTCTTTTTCTGTGTGCATGATCTGTGAAGATAGTGTGAAAAAAAATTGATATTCCATTTCTAAGATATATTATTTTAACTATAAATTTGTAGAATTAGTGAACAGTTTACACTAAACATTAGTAGTGAAAATTGTGACAAAAAGACTGTATCTATGAACATTCGCCTCTTAAAAATCTGTAGAGAGTATTCATCTGAAATGTATTACTAAAGATTATCGTGTTTTGTATGGCCTAGAAACTCCACACATAAAGCTGAATTGATCTCTGCCTCAATTGGAATTATTATAGGGATGTGTTTGGCTTATGCAGTTTAATGTTTGGGCTTTTTTCACCTTGAAATCATAACCTTCTCTCTGACCTTGCATCATATCTGCTCTTATTCAAGAGGGCTTGCCTTGGAGAGCTCTATTAACTGAAAATGAAACCTCTTTTCTTTCCCAGTGTACTGCTATTTGAATACCAATTGATACAGGAAAACTTGGAAAACTTGGAAGCATGGCTGGGACAGTCTAATGGTCAAAACCACTTTAGAGGAAGAAATTATTTTTCCCACCTTCTTGGAGGAGGTGGACTTCTGTGTCCAAGTATTCATTGTAGGAAGGGAAGAAGATGAAAGAACTATGGTGAGGATGGGCATTATGTTCCCAAAAGAATGGGTGGAAGAGCCGATGTTAGGCCATACAGAAATTAGGTATGTGTTTTTTATTAAACCACACTAAGATGTGTCTAGGATTGTCCCTGTTACTGAGAAAAGGAACCCAGCTCCATGACTTCTGAAATGATAGTCTCCTTAGCATTCAGAAAAAAAAAATAAATAAAAAAACAGTAATTTGAAAATTCTATATGAATAATATAAAAAACATCCATACATAATGAATGTTATTGTTGCCTTTTGTTGTTTTAAGATTTTTAATTTTACACACAATTTTTTATGCTGACACAAGGGGGAGGAGAATTGACAGATACTGCTTCAGGTTTTTAAAAATTTTTAGTAACTAATCACTAAACTAACAACTTGACAATGTGGATGTATCATTTACTGTGTTCTTGCAGTCTATTTTTGAAGACTGTCATGCAAGAAATTGTCACATTTCTTAGTATCAGATATGTTTTCAGTGTTCAAGCTCAATAAGATTTCTAGTATTTTCCTTTTATAAAAGAAAACAAACTCATTTTAACACCGTTTCTGGTCATTAAAGTGTTCACATGTTTCTGTTCATTAGCTCAGATTAAAGCTTCAGATAGGTCCATTAAATTCAGAATTATAAATACAATTTATGCTTATACAACTTGCTGCTGGAATAGTTCTAGTTGCCTATGTTCTAAATAAATCTTCATTATTTCTGAACAGAAAGGGAAGAGGAATAGTATTAGACGGAACATGATCCCTCTGTCTCTAACCCAGGATGTTTGCCTGCACTATAACTATGTTGCTCTCTCTCTCCCACTCACTTTCAGTGTTTTCTTCCCATTCTATATGTATTCATAGCTGCCTTTCATTCTTCAGTTCTTTCAACATGACTTGCCTCTTCTACATCTGATATTTCTGCCTATTTGACACATTGTCCTCAAATGCACGTGCATAATTTCTCACGTGTTATCACAACCTAATCCCAAAAGTTAAATTTATTTTCCCTGTCATGTTTATTGAATTAATTATCAGGTATAATTCTATATTCATACTACTTCACTAGTAACAGAGTAACTTTGCTGACTGAATTGAGTTTTTCCTCAGTCATACTGCATGTAAATACACTTAATACCTTCTTGATCCTCTCCCCTAAACTCATCTGATTTGTATGGACAAAATCATAGAGAGTACAGAGAGGGTTAACACCTAGACTCTGCAGTCTGTAGCTTTACAAGTTATATTCAATGGCAGTTAATGATAAGACTTTATTTCTGCTCAGTTTGAAATTTCTTTCCTACCCTCTTATTTTTCCTGTCTTTTGTCTTCCATTCTGTTAATCTTATATTCACGTTTCTTTCCCTACTGTTCACAGTATGTACTGTATATGCAGTAGATATTACAGTTGTATTGTAAATGTCACATATTGGGCAATAATCCACAAAGATCACCTTATCCACTGTATGTACCTGTCTGTGGTTCTAACACTGTGAAGGATTTCATTAATAAAAAAAAAACTTACGGTAACTTTTCCTGACGTTTCAGCTTATTTGATAACTGGCTGTTCTTTAATATTTCCAAAGACAATTTTCAGACCCTTTGGGTGACGTTTTAAAGCACAATGCCAAAGTATGTGTTTAATTGATAATCCAAAGAGAGCTGATAAACTACAGATTTTCTAAAGTTTACCCAAAGAGGCTGAAAGACAGCAATCACTATGTTAAAATGTTGCCTTAAGGGTCACTTCAGACATTTTGAGCTAGTTTGCTAATTAGGCCATCAAAAGTGCAGGGATTCACTTGTAAGACTTCAGGGTTAAAGACATTCTAGATGATAGACACATTTTTGTCTACCTCAGGAAATAAAAATGTTAACCATCTTCACTGATTTTAAATTGCAGTTGACAGAATCTGAAAAAAAAAAAAAGTGACCCTTGTCATATTGAGTGTAACTGCTAGTCAGGCAAATGCGTATAAATGGGAAGAGTGACACTCTTCACTCATATGTTTAAGGCTACTCCGCATTGTAAATATGTGTAAGGTTTTTACAAGAAGACACTGAGAATACAAAAGCTTGAGGGAGGGTTTGAAACTCTGTAAGCTTCTTGTCTGTTTTTTAATTGTCTTTTGGCCTAAGAAAAACATACTTAGCTCTCCCTTCAAATAAAGCTTCAGTTCAAGAATATAGTTGCTTACAAGTATCAAACAAAATGTGGCCAACAGTTCAGTTCTTGCTTTAGAATCACTTTGACTTTCCTGAGGTATGTCAGATAATGAGCCTTACCCAGTGCTGCTCACAATATATACTTTTTAAATTATTGAAAAATTTCAAAGGGAACACTATCTACAAAGAGAAGTCAAGTCAGGTGTTATTTTTTTCTCCCTCTTCCCAGATATCAGTTTGTGATCACCATCAAGGTCCCACAAGTAACACTCCTATTTGAAATCCCTCTGTTTTCTCTTCTTATTCCTGCTGAGATCTCTCTGCTTTTTAACTTTATCAAACATTTCCAGATCATAAACAATGCTCATCTATAAGATGCCTGTAATTTTTAAGCCACAGTTTGGATACTCTGACTCTCCACTTAACCTGTTGTCAAATACAGTTAAAACAGTAACACTGAATCCATACTAAAATCCACGTAAAATGTACACTAACAACCAGGCATAAATGCTGTCATGCAACCCAATCCAAAAGGAGAACCCATTATGCTACATAATATAAAAGACATTCAGCTAAATGGAATGAAACCTTTCTACAAATTAGTAGGAACGTAGTAGGAAAAATTTGCTGCGAGCAGATTGGGGTCAATATCCCAAACAGAGCTAAAGAAACTCACATTCTGACACGCCCTTTTTAAGTGATGCTTAATAGAAAGAAAGATCCTTTTCAGGACATGCTTTGCCAGAACGAGTAGCATCTTTCCGTTTTTTATACAAATGGGGTAGATAGAACAAACTCAGGACTGTGATTCCTGAATAGGAAGAAGCATGTTTCTACATCTTGAAATTGGACATTGAGGTCTGATATTGAGGCAGGATTTGGGACACAGTGACCCCTTCATGAATGTGATTCATTTGATCTAATATAGATAATTAATTAAGCCTTAACATTAAGTTAAATAATACAGGCCTTGATATGCTGGAGTCTTAAGAGAGTTGCTCCTAAGAGCAGCTGACCCAAGCTAGCAGCTCACTGTTTCAGCACCTCATCTCTTCTCAGCATCTCAAGTTTGGAATCCTAACAGTTCCCTTTCGCTGAAGACTTTCTGTTCAGAAAGAAAGCTGCTCACATTTTTCCTGGTTTATTTTCCTTTGACCATGTAAGTTTAACTGGCTCACTTGAGGGGTCTAGAAAAATGAATGGGTGCAGTTAAGAGCAGAGGAGAGAACTAGAAGGAACAAGAGGGTATGATCTCCTCATTTTGATAACAGCAAGCTGTTGGATTTGTTTGCCATAAATAGGATTTAAGTCTGTGCATCCAACAGCTGTATTTCCTCTGAAGATTTGCAGAGGTAGAACTTAATACCTTTATAGCACTCCAGAGGCTAACTGTTAGTGTATGAGAGGGAATAATTGCAAGGAAAAACATCTACTTTCTCTCTTTGTTCTTCACCCTTCCTTTAAAAGTTACACTGAAATATATACCAAAAAACCTAACAGAAAGACAGATCACAGTGTTTCTCTCTTTACTGTAGCTGCTTATAACTTTTGATAGCTTTAAGAGTTCTAGCCAAACTCACAGAATCACAGAATAGTTGCAGTTGGAAGGGATCTCTGGGGGTCATCTAGTCAAACTTCCCTGCTTAAGTAGGGCCACCTAAAGCTGATTGTCCAGGACTGTGTCCAGATGGCTTCTGAACATCTTCAAGGTAGAGCTTCCACCACCACTCTGGGCAACCTGTGCCAATGTTTAATCACCCTCACAGTGAAAAAGTGTTTCCTGATGTTCAGATGGCACCTTCCGTGTTCAGTTTGTGCCCATTGCCTCTACGTCTGTCACTGAGAACCACTGAAAGAAGTCTAGCTCCATCTTCTTTGCACTCTCTCTTCACGTATTTATACAGATCTATAAGATCTCCCTGAGCCTTCTCTTTGTCACCCTTTGTTGGGTTCTCTACAGTATGTCCATATCTCACTTGTACTGGGGAGCCCAGAACTGGACACAGTGTTCCAGATGTGGCCTCACCAGTGCTGAGTAGAGGGGAAGGATCACCTCCTTCAGCCTGCTGGCAATGCCTAATTAAGCCCAGGACACCATTTGCCTTCTTTGCTGCAAGGGCACATTACCAACTCATGTTCAAGAGAAATCCAACATAGTAAAATGCCTGGATAATTTCCTGTATTCACATTATGAAGAGAAATTAATGAACTATATTTAAAGAATGAGAATTATCACAGAAGACTTACTATATTTTTTTTACAAGTATATGCATTAGCAAGGAGTCTTAGTAAGCAAGTGAGAGAACTGACACAGATTTTATGTTTTAAAAATTGTTTTTCTGCTTCTACTTTCATATCGCTTTCATCTTCCAGTTGTCCCTGAACTCCTTTGCTTTCTTTGTTGAGTTGGTGGATATTTTGGGCTTTGTTTTGCTTTGTAGTGCTTTGTTTCTATGACTTTGCTAATAGTTAATGTTTTATTTCTGAGAAAGGGTAATTTAATAACTAAAAAAAACAAGAAGCAATTATAGTTTTCGCTGGAATACTTATTGCCAACGCTTGACAACTGTTCGCAGGTTGCGAGAAGAGAATATTTATTTGGAATATATTATGGAAAAGACATTTCTTTTTCTCAGTTTAACCTCATTAGTCCTGGTCATATGTCACCTTTTATGGTGACATGCTATTAAGGCTTCTAAAAATGGGATTAAAGTGAAATTTAAAAACATAACTGGTCCAAAACTGTTATTGATAAAACACACACTTGGCTGTCATCTAACTTTCTGTGTACATTGCAATTTTAAACTGCAAGTTTGCAGGGGTCTGGAGTTTTTCCTTGGAGCTCATGCCCTTGCCAGCCTAAGAAGTGTTTTGCCTTGCTGACTCCTAACATAGTCAAATCTCTCATTCTTTTCACCTGCTTATAGATATTTTCAGAAAATAAACAGCAAGTTACAATCAGAAAAAATTAGTTTGTTTTTTTTTAAAGCCGCTGGTGGTGTAGCAACAATACTTGCTCACCTTCATGTTTACTGTCCGCCTAAGGGGATTAAATCCCATTTTCCCCGTGGAAATGCTGTAAAGATATTCATGGAAGCTAGCTGGGAAAGGAAGGGGTCTGCAAGGAATCTCTCAAAACTATATCATTTTTTAGAAGGAATTAGAAGGACCTGAATCACTAGTGGACAGAAACTTAATGGGGACATTAAAGATGCTGACCTTTTGTCTCTCCCTACCTGAATTGTTTTTGGCACTAGGGAGCTCTTCAAAGAAGTAGAAGTGTTCAAATCAGATAACAAAACCTTCTTAAGCCAAGTGCCCTGATCTTACACTGCAAAGAAGACAAAAGTGCCAGCATTTGTACTCTGAGTAGCAGTATATTCTTACTAGCTGCAGTATCTCAGTGTTCAGGATATAACCAAAAAGAAAGGAACAGATGCTACATAATATCTTTAAAGAGACACTACTGAAATATTTTAGAAAAGTGTTCAGAGCCACTAGAGCTTTGAGCGAGGGTCCAGAAAGAGATACCTGAAAACCTAGCATAGTTACCCATATAGTGTTATTTCATGTTTCTTCCCTCACGATTTGTAATTTTTACCAACAAAATAATTTATCTGAATTTGTACAGGGAAAATATTTGTTAAAGATGATGGTGAAAAGCCATTTCAAAATGACTGTTCATCAAAAGGTAGCATATAATGACATCAGAGAGACTGGTTTTGAATTTAATTCATAATAAAAGAATTCAGTCCAGAAACGTGCCCTCTATTGGTCAGTGCTGACTTTTTCCTTCTCTCTCTCCCTCTCTCTTTCTCTCTGTTTGTGTGTGTGCACATGAAGCAATGGGGTATCTGAAAGCACTTCCTTTTTTGCAACAAGTGAGAAATAAGATTAAAAGCAATTTAAAAAGGACAAATGCTAGACCAAATTATTTATGCCTATCAGATACTTTAATATTGGAATCTCTAACTTATCCAAAACTCATCTGCAGTGCTCTTTGTCCATTTCAGCCTTTTATATGTCTCCTAATTTCCTCCTGACTTTCTCAGTTTTTTCCTAACATTTCAGAAATCACAAACACAGGAAACAGAAACACATTATACTTGCCTAGAAACCTTTTAAAAAATAAATCTTTTCCACTCCAAGCTTTCTGGCTAAAACGACATCGATTTCTCCATAATTCTGTCTGGGAAAATCTTCTTCTTATGTGTTTTCCATTTATGCAGAATATATAAAAGCCAGTCTGAATTTTGAAAAGCTATTCTTTCTCATAGCGTGTATGCCTAAAATAATCATAAAGTACTTGATTACGTAGCATATAATATCTGTAATCTTGGCAACTCAGCTTCTCTGAAAGAGTTCATTGTGTGCCAGATTCAAAGTATATGAAGTTGTAAGGGTTACAATGAAAAGAAGGTGATGACTCTCCAGGTAAAGTTACATTTTAAAAATATAGAAAAGAACTTCAGGGCTGTTTATTCAATAGGGGTAGTATCACATTTTCACATACAGGAATCATAGAATCATAGAATTATTCCAGTTGGAAAAGACTCTTGGGATCATTGAGTCCAACCATCAACCTTACTCTACAAAGTTCCCCCCTAAACGACCCTTAAACACATCCAGGGATGGCAACTCAACTCCCTCCCTGGGCAGCCTATTCCAGTATCTGACTATCCTTTACGTGAAAATTTTTTTCCTAATGTCCAGTCTAAACCTACCCTGTTGCATCTTGAAGACATTCCCTCTTGTTCTAGCACTAATTACTTGTGAGAAGAGACCAGCAACAACTTCTCTACAATGTCCTTTCAGGAAGTTGTAGAGAGTGATGAGGTCTCCCCTTAGCATCCTCTTCCTCAAACTAAACAGCTCCTTCAATCGCTCTTCATAAGATTCATTCTCCAGGCCCTGCACCAGCTTTGTTGCCCTCCTCTGCACTCGCTCCAACACCTCGATATCTCTCTTGTATTGAGATGGCCAAAACTGGACCCAATACTCAAGGTGTGGCCTCATCAGTGCTGAGTACAGGGGCACAATCACTTCCCTACTTCTGCTGTTCACATGATTTCTAATACAAGCCAGGATGCCATTGGCTTTCTTGGCCACCTGAGCACACTGCTGGCTCAATTCAGCTGCTTGTCAATTAGAACCCCCATGTCCTTTTCTGCTGGTCAGCTTTCCAGCCACACTTCCCCAAGCCTGTAGCGTTGCATGGGGTTGTTGTGGCCCAAGTGCAGGACCTGGCACTTGGCCTTGTTGAAGCTCATACAGTTAATGTTGGCCCATCGATCCAATCTATCCAAGTCTCTCTGTAGAGCCTCCCTATCCTCATGCAGATCAACACTCCCACTTAACTTGGTGTCATCGTATGCTCATCCAGGCCACGAGCAGCCAGCTTTTCCATGAGAATTCTTTGGGGAACAGTGTCAAATGCTTTTTGAAAGTCTAGGTAGGCGATATCCAAAGCCTTTCCTTTGTCCAATAGTCGGGTCATGTTGTCATAGGAGATCAAGTTTGTCAGGCAGCACCTGCTTTTCAAAAACCCATGCTGACTAGGCCTGATCCCCTGGTTGTCCTTTATATGGCTTGTAATGGCACTCAAGATGATCAAGATGATCTGCTCCATGACTTTCCCCGATAACAAGGTCAGACTGACAGGTCTTTAGTTTCCCGGATCCTCCTTTCTGCCTTTCTTGTAGATGAGTGTTACATTTGCTACCCTCCAGTTCTTTGGGTCCTCCCCAGTTAGCCATGACCTCTGGTAAATTATGGAAAGTGGTTGGTGAGCACATCTGCTAACTCTTTCAGCACCCTTGGGTGTAACCCATCTGGTCCCATAGACTTGTGTACATCCAAGTGGTGTAGCAGGTCACTGACCACTTCCTCTTTAATTGTGATGACCTCATTCTGCTTCCCCTCCCTGTCTCCTAGCTCATGAGGCTGGGTGTCCAGGGAACAGCTAGTTCCACTGCTAAATACAGAGGCAAAGTAGGCGTTGAGCACCTCAGCCTTTGCCTCATCCTTTGTTACTATGCTTCCCTCTGCATCCAATAAAGGAGGGAGATTTTCCCTAATCTTCTTTTTGTTTTTAATGAATTTATAGAAACATTTTTTATTATCCTTAACAGCTGTAGCTAGGTTGAGCTCTAGCTGTGCTTTGGCTCTCCTAATGAATAAAACCTGCTGAGTTTGATTACATGGGAGTTACCTCTGTTCCCATTGATTTTAGTTGAGCCAGTAAGTAATCCAGTTGACTTCAATGGATCCACTAGAATGAGACATACATACAGGACTCAGGGGTAACCTGAAAATGTTTTAAAACTGCTGTCACTTTGCTGACTTTAGTTGCTCTACTGAGAGCAATGATTCCTGTAACATATAGGTATGCTGACAAAAACTGCTATTTATTTTTGTTCTCAGCTATCTGACAGGAAAGAAGAATGAAAGATTACCTCTGTGTCACACGACAGGAGGTGTAGTCAGTCAATTGCAGCATTTCCTGCTGTAATTACCTACAGAGATGTTATTTTCATTATATTCCTTAAAGAGTCCAGTGGTGTGGTAGACATGAGAGGGAAAAACATGAAGTCACTGTAGTAATACAGATTTCATTCAAGACCTCTCTCATTCCTTTATACCAAATACATACTGTTAGAAAGGTTAAGAGTTTTGTTTAATTTTTTATCAATTTACTTTTTTTTTGAAGCAGCCCAAAATATTCATTTCAAAAATATATTTCAAATCAACTGTGAAAGATATTATAGCTATTTTATTTAAATACCTTTTTCTCATAAATGTGATCTTTATTTTAAATCATTAACTCTACAGGGACGTAATTTTGTGAATATTAAATATGCAGATTATCCTACTTACACACTTTCTGTAAGAGTTTACCTTTCAATGAGGCTTTAAAGAAGCAAGAAAGCTGTAGGAAGTGTTTATAAGCCTTGTTGAGATGGTGTGATGGTGGCTTTCTCTCTTCTAGTAGCTGTCTTGACTCCAGGAGGCTGAGCACCTGTGTACTCCCCGGCAAAATCTGATCTGTTAGACTTTTGATTCCCGTGGTAGAGACAGTATTTCCATATGAAAGTAAACAATCCAACTGGAATGAAGAGCAGGAATGAGGGATGGTTTACAAACAACTTCTTAGAGTGAGAAGAGCTAATATTTAGGAGCTATTTAGATTTTGCAAACTCTGTTTTCAGTTGAAGTGTTTTTCACGTTCCACCGCTACTACACAAGGAGGTCATAAAACTATTACTCTACAGTATTGCTGTTCTCTTCATTAACATTCCCTGGAATTTCTTCACCTATCTGACCATTCCAGTTACAGTTTCTGCCTTTTCATAGAATTATAGATCAAGCCAGGTTGGGAGAGACCTCAAAAGATCATCCAGATTTTTATGGGAAAGAGAGCAAAGATGAGATTATCTAGCCCCCTGTACAATCACATGTTAAAAACCTCCAGTCACATGAACTCTACCACATCTCTGGGGAGGTTGTTCCAGTGAATGATTGTTCTTACTCTAAAAAATTTATTTCTCATGTCAAGGCGAAACCTCTTCCGGTGCCACTTATACCTGTTGCCATTTCTCTTCTCAATATGGCTCCTTGTGAAGAGAAAGCCTCCATCCTCTTTGTAGCTACCCTCTAAGTACTGGAATACTGTGATGAGTTCCCCCCCTGAGCCTTCTTTTCTCCAGGGAAAAAAAGACCTAGTCCTGCAGGTTATCTTCATAGGCAAGTTCTCCAGCCCTTTTATTATCTCTGTGGCCCTCCTGTGGACCCTCTCCCATCTACCTACATCTATTTTGAACTGTAGAGATCAGAACTGGACATGGTACTCCTGGTACAACCTGACAAGTGCTGAGTAGAGTAGGATGACCATGCCTCTATTTCACTAGTGGTGGCCCTGTGGACACAGTCCAGGATCTGATTTGCCATTTTTGCCGCAGCAGCACATTGCTGACTCATGGTCAGCTTGTTGTCCACCAGGAACCCTGGGCCATTTTCAGCAAGGCTGGTTTCCAGTTGTACAGATCCTAGCCTATACTGGGCTATCTGGTTATTTTGTCCCAGGTGCAGGACTATGCACTTGTCTTTGTTACTCTCCATACTGTTCTTGCTAGCTAACTCTCCCAGCATGTCCAGGTCTCTCTGTAAGATGCCTCTCTCTTTTGACATGCTCACCTCAGTACCCAGTTTGGTGCCATCAGCAAACTTGGTGAGATAATTTTCAATCCCATCATCCAGATCATTTATGAAGATGTTGAACAGTGTGGGGCCTAATATAAATTCCTGAGGGATCTCACTTGTGACAGGCTGCCGCCCTGAGTGTGACCTGTTAACCAATTTCCTACCCATCTCAGTGCCTCTTTTCTTATATTAAGTCTTTTTTTTTCTTTTTACCTCTGCAAATCAAGTGATCAAAGATTCGGTCTTACCTTCCAGCCTTATATTCCAACACAGGCGGATTTCCAAGATAAGGCTGGAATTAAAACATGAAAAGTTGCTATGTCTGAGTGTCTTTCACCTGCCATGCCATCTGGAGGGTCAGAACTTCCTCTTTCCTAACACTACAGTGGTGATACTAAGAAAAAAAAAAAAAGAGGAAAAGATTGCAAGGATTGTAAACAGGTAACACAGCAGAGCTCAGAGTTCTGGAGCTGCCTAAGAGCCAAGGAAATTCTTTTTCCAGAACAACTATGATAGAAAAATGTTTGTTTTTTTTTTTTTAAAAGCATATTATCCATTAGATAACACTTTACATTAAATAAATTAGCATAGTGTCTAAATATTTTGTGGCTTGTGGTAGATTTCTTTTATCTATATTTTGCTTCTATTAATTTATGGATATATTACGGAAAAATAGTTCAGAATTAAAGAAAAATATTCTAGAAGCCAATAAGTCTATTAAACATTACATGTTGTGACTTAACATTTCTAGAATACATTACATAGCAGATCTTGTAGTGTGTATAAGTGACAATATATATAAAGTGAAATGTAATATATCCATTTTATACCACTGTCCATAGTTTCTTACCAGTGAACACTAGGCAGAGTTAGAAGTTACTTGCTACTTACAATATTATTCTTCTAATATAATATTATACCAATGCATTTCTTAGAACTAGTTGAAAACTTTCTTAACTGGGGTAAAAAAACCAATCATATGGATTACACTTAGTGACTTCCAAACTAATAATATTTGTTATATACTAATGGTTTTAAGGTTTATATGTGGCTTATATTTTTCAGCACACAAGTTAAAGATCAGTTTAGCCATAAACCTCTTCTAATTCTACACTGTTTTTCCTGGTTCAGGTTCTTGTGTTAACACTAGCACAACAGTGGAAGAAAACAGCAGAACTGAAAAACACAAACTTTGGCTTGTGGCTATGTCAGAGAAGTCAAAGCGAAATGAAAATTCTTTGCATGCAGCCCCTGTTCTGATGAAAACTCAGAGGAGAGTGAGGGTGTAACTCATAACAGAAAAATAGAGGCCCACTAACACAATAAATTAAAAAAGACCAGGTCTGCACACCTGTGGAGTTATTGCAACCATGTGTAAATATTTCTTATCATTGAAGAGACTATGTAGGAAAAATATTGTTGATCCAAGCCATCCTATACAATTTCTGTGAGGAAAAGAGGACAATGTGTATACCCTGGTTGCAGTCCAAACCTTTCATTTATTCCAGCAACTTTCTGATCTGAGGACTGTTATAACACTTCAACTCTCTCCAATCAAGGAAGAGAGCCACTTCAGGAGATATCTGAAGTCACAAGTGTCTACTATTACTACTGCTGTTACTACTACTACTGTGTAGTATATAAGACATTAGTTATCTGGCTTCTTTTCTCTAAAGGTGAGATGTAGCTTGGTTTTGTCATTGTCCCTGTGTGTCTTCTTATTCAAAGACATTCAAACATTGGGTTGCATTTTTCTCCCGTTGCTAAGAATTACTGTATCCATGTTTTTCGAAGATCTGGCCTTTCCCTTTCTGTGCCTCTGTTCTTCATCTGTTTAAAGGCATTGATCACATGTTCCTACTTGACAAGCATCCTGTGAGAAAAAAAAGAATATTAAAATATTGGTCTTACGGAAACAGGTCTTTATGTTAAAGAAAATGGATAAGAGAAAAAATAAATCTGAGAATTATACTGAAGTGTACCTTTGTTTTTAGTAATTCATCTGGCCCTTAATAGGACATGTATTTTGCTTAGTACACAGATTTGAAAAAAATAGCAAAGCTTTTTGCAGAGAAACACTGTCATCAGAGATGTAAATATCTATAATGTATAATAAAGACAAAGGCAGTCAAATAAATAAATGATGGCTAATGTTTTAGATCCAAACGGAACATAGTATTCCTCAACACTAAAATGGAAGTATAAGTGCCATTCCCACAGCATGGGAAGACTGTATTTGTTTGTTTCCACTTCAGATTTCCCTAAGGACACTTTGCTCTGCCAGTATAATTAGGATGACATTTGAAGCTGCTGTATGTCAATGCAAGAGTAAGAGACACTGTGGAGCTTGACAAGAGATTACGATGTCAAGTCAATTGCTGCTGCAATATCAATATTTATTCCCTTGCTTCTTGTGCCTTGTTTTATTTTGTTCCTCTTTTTTTTATGGTGCATAGAATAATATCTAAATAGTATATTGTTGTTGCAACATTTTCTTTTATCTAACTGTCCTTTCTTTTTCCCTATTAATTTTGATCTCAAATCCTTTCACTTTTCAGGTGAATTGTATTTAACCCCTTCACTAGCATTCTCAATTCATCTAGTACAACAATTCTAATGAGTGCTGTATCTAAGTTCACCAACGACTGATCTCAGAACTATAATGCTATTTTTTTAGTTTTAATTGCTTCTCTAATGGTGAATACAATAGATACATACAACAGAGATATGCGGTGAATAGAATGGTCACATACAATGGATAGGTATTCACCATTAGTGAAGCAATTTAAACTCAAAAAATATCATTCTTATTCAGATACAGAACTCATTAGAAATGTACTAAATCAATTGAGGTACAGAGCTTGACTTTAAATAGGTAATTCTTGCCAGCATAACATAGCATTACCTGAGATTCATGAAAGTTTATTTTTCTGGAAAGAAGAAAAGAGCTATGGCTAATAGTTCATCCATAGCTTATTTTTAGCAGAAAAAATTTACTCTGAGGTGGAGTCAGATAATCAGGTATATCCTGATGAATGTTTCAGCATTGTCTCTGTGGAATAGTGTAGTAACAACAAAGCACAGCAATGCAGATGCTGGAGTTCATACCCAGCAGTGAAGCAATTACTTTTAACTGGTATTAGTTTAGCCTGATTAATTATCTTTTATATTTGTTTGATGTTACTGTAGAAAACATAAGTAGAATTATGTTCAGTAATACACTTTTTCTAAAAAAATGTTTCATTTTCTTGGAGATATATATCTGTCTCTTTATAAGCAGATCTATCTCAAATTGAAGCACAACATCATTGATAGGATTATTTTTTAAATGCATCAGAAAATCAGCCTCACAATGTAAAGGTCTATTGAGCTTCAGTGTGTTAGCTTTTCTTTGAGAATTGTGTTTCTGTCTCTATAACATAAGAAATTTTTTTACGTATGATCTGCTTAACTTTTTATCGCATCACTAGATGGCAGTGTCATTTCCAGCCTTTATTTGTGTTTCCACATGTCTCCAAGGTATTTAATTTTTATTTATAAATGTTGATCTTCTAATAACCACAAGCATGCATAATGTTACTATCAAATTTACTTAACTTCATTAATAAACATAAGGTAAACGTAAAAGGAAATAATTATGTTTTCCTCTATTTGCTCTACGTGGTTTACAGGTATTTATCATTGCACTCTTTGAAAGTGAGCTTTATGTCTAATGCACTATATATTAGTATGATGAGGTCAACTTGTTAAGTTGTTGAACATCCCTGAAGTGAACTCTTATTATAATTTCATCTTTGTCTTGTTATGCTTTTTACTTTTACTGACACTCATTAGCTGTTTGCACAGGGCTTCAGACAACTACTGAAAACAGTAATATTTTAATAATAACTTTTTAATGCATAAAAACCAAGAAAAGGGAGGGGTGAGGAGAGAGAGGACAGTGGAGGCCTTAGAGTTATAGCCTTACATTACACTACAGACTATTGTAAAGCAACTGGTGCTAGTAAGACAGGTATTTATAAATTCAGCCTAGTGAGGTTAGGGTCCCAACAAATGGGCTTGAAAGCAGCTCAGTTTGAGCATTTAAGTGTTGGCAGCCAGGATTTCCTGGTTGTTTCCAATGCCTCTGGCAAGATAGGCATTTCCAAAGGCTTATTGTGTGGTGGGGCAGCAATTGACTCATTCATGATAGCCTTGGGGTGATTGAATTCACCCATTTTAGGTAGCTTGCTTATGATGTATCTTGTAAACCTGTGAAGACACCTGTCTTTCTCTAATAACATCTATCTTAAATGCACCATCAAATCTTTTTGATATCTAGAAGTTAGTCAAAAAGAAAATTGCTTTGAATTAGACTCCTCTCCATTGCTTAAAATTGATTATGGAGGAAGCTCAAAATATATTTAAGCTAAGCTTTAAGCGTACTTCCCCTAAACAACACCAGGAGTTTTAAATTAGTATGGTAGCAAATGTATATCTCTTTCTTTCCCAAAGGAGAGCATCTGATGTTCATGATTTGTTCAATTTCTGCCAAAGAGACATAGCAAAAGCAATTCTGAGTTACTGCTCTTCTTACTTTGAAGATGTTTCTCTTTTTTGTGTCAACTAGAATGTTACTCCTATATATAAGGTTCTGTATGCTGCTATAATTATGATGTCATCACAGCTGGGTGGAGCAACTCTGAAACTGTAGACATGTTATTGTTATAATAACATCATGATGTTATTGTTTCAATGTAAGCAAAGAGAACTACGTAAGAAAAATCTTTAATTTTATCATAACTTCTTGTATTCTGTTTAAGTTGAAAATGGAAGTGAAACTTTCAGGTTGTGAAATAGGACACTATTACCTCCAAAAATTATAGTGAGAACTTCAGTCCTTCCTTTGCACAAAAGTCTGCCTCAGTCACTTCACAAAACAGAACTGTACAGTACCTGTTTGAAAGATACCAATTCTTTCAAAATTGAGCATTCAAAACTGTACTAGCAAGGCCATTGTGAGTAAAGAGATCAAAATGCACTGTTCCTTGTGTACATTAAGGTAACTTCATGACTTATAACATGCATATTCTGTGAATATATGCGGTTAGTTGCTCAGTGCTTGAAAGTTTGACTTTATGAATGAATTTACCTATTTCTGTAAATCTTTGTAAATGATAACGATCTATATGCAAAAAAAAGCCTTTGCATGTGCCCAAGCATTCAAATTGGATTGCTTAATGACTAAAATCCCTATAAAATTTGTACTGGTTTTCATGGAATAGTAGGTGCTCAACAGTTCTCAAAAGTAAAATATTGTTAAGATACACCAGTATGGAAGCAGCTGACTCAAAATTCCTAAAATTCCTAAAAGTTATTTTACCTTTGGGCCAAGTTAAAACATTTTATAGAGGCATTTCATTTATATTTAACTATTTATGTTATGAAATTAAATACAAAAATAACTTATCATTTAACATTAAACTTAGCATTTAAATCTTCCTTTAACGGTAAAGGATCAGTGATTGCATGAAGATTCTATTCTTAGCTCTTTTAACCATCTTTTTTTTCCTGTATTTGATTGTCCAGTATTTTCGAATTCTTTAATGTTGCATCTTTTATTCTTTTAGGTTTCTTTATTAGAAACTATTTTCATGAGCATCAACTCCTTTTGCAGAGGCTTGTAAACTACCAAACACTTCCCTACTAATGCCTTTCCCCATGGCTGTGCCATGATTACATCCAAAGGATTTTTTGGCTGCTTCATTTATTTTTTTCTCACCTACATAACATTGTGTTGACTTGAGAGCTGATAAACAAATGCATTATAGAAGCGATTTGGAAAGAAGGTAAGTAGGAACCATGGAGCAACACTGCAAAGCTGACGAGGTGGCTTGATTTGTACCACATAGGAAGAGATAATGAAGGCTTTGGGGTAAATAAAGACTACTTTGAATGTTTGTTTTGTTTTGTTTTGTTTTGTTTTTACTAGGTCTGTTTGGGGTTCTTATTTAGTTTATTATGTCAAACTATCATGGTACAAAATCTCATGCTACTCAGCCTCTGGACACAACACAGAGAGACATCTTTGGTCTTGGAAAACCATTAAGCCAAATACAAAATAGAAAGAGAAAGATTATCTTAGTCAGAAATATGGAGAGCAAAAGGAAATTATAAGATGGATCATTAAGGACAATAAGTTTATTCCAGTTTAATAGAATCTTCAGGTGCTTTGGGAGGCAGAAGTCTATTTTGCAGATTGAAGCTCCCAAATGCAGTAGATCATCAATTACATTCTAACTAGTGTGATAACCTGTGACTATTTTAATAAGGAAGACTTTATCAGAACATTTTCATAACTAGAATTGTGTATACTCTAAGTCAGGAACAATTTTCCCATATATAGCTCTTTGTACTCTGTGCTTCTGTTTAAAGGGATATTGTTGAGATAGATCTATGTTTAACACATAAAGAAGTCTACAGTGCCTGAGCTACAGCTCTTTCCTCTGTATATATTTTTACTAGTTCTTTGAAAGAACAAAAGCTTCTTCGCATAATTTCTGCCGTAACCGATTTTTTAATTACTTCATTAGAGGCAAACAGTGCAATATAGCAGCATCAAACCACAAAGATGAAAGTAAAATTATAAAGCATTTGATCATGAGTACTCACAAAAAAGATAGTATTTTCACATAAAAATATGCAGGTCTTATGTTGCATTTAACCCTTCACTTACAGAAGAGATTACTATACTTCTGCATTTTAATCTACCAGTGAATTCAGAATTTTTAAATGCCAGGCTCATTTGCCACTTCAGGTGATCTGTTTTCCTAAGCAGAGAATGATAAAGCTGCTGATAAGTCTGTTTTGTGAAAAGAACTTCACTCAAAAAACCATGCTTGTTAATCTAATGTTATAATACTTTTACTCTGTACTCTAACTGGCAGTGGAACTAAGCATTGTGTTATCAGAAAAGTTCAGGTTTAGAAGCAAGTTATTTTCTTACATACTTGTTGAACAAGGATTGCAGTTGAAAAAAAACTGACTATAGGCCATATCCTTCTCATCCACTGGCATAAACCAAGAGTAATTGTTATTTAAAAAAATACTTCAGGAAAAGTATGGTTTTCTGATTTTCACTGTATAAAAGCAATAACCTTAGCTTCGGAGGAGAAGGAGGACAAAGTGAGTCTTGGGTTGATTTTTGCAGAGCATCTTACTTTTTCACTGCTTAGTGTGTTTGGCGGAATTCACGGGATATTTGCTATGTGTTCTGGTTTGTCTCCATCCTCTGGAATGTACATTCTATCACTATAGAAAAGAATCCTAAACCCATGAAAGAATAATAGAACATTTAATCAGTTATGTAAGCCAACAATTAAATTGTTTTCCTCTTCTAAATATATGCAGTATAATAATTTTGTTCCAAAACCACAGGTAATCTGATCCAGAATCATAGCATTCTCTGTTTTGCCTTGAACAGAATAATCCCAAGCATATTTTTCAAATTTACTGTCATGCAATTTAAATACTGGAATTTTCATCATGTCTTAAAAAAAATCCAGGTGATTTTTAAAAAACAGTGGGAATGAATTACTAGAATCTTTTGTGAAATAACTAAAGAATGTATTTTCTTACTCCATATTTTTTCCATCTAAAGTTCAATGGAGAAAATAATAAAATGTTCAGACATTTTTTACAGTCTTTTCTAAGCTCTAATAAATTACCAGTTCTAAACATGGAAGCTAGATTGTGAGGACAGTCTTTATTTATCTAAGTTTTCTTATAGCTCTTGTGAAGCCTTGCTATAATAATGTGTCAAGGTATTGACCTCTACCTTTCTATAATCTGTTCACCCACAGCTGGTTGAGTAGATTCTAGTTGTACTTCAGCTTCTCAGCCTTGTTTTCAGTGATTTACTCAAGATCACGAACTATGTTTGTCATGGAATGGAAGATCCATCCCAGAGGTGAATTCAGGTCACTAGAATTTTTTTAAATTATCAACATGTCATACAATGTATATAGTATTCCCCAGGTTCAGGCCATGTCTCAAACAAAGAATAACGAACTTCAACAAGGCTAGCATATACAAGCCATCCTGATGTAAGCCTAATAAAAAATACTTTTGTGGTCATTCACTTTCAGAAAAGCTAGACTAATGCCCGAGACAAACTAAAATAGGAGATAACAGAGTGATCAGCAAATTGGATTCCCTGTCTAAAGAGAGGAGACAGAAAGGAAGCTCAAGAAGTCACCAGGTATAGAGAAGGAGTTAAGGAAAAAAATGAAATTTATATCAGCAGTACTAGAATATATATGAACCTAATATATGTAGGCTGGAAATTAGAGGAAAGATTCTATTTACCAGAGAATTGAGGTTCTAAAAGAGTATTCCAATAGAAGAGCTACTGGCAAAAAGTGGATTGTTATGGAACCCGTAACAGTTTGGAAAGTAGTTACTATGATATGGCCTTCTCCAGTATAGGGTGGAAAACCCAGAGAAGGACAAATAATTGGTCAAAAAATAGGACTGATTAACAGAAGGGAAAGAAACAAGTTAAAGTGTAAGCAACATGGTGGATTTTGTTCACAGGTAATTTCCTATGGCTTATTTAATAAACTAGCATTTTTTGTCATTGGTACTGTGCAAGGATCAGGTAAAGGAATGATGGAAGGTGTGTGAGTAACGTAAAATATGAGTTTGAAGAAGAGACTTAAAAATGTGGCCATTTCTGATAATAAATATCTTCTTTATGCTTTCATAAATTTATTAACTATTGAATATATAGAAAATACATACAAATATAAAGAAAATTCTGAGATGTTGAAATATAGCATGGCATCCCTTCCCTCCAGCTTCTGGATTGCACCACACAGGTTGGTGTTGCCCACAAACATGCTGAGGGTGCACCCAATTCCACTGTCCATGTTGCTGACTGTGGGAGTCCGCAGCTGGTCTGAGGACTCAGAGATGGACCTTAACCTTGAACAGATAATGATGTATCCCTGAAAGATCCTGGGAAGCCCTGAGGCTGAAAAGTCCCAGGGAGAGAAGGTGATAAGAGACTGAACAGCACATTCCACAAGGCAGAAGCCTAGCAAGAGATGAGCAAACACAACAGGAGTCACAGCTTAATCATTAGCCAATTAGCATCTTCAAAGAAGCATAGCGACAGAGCATTGAGCGAATTGCTTTTAGCAGCTTTGTGATGGACAACACTAAGAGGTCATGCCTTAAAGCTTGGAGTGTATAAAATGTGGCCATTTCTGATAATAAACGTCTTCAGTTTTAACTCTCGTAGAGTCGTCCTGAAGTCCGTTTCTTTTCTCATTTGTTCAGCGCCAACAGCTGACAAAGGTGTCAAACAGTACCTGTCCCAGTACTGATGTGTTGAGGGAAATCAACAATCAGAAAATAATCTTAGCCTTAATGAATCAAAATTAAAATCTTTGAAAATGTAGTAATTTCTGACATCTCTGTAACCTTTAGGCAAAAGTCTTTTTTTTATTGCTTTTGTCACTTACAGTACCAGCCAAGAAAATCAAGCCAGACTACTGTTTAATTCTCATGCATCTGTCTGACAACTTGTTTATTTCTTATACTCTTATTTTCATACTGAATTGTTGGTGTTGATGAAAAACTCATTTTGGTCTGGTAGCTGATGCAAGAGCATAGTTATCAATTACGTTTATAAAATTATTTGCCTTTAACATTATGGCTCTTATTAGAACTGGCCCTTTTACCCACAGGAGCTAATTATCATTTGCTACTTCATTGCAACTGACAGCAGGACCCAATGACCAGAAGATAACTGGTGGGTCCACATTAATAATCCTGTTTGTCATGACACTTCTTTCATACGCTGAACAATTTGCTTACTCAGCTAGTTGCCTTGGAAGTTTTAATGTCATTATCTCTATGTTGAA
Organism: Eurystomus gularis; assembly: GCA_013400335.1. Classification (NCBI taxonomy): domain Eukaryota; kingdom Metazoa; phylum Chordata; class Aves; order Coraciiformes; family Coraciidae; genus Eurystomus; species Eurystomus gularis. The sequence continues at coordinate 104,277 of VZZY01020646.1, forward strand.
AGAAGTATTCCCATCCTCAGTATAAAAGCAGCCAAGCATTTTAAAAGTAGCAATTAATAAACTGGTATTAATTTTCAGTATTTACATCTAGCTGGATTAAAATAGAAAAAAAGAATTAATATAATCAGCAAATGAGTATTATGTTCTATTCTAGGATGTCATAGGTTTCTAGTACTTAATACTCACATATCTACAAAGTTACTTAATGGTGTCCTATCTAGTGTAACTAGTTCTTTATTGATACTAGCACAACAAATTGCCTGTTGTTTATAAAATTGATCCTAGTTGCCAAAATCCTAGTTCATTCACAAGTTGTTTCCTGCCTTTCTTTTCTAGTTTCCTTATGTTGATTTTGCTCTCCTATATTCAGTTCAGGAATTGAATCCTATCTGTTTTACTTAAGAATTTAGTTTACTTCTAAGTCTGAAGTATAAAGGAATTAGTAGGTGCCTCCCACTCAGTGAAGTGCCATGGATGTTATTGAAGTCCCCTAGAAAGATATTTTTTCTAAGCCTAGGCACCAAACCTGTAAATTAATTTAGAGCACTTGATCCAAATTTATAAGTTTTTTTGCTCATACATAAAGTGTATCATAAGCTTGTATTTATTTTTTTTTTTTTAAGCAACTGTTATTACATATTGTCTTGTATAGCATATTGTCTTCATTCAGCCTCGGTCAATCTACATTCATATTTTTTAGGTTTGTGTTTGCTTAAATCTTTAATGAAGCTAGTATAAGAATTGTAAATTTATTACTGCTTTTAAATAAAGACTTCTAAATGTACAAATAGTTTTCAAATATCTGCTTCTAGTTGGAGGGATTTTTAAATTCCAGGTACACTAGGTACTTTGTGTTTATCTTCTTCAGATTTTGAGGACCACATTAATATTTTTTAATTTTTAGATTTTGGATATCTTATACTGGGGACTTGGAGACCAGATTTCAGACATATGTGCGTACCCACAAATCTTTTAGAATCTCTTTCCAAATTGACCTCAAAGGTTAAAATTGTTTCCCTTAGTACTTACCTTAGCTTTTTAAAGAAGTTATTCTGGGAAGCAATAATAGCATAATATTCTTGGGAATTTGTTTCTATAATCCAAGCTATTAGAACAGAATTTTAACTAATAAATTTTACAGGTATAAAGTACCTCTGCCTTCATTAAGTCCCTGGATAAATAAAGGAGACTCTTTTCTGACATTTCATGCACAGAATGTTGCCATCTCCTAGTCTGTAGGCAAGTAAGACCTGAGCATTTTATACCAATCTATATTACTTGTGTTAAACTAACCAGTTATCATTCCTACCACATTTATTTTTCTTCCCCAGTACTTGTTAGTTTTTGTCCTGTCAACTGCAGTCTCTTGCAGGCAAGGACTGACACTTATTCCAGTACAATGGAGTTTCAACAAGACACACCTCTTGGGGCTACTGAAAAACAGCCAATAATATTATGAGATATTGATTTATGTGGCAAAATTAATATACGTATATAATGAGCATGTTGTAATTATGGGCATTATGACAGCACCGAGTGCAGAAGCCACTTTCTGGCTTCTGGACCAAGTGCAGTCCACTTTCAGTGGACAGAAGACCACAGAATATTTGAGGAGAGGGTGTAGTACTGGTTCAGCCATCATCGTTTTATGCTGCCATTAGTTGCGTGACCACACAGGCCAACACTTAATTCAGCAACATCCTCTCACAAGTCTTCTTTCAGACAGTCCTGCCACAGATTCCTGTGGGCCCAGCTCCTCCACTGCCCACTGTGGTGCCAGCATCGCCTGCTGGACACAACAAAGAGAGATGTCTCCCTCAGTGGCCCTTCACATGGAAGGACACCACTGAGAGAGCTCAGCAAGATGTGACCAGCCCCAACAGAAGCCACATCCAACAGGAAGCTCCTCCAATTGATCAGCTCCTGGTTAATATAATCCTTACCTTGCCCACCACCCCAACCATAACCAGCTGGGTGAGGGCAGAACCACAGAGCCACAGATGGGCCAGGTTCTGCCTCTGGAGTGTAAAGCCAATAGGAAACACAAAACATTCTGCTACATTGGTCAACTCTAACTCAGGGCCCTCAACTCATGCCCCAGCACTTCAGAGGGGCAGGGAGAATATTTGCTGAAAGTTATGAAATTTGTTTTCATTTTTAAGTTGTCTCTATAGATCAATTTTAACATTGTTTCTCCTCCTTTGGCAATTTATTTTGCAGTGAATGAATCCCTTCAGTCTTATTGCATGCACAGTGCAATTTTTAGGGTATAATGTGTTCTAATAATATAAAAGGCTTGTTGGTCAACAAGTTAGACAAAGCAGGTTCTGAACATTAAAGGGCAAGTTAAGACCCTAGACTGAGACTTAGATTGCAAAAAACAGTGGTGGTCAAATCTGTGAAGTGAGACAGAGCAGAACCAAGGAAATACCTTCACTGAAACATTGCTGATTTTAACTAACTAAGAATCTTGCTTCTGTGTTTACTGGGACAAATCCAGCAGTATTACATTCTCTGAGGAATTAAATACTTGGAAGAGAAACAAATGCACTCTAAAGAAAGGATGTGGGAAAACAACCTTCAGTTTTGCATTCTGCAGGTGCTTCTGGTTACAAAATCTCAGAGTGGATTGGAAAAGACAGGAGACATATAGAAAGAAAAGATACATTTTGTATAATAGAGTTAAATTTTGTCTTAATAGTTTCTCCATTTTAAGAAAAAAAGTCTTTAAAAGTATTCAGCAATGCTTTGTGCTTTAGTTTTACATACAAGGTTGCTGATGGTTTTGATTTGGTGAGTTTAAAAATTTAATCAGTTTCAACCAGTAAGCCTAAACACAGTTTGGTGGTTTAGTTTGGTCAGCTTAGTCAGCACCATTTAGCTTTGCCTTAAAACTTAGAGAAAGATGAGGGGTTCTCCTTTTCCCACACTTTCTTCTTAAAGTATGTGCTATGTGCAGAACTAGCATGATTTCATGCCTAATTACCACCAACAAAGAAAGGGAGGACTTCTTCCATGCACTGCCCTGCCCCCCCATTTGTAACTTCTTTGTGCTGAGATAGATATTTGTTTGGTAAGCAAGTTCTGGAAGCTAAGATAGCAGAAATAAGTTAGTTACTTTTTTTTCTACGGGCTTAGTCCTTGGCCATTTTTGCAGTACTGTGAAAATACCAATGAGAATGGAAGGTTGAGGGACCAAGTGATTAATTACAAAAGTTTTGATCAAGTTCGGAAGTGATGCGCAGATTAAGCCCTTTTCTTGTTAAATATACTTAGAGTCTTCAGACTCATAAAAACACACAGATTATCAACTTTAGTGTAGGAAAGACTCTAATCCAAACCAAGATGCAGAAAAGGCAGGCAGTCTTTCCCATGCATACATGTATTTATGAATACGTACATACTTTCCTCACAAATAACTAAACAACTTTTTTTTTTTTACCCCTCAGTTTGTAATGAGTAATGAAAAGCTTTCAATATGTCTGAAGACTGCATGATGTAGAGTCCTTGTTTCTATTTATTTTAAGAAGATGAAAAAATTGGTATTCAGCATAAAGACTGCCCTGGCTTGGAAAAGCATAACTCTCATAAAGAAGGTACAAGAAACATATATACCATTGAGTATCTATATGGTGAAGCTCTGTACTTCCTTCTACATACACAAGCAGAAGGATAGTGCTTTCTTCTGCTTCTTCAGGTAGTTCTGAAAGGCTCAGTGCAAGCCCTCAGCTTTTGTGCTTGTAAGAAGCATGGGAGCACTGTCATACCAGAAGAGAAGGCTGCAGAAGTTCAGAAATATAGTATGATTATATGAGTGAGGCTGAAGTGCTGAACCTTCTGAAATTTATCTGGCTAGAAAACAAATCTTTTCCTTAGTTGATGAGTCCTCCTGAGTGCACCAATACATTGTTAAACGAACAGAAAATCAGCAGAGCAGAAACATATCTTGAGCGAGAATAATAACAGTAAGAATGTTAAAACTTTTCTTCTATGTGTTATGCTATTTCATTTGTACAATACAATAATATAAGAGAGACTGAATCAGCCTGTAATTCTCTGTGTTTAAGATTTATGTGCAGCACTTGAAACCTCTGCTTCACTTGTCATGTTTCCCCACTAAATCCTGTATATTTTTAAACTGCAGGAAAATAACATTGCAGTTTGTCTGTTAAATTGCAAATGTGGCTAAGGTGTGTGAGAGATTATTAACATTCATTTTACTCTAGAGTATTAAAGGATCTAGAGAAACCTGAAGATACCTCTCAATTAGATTTCACAGGGTATGAAAAACCAGTTAGCTCCAGAAGAGTGACACAAAGAGAGGAAGATGTAAATTTAAGCTCCTGTACATTCAGGAGTGTTTCCTCATAGCAGAGTATTTAGTTACAAAACAACTTTGATTACTGTCAGTACTAAATAAAAATCTAGACAATTCCAGTCATATGAGACACATTAATTTACTGCCAGAATAAATTTTTAAAAGTAATAAAATACTAAGTGGTACATCTGGGATGAGTTGCCTCCCGCTTACAATGCTCCTGGCCAGGCCTTCTGCTGAGAGAGAAAGGTGGTTTCTGTAACCAGAATGCATGTGTATAAATTCTTGCTCATGCATCAACAAGAAGGAGCAAAAACACCTTGCCTGTGCTCAGCCTTTCTTTTCACTAGGATCTTGCTTCCAAATTACAGTATTACAACCAACTGACTGCAAAAAATGTCATCATGAAGAATCCAAATAACATTGGTTTCTTTTTACTTTTTAACTCATTTGTCTGAAATTCTGCATCACAGTGCATTGACCTCACCCATAACTTTGTTTTATGTTGTCTTGTACATTTCCTCCCCTCTGTAACATCACACCTAAACAAGGATTTGGATAAATTTCCTTCTTCTTCTGTTGAAAAGGGAGGTACATAACATACAAGCATATGTACACATCACAGACCCTACACACAAAAAGTGACATTGTTTAGTTATTTCCTGACAGTTTTAACCAACAGCATATAAAGCTTTATTTCTTGTAGATGGCAAGTGATCTATACTCTGTTCTGCACAGCTTCAGCAGGAGTGGTGTGGGAGGTGGCATGGTAGCAGATAGTTTTGTGTAATGGGCAGTGTGGACACAAGTTCTGTGAGGAGGAAGAAGACACCAAACCAACCCCTCCAGCTTCCCAAGTTTGCAATCCTGCCACCAGAACCTTTTAAGGTATCAAATAGGTGTATCAGCACTGCCTCATATGAAAGCACCTGTCAGCACACAAAGGCTTCTAACAGGCCTATATGTTGAATCTGTGCTCACATAAAATCATACTTAATTTTTGGAATATAACAGAGAGTAAGTGAGAGCTATGTTACTGGGAATCTGCAATAAGTTAAAAATTTGTGAGGATGACATCACAGACACTGAATAAATACTATCACTCGATCTGTATTTTTTGTGTTTAAAAGTCAGCATTCTGTCTCATTTCCATTTTAGATACAACTCTGTGGACACAGCTTTATGAGGGACCTCTGACCTAGCACTGAAAGAGCTGGTGTGCTTCACAGTATAGCATCTTGAAGAAACGAAAAATTAACATTTTTTCCCACAATAAATTAACGTTGTCACTAGACTGCATTCACTAGAATATTTCCGAAGGTGTAGTTAGAAACAATGTGTCAAGCCCTCTTCAAAGAAAATGTGAGTTAGAGTCTTGAAGTCAAGAAAAAACATTTTGAATTTCATGTCTATTGGTATTGGTTTGCCTTGTATCTTTGCAGTACACAGCTTTGGCACACTTTAAACTACAGAAGTAGTGCAACAGGATGCTCTAACACTTAAAGGACAATTAAAGCTGTCCACCTGGCATAGCTGCCGTTTATTAATGTGCTTCTGTTTAAAATAGATATATTAAATAACTTCAGAGAACAATAGTCAATAAAAGCTGTGAAAAACATTTATTCCAAAACTCTTTATCAAATCAGTCTCATCTGGTGTAGAATGACACAAATCCAAACTTGCCTACAACTCCAATGTGTAATGGCAGAAGAGCTGATTCTGGGTCAGCATATCTATTTGAGGATTTTGCTTCTGAGTACTCACTTTATACATATTTCACCTCCATATACATTTCCTGAATCTGTTTACGTTAATATCTGTGCTTCTTTCTCTTCTCCGTAGTATCTCTATACATAATAATACATATGGTACCTCTATACATAATAATACATAATACTGTATCTACTTCAATAGCCCACAGCTAAAAGATAACCCAATTTACACTAATTTATATTTGAAGTAATTCTTGTATTGCCTTTGCTAGATAGCTTATTCCCTAGTAAATAAAAACTTGAACTTTAAGTGTTCACAGAAGTAACTAACCTTATTAAACAGATTATCTCACTGAAACAGTGTATATCAGCATCTTTCTAGAGTTCCTCCATCACACACTTATTTTTATTTTTACTTATTCTGCAATGTACATTTGGCATAACAAGGTCATACTTTGCTCTGCAGTATTAAGCAAATCTTCATATTCTTCATTGTAATGGATTTTCTTAACTGCACTATACATCTGTCCAAGGGAAGATTCAGCAGCAACTGTTTTTATTGTATTGAGCCCCTCTTATAAATACCTTGGATATTGCCAGAAATCCTTCAGGATTTTTCCCTTATAAATACTTAAGCAAATGATTCAGCTTCTTTGGAAATCAGTAGCATGTTTTCCATAAAAAATAAAGTTATGATTATTAGTTTAAATACATATTTTATACTAATGGGATGTCCCTAGAACTCACCAAGGACAAACTGTATGTAATAATATCTAAAGAGAGTATGGGCACAGGTATGTTATCTCAGTTCTGCTAAACCATTCTGAGCAGAGCCAACAGGCAGGGGCCAGCTGCCACTCTGGCTGCCTGTTCCCAGTTTTGATTTTGGGGCAACCATGAGCTAAGGGACCTTAGCCAAGAAGCAGTTTGGATGTCTGCAAATTTTTTTGGGTACCAGGGTGCATAGCGGTAAACATGGTGTACCAGCTAGTCTAAAAGAAAGAGAAGGGTTGCTGGGCTATTTTAGTTGTCTGTAAAAATGTGTCCTTAGCAAGTGGGAAGGTAACAAACAACCATTTTGTAGCTGGTGTATGGCAGTCCTCAGATCCCTTTAAAATACATTTTTCTTGTCTAGATTTTAACTAAGATAAGCGGGTCAGTTAACTGGTTACTGAAGGAGAGGCCTGGTTATATGTTATGGATGGATTACAAAAAGAAAATAGTCTTTTAAAATCTATGTAAAAAGAAAGTTAGAATATAACAGCTTGTCTCTCCAAAATTTCTTTTTAATGTTCTTGAAGGGTTGCCAGGATTTAAATTGAACTCCTGAATTTGATTTTGATTTGCAGAATATAGTATTAGCCAATGCAATCCCATGGGAAGTAAAAAAGAAAAAGTTTAGCACCCATTCATTAATAAAAAATGTTCCAAGCTATGTTTACTCTATGGAAATTTGAAATACTGTTCATGAGAATACTCCAAAGCATTTCTCTGTTTATAGATTGTACTATAATTATGCTAAATTTAAGAGATTAGGATTTAAAATACAGATAAGGAAATACTTTTAATTCATTAAATAGCATTTTAATAGAAATCCTGTGGTTCAAGAATACACATTATTTCAGAATTACAGGCTTTGTGCTCAATGATACCATCGCACAAGGGGGCATCCTTTGTTTACAAATTCTCAGGACTCACCCCTGCCATTAGGCTAATGATGCTGAGGGATAACAGCCTTTCTGCTCTCTTCCCTGCTGTGTCTGGCCTCATAGAGTCCCATCACCAGAACATAAGGAGAGGAGCACCATGTCACAGCAAAGTTGTGGTTTATCTTGCTGCTTGAGTAATTAAAAGCTATGCCTATTTGAACGGCTCTCCGTTATGCTTATTATGGATGTGGAGGAGGTCTTTGCATATTTTGCTCTCTTTCAGTAAATCCTGTCACTTTGTGGCTTGCAAACTTTGGCTATTCTCCCATTTAGGTCTTTGGCGGACTCTGGAATATTGGTGAGGGGAAAGATAAATCTGAGATTTCTCCCATAGAAAAGCCATGAGCAATCAGCATTTGCAATGCATTTGGGAACATTGCATTTTCAGAATTGCAAAGGAGATTGCTTATATATCCAGAGGGCATGCACCTGGAGAATTTAAAAGCATTCTGGAATTCAATATGTCCATATTATGCAGCTCTAGACAATGATTAAAATATCTTGTATGTAATATCTCATTCACTGTACCGTTTCTTAGATTCTAAAAATAGCTTCTGTACATAAACAAGTAAAACAGCTGTTTGCATTCCAGTGTTGTTTCCACATGTACAGCAAGTGTTTTTCAACATCCATTCTATAGTTGTGATCATCTGGACTAGGACTGACTCTTAATAACATGAGCCATAATTTCCTTCCAATCTCAGCACCTGAGTTTATGTGAGATATGTGAGGACATGGGTGGAGGGCAGAGAGGGATAATGCAATTGGGCTGCATCCCAGGATAAAACCACAACATGGCTGAGGTCTGCACCAAATACTAGTGCTTGGAAAATCATTCCAGGGCCCATCCTACACACTTAACACAATGGGCCACTACATTTTTATATAAACCAGTCAAGAGTAGGCAACTACCACTTTTTCCAGTTTTCAGGACATATTGGAAAAAAAGTTCATTACTTCTGTTGCCAGAAACTAAAGACATAATCATACTATGTATCATCATCACAGTCTTCAACTTCGTTGGATTTAAAACCATCTATTACCTCTTGTGGGACAACCCTTTTAGTTAATCAAAGGAAGTTTCCTGTCAACGAAAACAAAAAGGGAAATACTATATCCATATCCAAGAAACTGTGAAGGATCCTGGGAATAAATATCTTCTCGAGTTGTGCATATACGTATGCAATTTTCAGAAGAGTATTGCTCCTACTGAAGCACCAAACTAAGTAACCAGATTATTAAAAGATCTCAGTAGGTGATATATAGCTGAACTTTTTGAAATATTCTAGGCTTTCTTTCAATAATTCTGTGCCAAATTACAAGACCTAGGCTTACTACACATGAACTTCACAACAGGCTTTCCACTGACCTTAAAGAGCACCAGATCATCCCTACAGCAATAATCACATATTTGATGGTGTCAAACTAACTATATTGAGTTTGTCATCAAAATATAACGTAATACAGAGTGAAAATATTGTTTTGTCACTCTTGCCATCAGTAAACTATTTAGTATGAAATGCATTTAATCAGATGGTCTTAATGGACAAATGCCTGCCATTCTTAGGCTTCTGTTTTTTCTTAATCAGGTGCTAACAGGATAGCAGAAGGCAACCAGCTCTCACCTCCTGAGAAAACACTTTAGAGTTTGACTGAACCATTGTAGCTACATAATGGCAAACTTAGTAGTGCTAAGACATATTCATTGGCCTTGAAATCAGTGGACAGGGTCCACTCACACTAGTACTGTTAACCGCTAAAATGTAATTAGCTACATCCAAACTGCCTACAGAAATGGTGCCTGGCCTGTGCTAACTTCTGAGCATGCCTGGGAGTTTTGTAGGCATCACAGATTTGCCTGAGCCAAACCAGTGCCTGAGTCTGTTACAGGAATTTAAGCGTGGAGAACTATGTTTCAGTGCTGGAGCCATTAACTATTTACAGGTACAGATATAGCCAAGGCCACCTTAGGTCATGTGGTTTTCACCTAGTTTTCCTTTTTTAGCCTCTCTGGGCCTGGAATTGTATTCCCTACCCTTTTCTTTACCTTCAAATGTCCTGGACAGGCAGTTGTTTTTATTCGCCTTTGCTTTCTCTGCCATTTTTGTGAAGACTGGTCACAACTTCTTTCTTAACTTATTGCAGTATTTTCCCCTCAGTAACTTTATTCATTATCCTCTGAAGGGCCTCCATTTCCTCCTGAATAACTATGCAGCCAACCGGCTGCAGATGGTGGTTGAGATGCTCTAGGTAATTCCTGATATTTTGTTGGCTAAAGCACACTCCAAATCCAATGAGCCCCTTCTAAGAAAAGATTATAAGAGGAGGAAACAGTAGATGTCATTGCTTTTCATATTTTTTCCTCAGTATGTCCAAACCAATTTGATTTAGGAGTCAGCATCCCCAATAAGTTACTCCCTTTCCCTAAGTACTGTGAAAAATCACTTAATGCAAATTTCAAATCAATAGCAGCATACACTGCATCATTTAAACTTATTGACAGATTTCATTTTTAAACAAAATTTATCAAAACCAACCTGTTTTCCACTTATCTGCAAAGTTAATTTCTTGTTTTTTGTAGCTCAAAACACCTGTACTTAATATTGCTCTAGATAGAAGTGTTAGTAAGACCCTTAAATCATCTGTTGTAAAAGGAAAGCATCCTGTAGTTTGGATGCTTTCTCAGCAAAAAGAGATCTTTCTTAAAAAAAAAAACCAACCAAACAGAAAATTATAAACCCTTGAAGTTAATAAATCTTTGGACCATTTAGGGAACATTTTGGGCTTACACTTAGCGCTTACATTGCTTTTAAGCAAAGCACGTCAAATGTCTGTTTGATTCGGTGAGGCTTATGAGGTTTACATATAGTTTTAATTATTCACTGAGTAAAGGGCAATGAGTTCAGTGCTGGACTCAAGGTTTTATCTAAGAAAAGATAACCTACTTATTTTTTAATGATTTTGTACACTTACTGTAATATGTGTATATGTATATACATCCAGAAGCTACATATTTTCTGTATGTACAGAAGATGTATTATAAATGTATAAATATAGACATATATAGTCACATATATAGTGTAAACATACTTCTCTGCTCATGAGCATATATATAACTCAATATATAAAAAAGACATATATAAAAAGACATACATAGATACATAAACTTACAGGCACATATCTTGATTTTGCTGTTGCTTGTGATGATCCATTTTTATACTTGACTTAGTTTCAGTGTTTACACACATCAAATAATGATAACTAGACACCAGTTCACTCCTTATACTTCAGTTAACAAGCAGGCAACAAGAAAATGGAATATCCCAGTAGGCTGTCTCAACCATAAAACAAAAATCCTGCCAACAACTTATATGGTAAACAGAATTTTTTCTTTTGTGAATACTTCTCTTGAATCCACAATGATTATTCAAAGTAGATAATGTTTTTCGGGGGGTGTAAGATGGAAGGGAGTAAGATGGGAGGGAGTTATGTAAGTAACTCAGTTCCCCCTCAGTAGGAGGGGGAACACTCACTACTGATCCTGTTCAGACTGAATCCAGATGTTATTCTGATGAAGTCAAGTCTTTGTCTTCAGAATAAAAGAGGTTTTGTCACTCACTGTGTCATAATCCAGACTCCTGTCTGCTACTGCACACTGCAGCCATGTGTTGTCCCAGTGCAGCAAATCACAGAACAATATGATTTTTCCAAAGTCAAACACTGACTTTTAAATTCCCCTTAATTACACATTTAAGTGAGAGGGATTATAAAATAGTTTTGTCTTAACTCATTGTGAGAAAGGATGCCTTTACAAGCCAACTTTCAAATTGTCAATATTTTCAGCCTAGAAATAACAAAATAAGTGTGTTCTTCTTTCCAGAAAAGTGGGTTTTCTCATTTTATTACAAATGGGATTTTTTTCAGGCTTTGTAGCTTAATAGTAGATTTGTTCCTGACATTGTTACAAAGCAACCTTAAAAGTGGAAAAGACGTTTTAAAACATACTAAAAAATAAACTGAGAAAACTCTTCATTCATAAGTATATACAATCTTTATAGCAAAAGCTTAGACATTATTTAATATCCTTAAGGAGAAATAAGTTTGTCTATTAAAGACAAGAAAATCATGAAACTTTTGAGCTTGCCCCATCTCTAATGTATAAAACTGTAATACTCTGAGCTGTGGCAAGAGGCTTTTTCCTTGTTATTTTGTTTTGTTTTCCCACCTGGAACAAATTCTCCTTCTTATAATGCAATGAATATTTCTCAAGATTGCTGTTTCAGCTGCAATAATTATTTTTTCTTCAAATAAATTAGAAAGAGAAAATAAAACCTTCATCATTTAGTATTCATGTTAAACTGTACTTTGTTTCTTTTCAAACTTTTGTTTTCTTCTGATGTCCTGGACAGATTTCAAAATACTCTTGTTATTCTGTACACTTTTATGGTACATAATATTTCATTTGCTTTTCCCTAAGAAAGATCCAGTGTGTCTCGGTGATTTCATTTTACTGTTAAATTGAATTTAACATTACAGTTTCACTCTTTAAAACATCACTCTTATTTAGTATAATTAAAACAAGAATATTTGGCATGCTCAAGCCATATACAGAATTTATATGTACGTATACAGAACAGATCTAATTAGAAAGAAGTTGTACTGAATCTCAAAGAGGTTTAAAAAACATATCCTAATATTCTGTTAATGTGGATTTTCTGTTAACGTTCTTCCCCCCTGATACACTAGTATAAACATATATTTGTAGCTGTATGTTGTATTATTTATAAAATTGATTTTTGTCCAATAAATAACATTTTTATGCTCAGAAACTTCATAAGAAACAATATGCAATATAAGACTAGAGAAATAGGAGAAAAAACTACAGAACACAAGAGATTTCCCGACCTAAAACATGGTTAAGCATCATTTTTTTTTTACAGTGAAAAGGGAAAACGTTGCATTGGTTTTCTTGCAATTTGATGAAGGAAGTACAATCATGCTTACATTGACACTCGTGGCAATAACCTCCCCTGTCCATAACAGAGCAGTGTAACTTGAAGGATTAGAAAATCTGAGCTTGATGTTACATTAATTCCACAGAAAATCCTCTCTTTGCCAAATGGGAGGACTTAGTGTGTCAAAAGTGGCCGCTTATGTGTGACAGAGACACAGGCGAGAGAAAGTCACTGCTGTAACTGTTAAAATCAAATAGTTTGGGTCTACATGGCAGCTCTATGAGTCTTCAAAATCTTCCTTGTATGCAACCAAAGATCAAGCCCTCAGGAGTGGTACCTTGAAATACAATCATTGTAAAGTGGATTTGTAATGGCTCATTTCTTTGAGCAAAATCTTAGCCAAATAAATTTTCTGATACAGTAACTCTACAAGCCATAATATAATTCCACATTCCATGGTTCCATTCAAAATTATTTTTGTCATTATTTATATTATCATATCCTGTGATGTGATTTGGAGGGAAAAAGTAAGGATGTGTTGCATTTTGCTACAGATTAATTGGAAAATTAAGGTAGGGTTAATCTCACTTTGCACAACCAGCTAAAAGTTTAATTTACACTGGTTGTTTAAGCCTTCTCTGCAATTTTAGAAAGACTTAGGCCTGAGGGGTGGATGCTTAGACAGATGAGGTAACTTCTGAGGAAATGCCTCATTCTCTTTCTTGATCAGGAAGAGCTTATGATTGACTTAACTCATTTTCTGCTAAGGTCATATCTGATGGATCTCATCTACAGGAAAACAACATTTGTAACTGAAAGGACCAGCAGCCTCAATGACATAATGTATCAAATTTTCTTGTCCTTAAAACAATTAACACGGTATCCTAGACAGGATTAAGAGTATTTAAATATTTTTATGTAGGTATTCATAGTGCTCTGTTAGGAAAAAAGAAAAAGTACTTAAGTGTACCTTGAGTGTTATGATTATAATTATTGCTACCAATAAAATACAACTATAATAAATATATTTAGAGACAATTAGAAGAACCATCTATTAAAATAATCTGACAAGAAAGATATATAAATATGTGGTGAGTTGACCTTGGCTGGATTCCAGGTGCCTAGCAAGCCCCTCTGTCCCCGCCCTCCTCAGCAGAACAGGGAGGGAGGAAATACGATGAAAAAAACTTAACAAACTAGTAGGTCAAAATAAAGGCAGTCTAATAAAGCAAAAGCAAACGGAAAGGTCTCATGCAAAAGCAAAGGAAAACAAAAAAGGTTTTACTCTCTACTTCTCATCGGCAGACAATTTCCAGCCGCTTCCTGGCTTCAGTAAGCTGGTTGCTTCAGAAGACACATGTCATAAATAATGAATGCCTCCCCTTCTGCCTCCTTTCTCTTAGCTGTTATTGCTAGGCAAGCAGCATACGGTATGGAATATCCCTTTGGGTCAGCTGTCCTGGCTATGTCCCCTCCCAAGATCTTTCCCACCCCCAGCCTACTGATGAGAGAGGAATGTTAGAGAGACAGCCTTGATACTGAGGAAGCACTGCTCAACAGTAGCCAAAACATTGGTATGTTATCAACACCTTTCTATATATTAATACAAAGCACAGCACTATGAGGGCTGCTATGGGGAAAATTAACTCCATCTCAGCCAGACCACATACAAAACAAAACAAGATGCTTTACAAAAATATTGGGATTCTGATTACTTTTGAAGCTGAAAAGCTTACATCTAAGAAATAAAGGTCACACTTGCAAGAGTAAACACATTCTATCCAACCAGTCTTCTTGTTTGGATAACACATTACAGCCAGTTTTTGCTTGCTGCATAGGAATATAATATAGAAAATCAAGGAGCTTAATCCTGATTTTTTCATTATTTGCTGTGTAATCTTGACTTTTTACAATTTTATATAAAACGTATTTCTCAGTCTACGTGAAGAGCATTTAGTTATATATCTGTATTACTAATGAATTTTGAAGCTCCATTGCGTAGTGCATATCAAACATAGAGATACTTAGCTGAAAGAATGTTTAAACATGCAAATATTTTTTTATTATTATTGATAGCTCTAGTTGGCAAATTCTCTTTTCGGGCTGCAATCTAGAACATCACATTTAACAGCTGTTAAAGCATCAGTTATCTTCTTGGCACTGGGGCTGCTTTCTTTTTCAGTAGCACTTTTATGACTCCCTTCTGTCATTTCCTGAAACAAAATGCTTGCTGACACAGACCACTTTTTCATGCGCTTAAGTACACTGTAGATTTTCAGGCTATTTATGTAAAGTCTCAAATCTTCAACTTTATGACCCATTCCCTGTGAGCTCTGTTCTCTTTCCTAAGATATGCCCTTTCTGATATATGCCATTTCTGGTTTCATAGAATCATAGAATCGTAGAATGTTAGGGGTTGGGAGGGACCTCTGGAGATCGAGTCCAATTCCGCTGCCAAGGAGAACCATAGAATCTAGGGCAAGTTACACAGGAACGCATCCAGACGGGTCTTGAAAGCCTCCAGAGAAGGAGACTCCACAACATCTCTGGGGAGCCCGTTCCAGTGCTCTGGAACCCTCACAGTAAAGAAGTTCCTCCTCATGTTACGGTGGAACTTCCTGTGCTCTAGCTTGCATCCATTGCCCCTTGTCCTATTGCAGGGCACAAGTGAAAAGAGGTTGCCCCTTTCTTCTTGACATGCAGACCTCATATTGATACACATTAATTAGATCCCCTCTCAGTCTTCTCTTCTCCAGACTAAAAAGCCCCAGGTCTCTCAACCTTTCCTCATAAGGCAGGTGTTCCAGTCCCTTAATCCAGTCCTCATAGCCCTCTGTTGGACTTTCTCAAGTAGATCTCTGTCCCTCTTGAACTGGGGAGCCCAGAGATGAATGCAGTACTCCAGGTGAGGTCCCACTAGGGCAGAGTAGAGGGGGAGGAGGACCTCCCTCAGTCTGCTGGACACACTCTTCTTAATGCACCCGAGGATACCATTGGTTTTCTTGGCCACAAGGGCACATTGCTGTCCCATGGATAACTTGTTGTCCACCAGGATTCCAAGGTCCTTCTCCACGGAGCTGCTCTCTAGCAGATTACCTCCCTGGTTTGTTTGGGTTTTTTTGCCATAGCGTTTTTTCAGAGGTTGGCAAGTCTTGTTAAATATGCCTCATGGGTGTCAGTTTTAACAGAATAGTAATAGCAGGTTGGGGTTAAACAAATGACTTTGGATTGCAAGTGGTCTGTACACTGTCTGAGAGGTCATCTCTGACGAACAGTAGCAATGACATGCTGAAGATGCTTCCAGGAGAATGCTTGGACACCTTTCTTCATCATGACATCTCAGGGGAGCAATAAAGTGTCTTTTTAATTAGTTATTCAATGATAGAAACAAATTCAGCCATTGAATAAATATTGAATTCAATGCAACTAGATGAGGAAATTAATTTGGCCCAAAGTATTCTCATTCCTATTAACAAGTTTTTGCTCTATTCTTTACATGATATCCATTATGATGGAGTTCATGGTTGGATCAGTGATTAGGCAAAAATGTGGCAGGTGTCTAGAATCTGGGCAAATATGTTACATTCAGAGGAAGAGTCACAGACCTAGGGATCACCATGGGGAGGTCTTTCAGTTTAGGCTTTGATGGCCTTCTCTGTCACTTAAGGCTCTGGGAAGTGAAAATAGAACAATGATTTTCTGGGTCCAGGGTAAAGAAGGACAGGGACCTGAAGAGAACTAAAGTGTTTCAGACTCAGTCTGGCAGAATAGACTGTCTACAGTGGCCTCAAGACAAAGACTGATGGCCAAAGCTGAATAAAAAAGGAAAATATTTAATGTCCATCAGGGACATCATGGCAGCAAGCAAGCAAAGGGCATGGATGGGCACGGTGATGAGGGCTGGAGACAAAATACAGCCATACTGCAGAGGGGATAGCCCCAGCTGCCAAACCCTGGGGTGCTGGGGTTGGGGTTACATTTTGGGCCTGACATGCTTACACAAGCAATCTCCATCAAAGGATTGGTCGTTTATCAGTAGAAGATTACATCTTGAAAAATAACCACTCAACCACTGATCTCTCACTCTTAAAGAGAACTATAAAAGCCTTGAGACGGTGTTGTGCTGGTTCAGCTATCATCATTTTAAGCTGCCATCAGTTGCCTGATTACACAGGCCAATACTGAACTCAGCAACATCCCCTCGGAAGTCTTCTTTCAGACAGTCCTGCCCTAGATTCCTGTGGGCCCAGCTTCCCTGCTGCCCACTGTAGTTCTAGCATCACCTGCTGGACACGATGGACAGAGAGGGCTCCCTCAGTGGCTCTTCACATGGAAGGACACCACTGAGAGAGCTCAGCAAGATGCAACCAGCCTCAACAGAAGTCACACCCAACAGGAAGCTCCTCCGACCGATCAGCTCCTGGTTGATATAGACCTGGTGTCACCCAGCACCCCAGCCACAACCACCTGGGTGAGGACAGAGCCACAAAGACACAGGTGCGCCAGGTTCTGCCTCTAGAACATGAAGTCAACAGAAAAATCAAAGCATTCTGCTAGGTTGTGTCTCATTCACAGGTCAGCTCCAACTTGGGGCCCACAACTCAGGACCCAGCATTTCAGAAGGTGAGCCTGAGAACTCAAACACATCGCTCTGTGAATGCCAAATCATGGGATTGATAAAGTTATGATTTTGTGACATATCATAATCTTTTTACTCACACTTTATCATTCTACCTCTTAATGCCCATATGCTCTGCATGCTGTCCTGTGCAATATGCTAAAAATATCCTGCTTTCTTTGTCATCGAAAAGAATCACATCTCTCCCCTTATTTAAGTCCTCTCCACTTCAAGTATAAAATCTCCTTTTTTTCTCTCAATAATGTAACTCATAAATTTCATTAAAATATCAAAACCTGGCATTTAGGTCTGAAGTTGTTGCTTTTCTTTCAGACTTGAAGAATTCTTGCTGTGCCCAAAACCTCATCTATTTTTGTCACTCAATTAAGTATTCCCTTTAAGTGCAAGCCTTGTCTTGCTTATGGTTATGGAAAGTCTCAGGTTTACATTTACATTTGAACCATATTTTCTCTTCATAACTCTTAATAACCACATTTTCTCTTAATAACACATCAGTAGAGATAGTGTAGAAACTTGAATGAGTATCCTGGGAAGAAGAAAGGGAGACAGCATCGAAGATGGCTGCCAGATAGCAAGAGCTCCATTTTAGAAGGACTCCTTTTTTGATGCCTTGTCTTACAATAATTTTATGTGTTAAGGCATTTCTGGATACTGTTCCTGACTGTGTTTGCGTCATGTAGCCAGTTTTTGATGGAGCTTTTATTCAAAAGTTGATCTGCATAGATTACATTACTGTCTTCTCCTGCAGTCTAGAGTATACTCATGAACTCATTAATTGCTTATAAGAGACAGATAAAATTAAGAGTTATCCCAGTTAAACTTAGTGAAATTTTTCATAGATGAAAAGGCCATGAAGTTGAATGCACAGTTGTGGGTATATTTGCAGTGCTTCCATGAGAATGCTACAGTACAAGTAGTATCACTGCCATCAGCAGCAAATTCATCTTACTAAGAACAAAAATGTAGCACTAGGTTTTGTGCTACATTTCCGACTGTTAATGTTGTTACACATTAAAACACATGCTGTTTGAATTTCATGTGTTTGACATTACCTCAATAAAATAACCTCTGTCAACTGTATCACAACTAAAGGGTCATCTAAGGGGAATGTGACAAATGCAGAAAATATCTAAGAAATAATCTGATACTTACCATGTCCAAATTTATTCAGTGAGCAAGAAAGACTATATTTTTTAGCTTTCTTCTTTTGTCCTAGTCAATTTCTCTTCCTTCCCAGCATTCATTCAGGTGAGTTTTCATATATCTTAGGTAAAAAGTAACATAAGAAAGAAAGATGGATAGTAAGTAGTCATAAAAGCATTTACTTTTGAATCAAAATTGATGCTCAATGAACTTATGATTCAAAGTAGAGAGCTGATAACCCTGAAAGCTATTGTTTTGTGACACAAAAGTCAGTTTTGAGTGCTCAGGGCCTCACTGGTTCATTGTTCTAAGTGGAGCTGAAGTACAGTAAAAAATATTATTTAAAACAATAATAAGATTTATTACCAAATGCATTGCTCAAAAGCAAAAGTAAAGTGAAATAAAGGGAAGTGTGAAAGAACAACTCATAGACAATGGAAAGAAAGTGAGTGAAAGCAAAAAAAATAACCTCTGGGTTTTTAAAAATTATAGAGGCTGAACGGAGGAACCTGGCTGAGAAAATGCATGCTCTGTTCTGCAGTAAAAATGCATACTGTGGTAAAACTAGGGCCCAGGCAAACCTCTGTGTTGAGATGAGATGCCTTAGGCAAGCTCCAAGCAATGTTTCTGTCCTTATATAATTATTCAGGTAAAAAAGAATGTTTTAAGCGAGGCATGAACAGTCAGAAATATGATTAGCAAAGAAAATAAATCTGTATGCTGTAATTTCCAGGAGTGCAAAAGGGACCAACAAAGACAATTGACAAAAGGAGGATGGGGAGGTGAGAGAAAGACGTTTTGTTCCCTTTCAAGTAATTAAACAATACTGAGAAAAAAGCAGTTAATTAAAATAATGCATTAAGATTCCTTGTTTGTCCTAGTGCACATAATGAGTACCCTTTTCAACATGAAGCATTAGAACGAAGAATAAAACTGATTACAGAACTGAACTGTTAGATGGATGAAGAACTGGTTGGATGATTGCATCCAGAGGGTAGTGGTCAATGGTTCAACATCCAGGTGAAGATCTGTGACAAGTGGTGCCCCTCAGGGATCTGTATTGCTACCAGCGCTGTGTAATATTTTCATCAATGACATAGTGGGATTAAGCGCACTCTCAGCAAGTTTGCAGAAAACACCAAGATGAGTGGTGCAGCTGACACACTTGAGGGACAGAATGCCATTCAGAGGGATCTGAACAAGCTGGAGAAGTGAGCCCATGTGAATCTCATGAGGTTCAACATGGCCAAATGTAAGGCCCTGCACCTTACATTTGGGTCAGGGCAATCTCCATTATCAATACTGGCTGGGGGCTGGAGGGATGAAGAGTAAGCCCTGTGGAGAAGGACTTGGGAGTACTGGTGGATGAAAATTTGGACATGGGCTAGCAACATGTACTTACAGCCCAGAAGACAGCCATATCCTGGGCTGCATCAAAAGAAGGGCAACCAGCAGGTTGAGGGAGGTGATTCTGCCCCTCCACTCTACTCCCATGAGACCTAACCTGGAGTACTGTGTCCACCTCTGGAGTCCTCAGCACAACAAACATGGACCTGCTGGAGCAAGTCCGGAGGAGGGTTACAAAAATTATATCAGAGGGATGGAATGTCTTTCCTATGAAAAAAGGCTGAGAGAGTTTAGGTTGTTCAACCTGGAGGAAAGAAGGCTCTGGGGAGACCTTATTGTGGCATTTCAGTACTTAAAGGGGGCCTACAAGAAAGATGGGGACAGACTTTTTAGCAGCGCCTGTTGTAACAGGACAAGGGGTTTTAAACAAAAAGTGGGTAGATTTAGACAAGATATAAGGAACGAATTTTTTACTGTGAGAGTGGTGGAACACTGGCACATGTTGCCTGAAGAGGTAGTAGATGTCCCATCCCTAGAAACATTCCAGGTCGGGTTGGACAGAGCTCTGAGCAACCTGATCTAGTTGATGACGTTCCTGCTCACTGCAGGGGTTTGAACTAAAAGACCTTTAAAAGCCCCTTCCAACCCAAACTATTCTATGATTTATACAGAGCAGAACTGTCAGCTATTCATTTAGTATTCTATTACACTTAGCCAAGTTTGAAAATAAATAGAGATAAAGAAGCAATGCTATGTTCATAAATTCACCTCATAAATTTGCTCTGTTTGTTTCTTTCTTTTTTTTTTCCTGAAATGAAAACAGTGAAGTGGTCAGATGATGAAAAGGTTTTGATGGTTCTCATGTTAGTTGTATTTTATTTCTATCTTATTTTCTTGCTAAAGGAAAAAACAGTATCTTCCAAAGACTGAATGAATTCAAAATGTTATTCTTTCATTGGTTCAGTACCTTGGTAAGCTGGTTTTAATAATATCTCAACATATTAATATGCAAATTACTAATTGATATGTATTATATCACTGATTGACTCTTTTCTAGTAAATCAGTGAATTCATTACAAGTGAATACCTAAGAACTGAGGTATTTTGTTTTGTTTTTCTGTCATACATAGCATTGCTGCGATCTCCCTTTTTTCCAGCCAAACTTAAGAGTCCTTAAAACTTGGTTATAATTCTGAAACCATTGATATCTGCTGAAAAGACTACTTTGGTCTTTGAATGTATTTTTTTATGTAATTTTTAAGGAGTTTTAAAATTTGAAATAAAATTATCTAATCTCTTACCTTCTCTTACTATCTCACTGTAAAACTGTTTTTTATTTACTACATTCAATGATGTAATGCCTTAAGAAATGCAAATGAACCTCCACTGTGTGTTATTTTGCCAGTCATATTACTTCTTACATTAATACTCAGTTTTAATATCAAAATATCTTGCTGTTGTCATAAGTAAGGCATGTCACTATTTTATTAATTTATATAAGCCTTATTTTGAAACAATATTTGGAAATTATTGCCGGAAAATAACCAAGGAGATATTTTTAATACTGTGGGAATTGGAACAAAGGTAAGAAACATCCTCCCAGAAACTTCTTTAGTCCTTAGCATGTTTCTTAAACTTTCAATTTTTAGGACTTTTGAGCATTTATAAAAGGTAGATATTCTCAATATCAAGAAAAAACTAAAATCCAATACCACCTTTCAGGCATTTTTAAGCTTTAGAAAAGCAAAATTCTCTTTTTCCTTGCAAAGGAAAGCAGGAGAAAGCAAACTGGTTTTAGAGTATATTTTTATAACTCTGACAAAACACTTCTGGATTCCTCCTTACTTCTAAGCAGAACATCCTCACAGTTTTTAAGACATAAGTCCTTCTTAAAATAGGTGTTTTGTAACATGTTGCTTGAGCTGTAGTGTAGTCTTTAACAAAAGGCATTTTATAGAAATGTAAAGCATTCTCAGTTTCGATAAAATAATTGTGTTATGTATTACTTTTTGAGCCAATGCTCTTCAGATTTACAGTCTGACATTTTTAGGACTTAATACTTTCTTTGAAAATCACCCATTCAATATTTTATTCAAAGTCAATTTTACAATAACTAACACTTAGGAATATCCTTCAAAACAAAATGCAAAAAATAATGATATAAAACTTATAAGTAAAAATTTGCTGAGTTTTAGATTCCTTGTAAACATTATACAATTTGAACTCAGTAAAAGGTGGGTATCTTAGAACTCTCCTCAGTGTGAATACTTTCTATAGTTATAACTCAAAAAAAAAAGAAAATAAAAAAAGAAAATTATATATTATCACGTTAAGTGCAACAAAAATAATCCCCAATATAGAATCATGGAATCATAGAATGGTTTTGTTTGGAGGGGACTACAAATATCACCTAGTTCCAACTCCTCTGCCCTGGGCAGGGACACCTTTCAGTAGACCAGGTTGCTCAGAGCCCCATCCAGCCTGGTCTTGAACACACCCAGTGTTGTGGCATTTACAACTTCTCTAGGCAACCTATTCCAGTATCTCACCACACTCATCGTGATGAACTTTTTCTAATTTGTAACCTAAATCTAACGTCTTCCAGTTTGAACCCATTGCCCCTCTTCCAGTCACTATGAGCCCTTCTAAAAACTCTCTCCCCAGCTTTCTTGTAGGCTCCCTTCAGATATTGGAAGGCCACAATAAGGTCTCCCCAGAGCCTTCTCTTCTGCAGGCTAAACAACTCTATCTCAGCCTGCCCTTGCAGGAGAGGTGTTCCAGCCCTCTGATCATCTCTGTGGCACTTCTCTGGATCTGTTCCAACAGGGATTAGCTAGATTACCACCTAGAATTCATAAACAAGAGGTGCATAAACAAAGTGAGCAAAGACATTTTTCATTAACGTATTGATTCAGGTTTTCACTTTGCTCCTTTCTTGTGCCAAAAAATCCACCATTTGAATTTGTTTTCAATGCATACCTCACTTCCTAGCTTAGAGGGACAAAACTGTGAGGACATAATACTCTGCAGCCTCATTCTGTTTTGTGTCTTTGGCTTTTGGAATGACATCCCCCCACTGCCACAGTCTAAAGGGAAGCATGAAATCAAGAGTACCTTTCACTTTCTGGCAAGTAGAGAAGAGTCTAATTGCAGTGGCATAACACTGTAAGAATACATATTCTGATAAATGATTGAACCACTGGTATCTGTACCTTATTGCACAGTGTCTGTGACCTGTAAAGGATGCAATATGTTTCACTTTCTGTAAGAAGTCAAAATTATTTCTTCCATGTGAAGATAAATGAGTTGCTCAAGTGGAAGAAGTGATTCATAGACCCTAAGAACAAGAGAGATGCTATTTCTAGTCTGAGACTCCAGAGACTTCTTGGGTATAACCCCCTCAGACATGGTAGAGGATTCCCTACCAAGGTACAAGAGAGACAAACTGCAGAGGAGGCTGGAGAGGAAAGCATGTCTTCATAGGGATTAGTTTAGTTTAGATAACTGCAAGAGCTGTCATATATTATAAAATCAGTCCTATTGCAAAAAACAGTATTGTGTTATCCACAGCTTCCAAGCTGCTTAAGCATGCTTGTCTTCTTCATTAGAACCTATATGAGGTAGATTTGATGGCTCCCGCAAGGCTTGTTCATTTTAACTGGTACATTTGCTACACTAGTACACTTGCTACACTAGTACACTTGTGCCAGCCACATTACTATGTTTTATCTACTGGTTTCCTGAATGCTCAGTTTCTCTTGCATGCCTATTTGTTGTTTGCTTGTAGTGCTTGTTTTCAATATGATCATATCTAAAATGACCAATCAATGCTAATGCCATACCAGCACTGATGTCAAAAGATAAGTGACTTTGTTCACCTCTGCACCCTGTTCCTAGTGCAAAGATTTCTATAGTTAGAAGTTAAAATCTGTACAAATACCTTTATAAAGTCAGTGAGTACCTGAATATGCAGTTAGACATGTAGGCATCTTCGGAAAATGCTGTTAGATTCTAATCTTCATCACTCTGAGATTCATCCTGTCTAGAGCTCAGCAGACAAAATCTACATGGTAACAAAAATGTTTGCCAATATCCATCGAAGTACTGTATGTAAAATTAAAGCTCAAGGACCTATTTTTTTTTTTTCCAAATATTTTCAACCATCTTTATAGCTGTAACAGTTTTGTTAAACATTGTTTAAGTCACCCATTCACAGCACATTACATTGTACTGGAGCCTGTCAAATGTTGGAGTCCATCACAATAAATCTTATGTCACATTACACTGAACTGTGTCACCTGGGGACTGGAATGTAATATGAATGTCAAATTGTCATCTATGGTTACACTTCCTAATGGAAGTAGTGGAAGCCCCATTGTTAGAATAATTTAAAATGAAACTGGGCAAACCACTAGGAAATTATACTGTGGGGAACAATCTCACTTTGGCAGGAAGGAAGAAATAATGGGGATTTTTTTCTGTCATCAATGTTTTTAACAGATGAGATATGACATAGTAGGTTTTGTTTCATTTGCATGTTACATTCTGTTTAATAGACCTGTATTGTGTCATGTAGAGACATCACTACCAATTTACACAATTTATGGTTCCATACCAATCACCTTTTGTTTTTCTAAAAAGGATTATTATCAAATGTTAAAATAGAGTCATTGATGTTTGTCTTATTTCTCTTAATGCAGTCTTGATTTCTTAACTATTCAGGCTTAACTATAAAATCAAGCAAATAAAACCTGACAAGAGGAAGACAGAAAAATATCAGGTATTTTATGTGGAAATAATTTCTTCTGCAATAACCTTTTATTGAAATTCAAATTAAATGTAAGCATGATAACACAAATGCTGGGAAAAAAAAATACATGATACAAAACCCCAATTTGTACTATTCTGTCATTGTTATGTACAGCTACCAAACGAGGCCAAAAATGCAAACATAAAAGCCCAGAATATAAGTCAATTTTAAAAGCATATCTATCTATCTCTATATATGCAATATATAAGATATATATATATAAAAATGCAATAGATCACTATATATAATGTATATGGATTAGACTTAAATAACTTCACATATATAACACAAACAATAGCAATATATAGATTTGAATGATTAAAAGTATGTAGTGTGTGTGTAAAATGCAGTAATGTTGCAGGCAGTATGAAATTATCTTGTTTTACTTCAGGATCATTCTCATAACATTGTAAATGCAAAGAGTCCCAGGGCAGATAACTAGCTGCTTCATAGGTATGTTAAAGGTTATTGGTTGAAGCACAGTCTTGATTTCTGAGGTTGCAAACTCTCACTCATGAGTTTTGCTAATTCAACATGCTTGTAGATTATCGTAGATTTGTGTCTTGGAAGATGTAATCCATGTTGTTGCCCAGAAGAGCAAACTGCCAGAAATGGAGCTTGACTTGTTTGGGCACCCATCTTACAGAAATGGAGCAGGAAGAACTACTGTTGGAAATTCTGAACAATGCCATCAGAAGGACTTTTTTTTTCTTCATTCCTGAGTCACAAAAATTTAGCTGTGCTTAAGCAAATGAGAAGTCCTGCTCCAATCTTTTTAGATAGCTGTGATAGAAAGTCCAACACTGGGATGCCAGGAACTGGAGAAGAATGAGGTTGGGTCTATCCTAGTCAAGACCTTTGAAGAGAATGGTTTGGGGATGGCACATGCTACCTCCCAAAATGCATGCTGGTTGTGCTGGGAATGCAAACTTTGGCATACCCCGAAACTAGTATAGTTAAATAATATGAGCAATGGCAGTGTGTATAGCAGTGTCAAAGCTTTGCTTCAAAACAGAACCTGAGAAGAGAAAAGAGTAAAAGCCAAACACAGACACTAGGCTTTGAGAAAAAATGTTTTGGAAACTGCAGAAAACAGAAAAAACAGGAATAAAACATGTTACTTTTTCCAGTCTGTGTACTGACACAGCTCAAAAAGAAATGCTGTGCTTTAACCTAATCACAGGCTTCACTCTACAAAAAGACAGGTAAGTCTTTTGTTGTGTTTCAGTTTTGAACGAAATGCCAGAAGATTTCATCCCACTGTCCTTCAGTAGTGGGAAGTGGGTTATGTAGTTTTTAGCAGTTGTCATGGCCAGCAATAATTTCTGTGTTAACAGTGTAATCCAGCTGCCTTGATAAAGAGCTGACAGAATTTAAGAGTAGTGCATAGAGAGATAGCTAAATTTTATTTGAAATTAATTGTAGGGTTGACTGAGGAAATATTAAGGGGTAACGTTTGACATAGGAATAAAGACTGATGCAGGGAAATTGTATAAATAATTCCATAGGTATATATGGATAGATTATATGCTGAAGCTAGAAATAGATGCTGCTTTTGCAGGTAGGATTAATCAAAGCTTCCAAAAGGTCCCTTCCTTTTTGTTTCAATTGCAGTGAGTGCATGAAAAACTCATGATGAAAATTTTCTATTCTCCTGCTGTGCTGTTGTCAGGAAGATGCTAAGCGAATAGAGACAGTTTTGTTACTTTAAAGAACTGTGAAGTAAGGAATCATGCTGCAGACACAGGAATGAGTGTAGGATAAAGGAAAGTGTTGAAAGTCTATTGACCTTTGCAATTGCCAGAAAAAATATTTTGGGGACAGTTGCTATGAGTAAACTCATGCCTCATATTGATTCAACCAAGGCTCAAAGATAGAATTCATATGTTAGTCCCAAGAGTATAAAATCTACAGCCTTCTAATACAAATGCAGGTACATTACATGAAGAAAATAATAGCTCTTTAACTCCTTCTTTTCCCATACAGTGTGTCAAAGCATAGAAAAACACAAACTCTTTCATCATTTCCATTCACAAAATGGTGAATTTTTACACAAATTGTCAAAAGATTTATCTTGAGTCATCATCTATTATCAGAGGACATTATCCTGTTGCTACTTAATTAAAGAGAAATATTTCTCCTCCTGTCAGTAACTAGTCAGAACCTAATGAAAAGATTTATATATATGATTATATTTCCCTGTTGCACAATGTTTTCTTCAGATAAGTGGCTAAGTCCTCAGAAGCATGATGTGGTAAGATTAACACAAGCTTTCATTTTGAAGTGTGGAAATGTTTGGGATGATTTAGCTTTATTCAGTTAGCCTCTGCTGATGAACGTTGATTATGATTGTTATTTAGGTACATACATGGCAATGCCTAATTACTGAGTGAGTCAGTTTGAGAATATTTCAGGACTGTAGCCAAGGTTGTCTTCAGAGAAAAATAAAGAAAACAACACAGCATCATCTGAGAAAAGGACTTATTACATTCTTTGGTTTGAATTAAAAGGGAAGAGCTGATAGGGAACAAATTAACAAAAGCATAACCTGCCTGGCGATTCTATGGCAATTGATTAAGCCCTGTAAGGAGTGAAATACAGTGTTGACCCATACAACAGAATTTCTGTAGAGAGGGAGTAAGCAACTTCCATGCTGCAATAAAAAGCAGTCAAGGCCAACTGGATTTTTAACCTAGCAGCTAAAAAGTTACTGAGTTAAAATTATTTCAACTATTGCCACATCTTTTTATAGATTTAGCATATACGTACTTCTACAGTGATAAAAATTCCTACCTTCTTGAATAGCTCTTTTGTTTGTTTTCCCTAGAAAAATAACCAAGTATAATTTCAAGTGCCTATTAACATCTTCACAGTGCATTAAATCCTCTCTATTTCAGCTTTTTGTAGGAATAAATATGTACCTTTAGATGTGAAAAAATGCATAATGACATTTCAGATAGTCCAGCATTTAAGCAAATGCCTTACTTGCAGCATAGAACTCATCTTATTAATTTCAACTTCTCTGGAAACACTCCCAGAAAATGTTAATGTAGTTTCAATTGTAAAGTTGTGATTGTCTTTTTTCCTTATCTTTTGAAATCGCCTAAATTGTTTTATCTAAGATACATCTATCTGCTAACAACTTTTAACTATTAGTAGTGATTATTAATAGTAGTGAATACAATTATGCTTTTTATTCCTTATATCACTGAATTGTTAAGAGTTGGTATCATTAGCAATTATCATCATGTTCATTCTTACACAGGGACTGAGGCATCATACATTCAAAACAGCTGTTAACAGTTACAAATTGGAAAGCGATTGAATAAAATCTGTGTGTAGAGTCCAAGTTCAATAGCCTGTCCTATCTCTGAGACCACACTATCTGACAAGCCATCAAAGTAATATTCCTACAAATCCATCACAAGCTGCTTTTTGAGCCTGAAAGATGTCAGATAGTTCCTACACATTCCACTTGGAGCATGATTAGCCACTGAGGTTAACCACTCTCATGAGCAAATTATTCTCTAAAGTAAAGGCTAGGAATCCACACATTGAGTTTTAACCCTGGTAGGCAGCTCAGCCCCACACAGCCACTTTTTCACTTCCCTCCAGAAGGATGGGGAAGCTCATCAAAAGAGTAAAACCATGACAACTTCTGAATTGAAATAAATACAGTTTATTAGGTAAAATAAAAGTTGTGCATGCAAGCAAAGCAAAATAAGAAATTAATTCACCACTTCCCATTGTCAGGCAGATGTTTAGCCTTTTCCAGGAGCTCCATCATATGTAACGGTTACTTGGGAAGACGAATGCCATCACTCTAAACTTTCCCCTTCCTCCATCTTTCCCCAGCTTTTATTGCTGGGCATGATGTCATATGATATGGGATATCACTTCGGCATGTTGGGTTCAGCTATTCTGGCTGTGTCCCCTCTCAGCTTCCTGTGCATCCCCAGCCTACTCACTGGTGGGTGGGGGTGAGAAACACAAAAGCCTTGATGCTATGTAAGCACCATTCAGTAATAACTAAAACATCTGTGTGTTGTCAACACCGTTTTCATCACAAGTCCAAAACACAGCACCAGGTGGGAAATTAACTCCATCCCAGCCAAAACCAGTACACTATGTAACACAACAGAGAATAAAGCCATCTGCAACTAAACAGGTTACAGTAACAGTATTAAAAGTGCCTTTTTTAGCCCAGTCAGAGGAAAATGTTTATAGTTTTAACAGTTTCCACAGGCTTTTCATTGGATTCAGTGCATTATAAGGAATGGTGAGGAATTCTAATAACTTCTGAGAATAAAAAAGCCCATAACCATTCAAAATTTTGTTGATAAATTGATATGTGTATTTTTCTGTCAAGTCAGGCCAACAGCTTAAAATGCAGATACAGACTCTCTCTCATCTTCAAAAAACGTAACCTGATAACAAACAACCAAAATGTAGTTTGATGGCAACAGGATGTAAAAGACAAATAACTGCCACTTTAATAGATATTGAATCCATTATTACTATTTTTTAAAAGAAGTGAGAAAGTGTGAGAAAATTCCATACTTTCCCATTATTCAGCTAAGTTTCATGTTCAACTTCCTCAGAGATTAAAAGTTAAAGATCTATTTAATGAATGTACAGTCCCATAATACCTTTAAGTGCTACCATTGTTGCTTTGGTTTCCACTATACTTCTCATGATCTGTTAGGCATAATGCTTTGCCCAAAAGCAGGAGGTACAAAGAACTGACAGGGAGCAGAACAGAACAAACAGAAGGGTCTGTGCATGGTGATATTTCAATGGATACCCTTTGAAATAAGTGAATAAAGTAAAAAAAATCCAAAAAAAACCCAAACCACCAAACAACAAAACAACTCATTAGGAAGGTTGTGTTTATTTTCTGCATTAAATTATGTTTTGTTGTCTAACATGTTTCAAAATGGTAAGGTACTATAGGATTTTTATTTGCTTTTTGCTGCCTTTTAAAATGGTTTACAGATACCAGTGCATAATATAGCTTTCTGAGGAATCCCCTGACTTTATGCCTCACTATTCTCTACTCCCAAATATCTAGGGATATATATGCTGCTCTTATTTCAGCATATGTACATATGTGACAGTAGTACAAAATAATGAAGGCCTATTTTCTTACTTGCTATCAAATAAATGACTTTCTCTGTTGCAAATGAAGGGGTGTTTGTTTTTCTCTATTTATTTTTTTCCCCCCACAATAACAGATCTGTAGAACTGTGTAATTTAGGAGGATGGAACATCTATCAAAGTGGCACTGAGCCTTATTTTTATTATGTCTATTAGAGTATAATGTCACTGTCATTTTGTATCAATGAAATGATTTTTCATATACGGAAGAGATATTAATACAGTTTCAGTATATGTCTAAAAGTACAGCCAGCCCTCATTTATTTTCTGGAAGGCATTACCTGAATTTTTGAGAGATAGGAAAAAACACTAGAGACAGGCAATACAATGGCTTTTATATATTATAATGACCAGCAGTGTCCACCAGGGTTATATTAAATATAATGATATGACCTTAATTCTGCAGATCTATCATGTTGACTCTTGCCCTTTTTTTTTTTCTGTAAAAATGGTTATCTCACAATCCTTAGTGCATTTCAAATTTCTCTCTCCTTTCGAAGTAGAAAATTACTAATGTCTTTATTTTACATGAGAGGCTAAGTCTTAGGAAGTCAAGTATTTAAACGTATTAGACAGCTGCAGGTGCAAAAAGAGGCACATTGAGATTTTTCAGAAATGCTTTAATTCAATATAATTAAGCATAGCAATAAAAAGGTAAGGGTGAGTGGCATTCACCTGTCTAATTTTAACAGTAATAGGTAAATGTCTAAATCTGAACTAGTCTTATACAGTCAAAATAGAAAAATAGGCATCTGCAGGTAGTAATTCATTTGAGCTATCTTATATTTGTACTTTTGAGAAAGTGTATTTGGTTATACTTACTCTTCTTCATTAAAAATGAAAGCAGCCCACAGGACTGGATGAGATTTAGAGATGGTAGTCATCTAAGTATTGGTCTGGATATTTTTCTAAATAATAATTTCTCTCCCTTTTCAGTCAACGAGAGAGACAAAATTCAACAGATGAAAGTTAATCCCAGAAAATTGTTTTACGAGGAGCCTCTGTTGCTCTTTGGTATCTATATAGTGAGGCTGGATAATTTGTTTATGCTAAATGCTGAATTATTAACTGCTAAAATTAGGGTATATTAATTCTGTCTAATACTACTTATCTATAAAACATAAGCAGGGTTATGGCTTAATTATACTGATTTGGAAACAGCAGAGCTCACACTTCTGCACTGTCAAATGATCTATAGTAAGATGCGTTCCTCTGAAATTCTTTTCTGCTACTACTAATGGAGAAAATACCACATTGATTTCACCCTTTCTACCTGACAAGGTTCCCACTCTACTGCTTGCTGAAAAGCTGCTAAATAAAAGCAAGATTTTTCAACCAATAGGCTTGAAATGGGGCTCCGAAGTTCATAATCAAGTCTTTAAATAAATAGTTCAATTTGAAAAACATAAAAAAAGGAAATTAAAAAAAAAATCTCTCAGGGATGTCAATGAGAGTCTTTGGTCTTTCTTTGAAGATAAAGCTACTTGGCTTTCTCATAAATAATGTATGGCCTCTCCAGTGAAAACTGAAAAAGTTACCAGTTGCTTCAGGAACACAGTGCAATAGTCAGTCTGATTTAGTGTGTTAGATCATTTTTTCAACCTTGAAAATGGAAACGTTTCTCCTTATTTGTCAGTAAAAACACAGAACTTGTGCCTCTCATTTGGCTTTTAGAACAGTGCCTCTAAGAAGTAATATCTCTCCTGAGGTGGCAGAATTTGGAGTTTTACATGTGACTCTTGAGGATGTGGCTGTGCTGGAATCCACTTTTGCACCAAAACGTTCACAAGCATTAAGAGTACCTAAAACTAGACTTTCAGTAGAGCACCTTCTTTCTTTTCAGATCTTTTCAAAGGCTCCAGTTAAAAGACTTGTATTCAGAGACCCTACAGGACAGATCTGAAACAATTGTTGAATTTGTTTCCTGCTTTTCTCCTGTCAAATGCTTTTTACTTTCTATTTGTAAATGAACTCTTTAAAACAAAGACAACACTAATTTTTCTATTTCATAAAATCTGTGCATCACATTTTTTCCTTCTATAAATTTTTCTAATCTCTTTTTCCTAATACCTAGTATGTCTCTCATCTAACCTCTTTTTTTTTCTTTCTAAATGTGTCAGCGTTATTTTCGTGTGAAATCATCTAGGTTTTATATCATGAGAAATGAATTGTCATATCTTTTCACCTTCTCTGTGCCACTCATAATTTTATTGTCTTTCATAGAGTCTCAGTTGTGTCTTTTCAAGGTTATAGAGCCCCAGTCCATTTACTCATTCATCATACTGAAGCTACTCCATTACTCTGATCATTCTTGTTGCCCTTTTCTGTCTCTCTGATTCTATTGTATTTTTTAGATCCAAATAGAGTCTAAAAATATGAGAGAGACAGGCTGACAACAGATTAATACAAAAATTACATTTTTTCTGTTTTCTTCCTAGTCAGTAATTACATATAGTTTGCTTTTTTGACCATTACAGAATACATTTAGGCAAAAGCATCACTATTGGCCTAAAATCAAACAAAAAAACAGTGTTGTACTTTCTATAAATTATAGGTTGGCAACTATGGAAGGGATTAAACTGGACGACAATGTACATATATACATTTGATATCATTGCCCCAGACTGCTTTTATAGGTATTTTTAAAAATAGACTTTGCTGGGGCATGATTGATGTCACCTACTCAGGCACAGACTTTATGATAACAAGAGTCCTGCTCAGACTATATCCATTTCTCCCTGTATAGGGAGCACAGTGAGTCTGGACACTCAGCTCTAAACCAGATATCTGCTATAGTTAGGCACATCTGATGAGAAGTCTCACTGAAAAGAACAAAGACAGAAATGTAATTTTGATTTTTATTTTGTTTTTTTTTTTTCCCTCTGAAGTTTCTAATTTATTTCTTTTGATCCTCAAACCCTTGCTTTACTGAATTTCTGCAAAACTAGACTAAATTGCTGACTTCTTTAACTAATAAGCCAGCAAAAATTCAACTTCATTTTTGTTGGGAATATAGAGTAGTGTATGTATATGTATATAATCAAAGAATCATTTTGACTGGAAGAGACCTTTAAGATCATTGAGCCCAGCTGTTAACCCAGCAATGCCAGGTCACCACTAAACCATGTCCCTAAGTGTCACATCTACATGTCTTTTAAATACCTCCAGGGATGGTGACTCCACCACTTCCCCAGAAAACTGGTTCCATTGCTTGACAACCCTTCCACTGAAGAAATTTTTCCTAATATCCAAACCTCCCCTGGTACAACTTGAGGCCATTTCCTCTTGTCCTACTGCTTGTTATTTGGGAGAACAGACCAACCACTACCTTGCTACAACCTCCTTTCAGGTAGCTGTAGAGACTAATAAGGCCTCTTCTGAGCAACTTGAGGCCACTTCCTCTTGTCCTATCACTTGTTACTTGGGGGAACAGACTCAATCCCACCTCGCTACAACCTCCTCTCATGTAGTTGTAGAGCACCATAAGGTCTCCCCTCAGCCTCCTTTTCTCCAGGCTAAACAACCCCTGTTTCCTCAGCCACTCCTCATAAGACTTATGCTCTAGACCCCGCACCAGCTTCATTGCACTTTTTTGGACACACTCCAGCATCTCAATGCTTTTCTTGTAGTAAGGGGTCCAAAACTGAACACAATATTTGAGGTGTGGCCCCACCATCATGAAGTATAGGGGGACAATCACTTCCCTAGTCCTACTTACCACACTATTTCTGACACAAGCCAGGATGCTCATGGTCTTCTGGGCACACTACTGGCTCATATTTAGCTGGTTGTCAATCAGTACCCCTAGATCCCTTTCTGGCAGGCAGATTTCCAGGTACTCTTTCCCAAGCCTATAACATTTCATGGGATTATTGTGACACAAGTGCAGGACCTGCCAATTTGCCTTGTTGAATCTTGTACCACTGACTTCAGCCCATCAATCCAGTTTGTCCAGATCCTTATGTAGAGCTTTTCTACTCTCAAACAGATCAACACTCCTGCCCAACTTGCTGTCATCTGCAAACTTAATGAGAATGCCTTTGATCACCTTGTCCTCCTTCTGTTTAATAAAGATATTAAAGAGAACAGGCCCCAGTACTGAGCCTTGGGGAACACCATTTGTGACTGGTCACCAGTTGGATTTACCTCCATTCACCACCAGTCTTTGGGCCTGGTCATCCAGACAATTTTTTATCCAGTGAAGAATATGGCCATCAAAGGCATGAGCAGCCTTTTTCTCCAGGAGAATGCTGTGGGAAACAGTTTCAAAAGCTTTACTAATGTCTAGGTAGACTTCATGTTTTTGTTTTCTTGTTCATCCATAATACCTGAGAAAAAGCAGAAAAGTGGTAGAATAATACTGACAGCAACACAAGAAAAAATATTTAAAATTTTCTATGTCACTAACATATTATGGTTACATAAAGTTGGAGAAGTATTATGTTTTAAAGAAGACTCAAAGGCTAAAAAAAATTAAACCTTAAGCAGTCTTTTCAAATGATACAGATCACTATCTTCCCATTATAAGTGTTGTATCCTGTAAACATTCCTGATGGAAAGCAATTCTGTCTGTCCCTAAATATGTTACAGCTTTATAGATCACAAAAAAAGAAAATGTTAACCTTGGGCCTAAAATTCTATTCAGATAGAATCATATGAAGTAGAGAACATGTGCAATGTCAATTATGTTAATTAAAACATGTTGGGGACCCTATCTCTCCTGAACATAAACACATTCAACAACTTTGATTAAGAATTTTCTGTGTGAAAATGCCAGCTTTCAGATTCCTTTATTCTTCCTGTGTGCCATATTTGGATGTCAGACAAGAGAATTTAGCACTCACGCGAAATCATCACTGTTGCACTGGCAGCTGTAAGGATGTGACAAAGTGCAGTGACATTTACAAATCCTTTGATTGCCAAGGATGAATCGATGCCCTGGTTAGTCAGAGGAGTGTTTATTGTTTCTTTGTAGCAACTGTAAAAGATTTAGTCATCAGATTATATGTTCTCAGTAGAAAAGGATACAACAAAGGTGAAATAACTATTCTAGAAATATTATAAATGAAATCTGATGCACTAACTTGCTTGGCCTGCTTTTTCAATGCTTGAAATCATAAGCAGAGCTTAGATTATCAAAGTGATGCTGAAACTGTAAAGTATGTACCAATTTTCTAGATTTTTGGTTTATCAAATGCCACTCAAAGGAGATCAAACCTTGTGGATTTGTTTCAAGTATAGCAACTTGTATAGGATTTATCTCTCCACAGCTTAGCCACTTAAGGTGAGGTGTCTAACCTACACCAATGATCTAGGTTCCTTCCAGAGTGAATGGTTTACTCCCTGAAGAGTCTATGCCCTTCCATCGCTCCCCTCCGGTTTTGCTAGATACCCTACTACTTTTCCATGACCCTAGTGAGGCTACTACTCTGCAGTTTTATAGGCATTTCTGAATTCTCCTGTTTGTCTTCTGGTCTGCTTTCTTTCACATGCAAGCACTTGACATGTGCCTTCAGTCATGTTATTTTCTCAGTAGAAGTGTGGGATAGTACTACACCACATTGTATTCCACTGTCCTCCTTGCCTCTGTTCTGCACTTTCGTCTTTGAACTCCATCCCTCAATGGTTTTTAGTTAAAGTTGTCCTCACTAGATTGGTAAGTCTGTTGGTGAAGATGCTGCTACCTCATTTTGTCAAATGGATCCTGTCTCACTACAGCAATCCCTGTTTCTCAAATAGATCTTTGTGGTCATAAATGTTCATACCCTGTCTGCCTCATCAGCCACACAACATTGTGGTGACCTACTTCTAATTAACCTTTCCCTTTCATTGGTAGGCCTGGGAAATACACAATTTGGGCTTCCATGCGCTTAATCTTGGCCCCTGGAACCCTGTGGTCACTCCTAGCAGACTCAATGTCTCTCAGGACAGTATTGTAGGATGATCTGCAAGAGGTAATAGTGGGTAGGCTGAATGCCTCTTGTCAGTCTCTCCAAAATAAGCAGATCTCAGCCTCTGGCAGGTAAAGCTGGTAAATCAGCTTTGCAGGTGAGTGCCTCTGCTGGCTGAAGAAAGTAGGGTGTGATCACAAACACCTGTTAGCTTTACTGGGTAGCACTGTTTCCAACCCAAAAATCCAGCCCAGCTGATCTAGATGCCTCCTGGGTAGAGTTTGTTCATCTTTTCTAGTTACCATGATCTTACACCTTGTCAGTGACACCTGTAAGTGGAGAAACAACCTTCTTGCTGCTGGAAGTCACAAGCTTCCAGATTCCACTGTCAAGGGAGTCTTCATTACACCCTCCACCCTCTCAAGCATATCCTCTGGCTGTCCTTCATTCTGTGTAACATGATCTTGCACAGCTCTCCCCTACCACCAGTCTCTGCGAATAAGCCAAGGATCCCTCAGTCATCCTCCTTGATGCTACACAGTCTGTTCATCTCTTCTGTCAGCCTTGTAGCTCCATAATTTGTGTGCATGCTCCACAGATAATGCCACCAAAATCATCATTGTCAGGAGCTATGCCAAGGACAAGATCTCTGACTCACCAGGACAGCCAATCTTGCTGGCACTGCCAATCATCCTGAGATATTGCCACCACCATCACACTGTGTCTTTCAGTCTCATAAAATTGTGAGCAGCACTCAAGGCCTTCTGGGTGCTTGCTTCCACATAAACTGCCAAATC
Organism: Eurystomus gularis; assembly: GCA_013400335.1. NCBI lineage: Eukaryota > Metazoa > Chordata > Aves > Coraciiformes > Coraciidae > Eurystomus > Eurystomus gularis. The sequence continues at coordinate 140,755 of VZZY01020646.1, forward strand.
CCCATTTACCCATTCTGGTCACTAGTTAAACAGGAAGTTATAGAATCATAGAAACCTTCAGGTTGTAAAATACCTCTAGGATCATCTAGTCCAACCTTCTTCAAACATCTCCCTAACCCCTAGACCATGTCTCAAAGCACCACCCCTACCCATTTTTTGAACACTTCCAGGGATGGTGACCCCATCACCTCCCTGGACAGCCTGTTCCAATGGCTAACCACTCTTTCAGTAAAGAAGTTCTTCCTGTTATCTAATCTAAACCTCCCATGATGCAACTTGAGGCCATTACTTCTTGTCCTTTCACTAGTTATCTGGGAGAAGAGATCAGCACCAGCCTCACTAAAACCTCCTTTTAGGTAGTTGTAGAGAGCAATAAGGTCTCCCCTCAGTCTCCTCTTCTCTGGACTAAACAAGCCCAGTTCCCTCAGGTGTTCCTCATACGACATGTTCTCCAGACCCCTCACCAGCTTCCTTGCCCTTCTCTCAACCTGTTCCAGCATCTCAATGTCCTTCTTGTACTGTGGCACCCAAAACTGGACACAGTACTCAAGGTGCGGTCTCACAAGTGCCGAGCACAGGGGCACACTCACCTCCCTACTCCTGCTGGTCACACCATTTCTGATACAGGCCAGGTTGCTGTTGGTCTTCTTGGCCACCTGGGCATACTGCTGGCTCATGTTCAGCCGGCTGTCCACCAGCACCCCCAGGTCCTTTTCAACCAGGCAGCTTTCCAGCCACACTTCCCCAAGCCTGCAGTGTTGCCAGGGATTGTTGTGACTGAAGTGTAGGACCTGGCAGTTGGCTTTGTTAAACCCCATACAATTGGCCTCAGCCCATTGCTCCAGCCTGTCCAGATCCCTTTGCAGAGCCTTCCTACCCTCAAGCAGATCAACACTCCTGCTTAATTTCGTGTCATTTGGTGTCATAAACAGCTGTTTGCTAAATAGCAAACTGACACAAGCCTTCTTTGAACCATGATCAAGCTCCCAGTTTATATCCTCAAAACATTTTTCTTAGTTGGATGAAAATTATTTTTAAAACTATTTGTGCCCTTGGAAGATAGGCCATGCCTAGCTGTACTGGCACCTCAGGATTTTCTGCTTGTTTGTCTACAAGGAATACATTATCTTATGGCTGACCTGAGAGTTTCAAAGTGTATGGTACTGATTTCAAACTGCAAAATATAGAAGGCATATTCCTCCTAGCTCACCTCCTCCAATATGAAATAAATGTATAATATATGACATATGACAGCAGAAACAGTATTTGTGTTCAGATGTGTGAATATAGTACTTCACATGTTAAAATAATACCTTCTTCTACGTGTTTCTCCCTCTGATGAAAGAATTGCAAGTGTCAGTCTTATTCCTAAATGCACATATAGAACCTAGTACCTAAGACAGACAGAAAGGACGCAGTACAACTGTTTCAAAGATTTTCTTAGAATTAGAAATGTTTTGGGTTTGTTTTTTTGTTGGCTTTTTTTTTTTTTTTTTCCGAAAGATTACAAGCTTCTTCTGTCTTGCAGGACTGGCTAGTACACTCTGCTTCTAGCATGCAGTTGTTATTATTTTGCACTCATAGGCATTTTACAACAGCAGCTCTGCAATTAGATGATGATTAGTGAGTTGTCCAGTTTTTAAAGAACTAGTTTCGTAGAAAGCAAGGCACCAATTGCTCCTCTGTCCAGATGTTTTGTGCAGATGGTGCACTATTTTCTAGGAGGTATAAATAAAAAACCTCAGTCTGAGGGTATGTGTATACATGACTTGAAGAATGGGCTCAGTCTCCTCTATCCTTCCATATCTAGTTCTGAAAACTATTTTGAACTTTTTTTCTCAGATTACTTTAGTTCTTACAAAAGCTGTTAGAGAAGGGATACTCAGAATTCTCAATATCCTGAGACTATCTTTCTAGAATGTAAGATTATCCATGAATTATTTACTTGACTGCGATGCACATGTCCTGTTTTCCTTAACATTAGGTAATATTAAAATAATGAAAAAAAAATGAGGCTAAGAACAGGAAGAATGAAAGAATTCTCTCTATTAATATGACACATCCTTCTGAGTGTTAGCTTCTGTGATTATTCTGTGTCATCTGTTTTCAGGTTGGTATTTGACCACAGATTGTGCCCTAATAGGTCTACTCCATATATATTTATTCATTAGTTAGAACATACATACTTTTATCATTTATTGAACACTAATGTAATGCCATGACTATTCTGTTGACCTAATAGGTATAGAATTATTTTTCTTTTGAAATGCATTGGCATTGTATAAAGTCACACTTATATGAATGGCAGGTACATTCTGAAATATACTATTACCTCTATTCTTATTTATAGCTAGGAGGCACAGTTAAATTAAGTCTTGCCCACAATGGAAAACTAAGATTCATGCATTACATGACAAAAGTAAAAACCTTGGTATCTATGTTACATATTAAGGAAGAAAGAGCTGGGAGGATTTGGAATTAGCTTAGCTAGAAATAGCATTTCTAATGGGTCTGCTGTGAATGGAAGACTAAATGCAAATCAAATGCAACTATCTCAGGCAACATCAGGTTAATGCTCAAAAAGGATTAAAAGACCTCAAAACCTCCCTTTAACCTTGTGTTTAACCTTTCAGCTACAAAAGGTCTATAGTTCAAATCTTGCCTAAGTGCTGAGACACACATTTCTGCACGTATTCAAATCACAGAGGTGCTGGGAGAAATGAAAAATTCAAAATTTTGCTTACATCTCAACCCTGTGGGCAATTGTGCCTGTCTCGAAACGAGAAGCCAATGAGGTGAATATTTTCAGATTAACCTGTTGGGCTGTGTAGTAGTTTAGTAAAGTTGCCGTGATTCAGTCCCAGCAGCCAAGCTATGTGGCCGCTGCGGCTGCACCCCCCCNCCCCCCCTTCCAAACAGAAGAGTTTTAAAATGTCTTGAGATAAGGAGAGTTTAATACAGTGACAGATAAGAAACAATTGTGGCAACTACAGTCATAACAACAGAAGAACTGCAATGTACAAGAATAAGCAATACTGTATGGGCAAACAGACAGACCCCAGTGGATCAGCTGTACACTGCGAGCTGCCTGCGAGCTGCCTGCAGAACCGGAACTGGCCCCAGGGCAGGATGTCAGCATGGTATAGAATAGCCTGGCTGCACCAAACTAACCCTGTCCTGTCCGAACCAGAACAGGCTGGTGTTAGAACAAAACACAGCTGGAGAAATGCTAATGTATTTGTGAATATAGAGCCCCAAATTGAATAGAAAGGAGTGTGTACAAATCAGGCAGATTTGCTTGAACTCTACCTTCATACCTCTGTAAGAACCGCTGTTAATATACTTGAGCTGCTGGTTCTGGAAGAGCATGCACACTTGGTGTGCTCAAAAGGACCACAATCTGGCATCTCTTTTATCTTGGTAGGCTGCTTCATAAGGTCGGTTAAAAATTTGTGTATTCACGGAGTTATTGCAAAATTATATCTACTTGGTTATTGAGGTTGAGGGTGTTATTACATTACCGTATAATATATGTTTTCACTTTGTTACTTCATATTCCTTACCTGGACCAAAAATCCACTATTAAATTGAAGGTTGGATCATTTTATTGAAATTATGGAAAGGTAACTTTTTATGTTTTAAATGTCTTGGCCAGAAATTAAAGGTAAATCTGCTATTTCTGCATTTAATTTTATTTTTTTTACATATTTCTTGTTCCTTTTGCTATATGATATGAACAGCAGATGCAAGTTCGGATGACTCAGACCAACTGGTTATCTATAGAGAGAAATTTATTACATTTGTTTTATATTCCTATAAATATACAATGATTTTATGTGTTTCTAACCACACAGAAAGAAAAAAGCCATCAATTTACAGAGCACCTCTATGTTTGAGTTGTTTACTAAGGGTTAAAATTTATTACATACTACAGATATGAAGAAAGATGTATTAAGTGATTATAAAATTTGATCATTACTTATCTATTGGCCAGCTTTAAACTCTCTTTCTTAACAGGAGAAAAACTTAGAAAAAATAGTGTTAAATATACACTGATTTAGACATTATCAGTAAATATAAATCTAATTATAGCCATTATTTCTGTAAACCTTCACTTTATCACATTTTAGAAGATACCTCTAACCTCCTCTAATTTACAGTTGATTATTTTGAGTAATTATATGATTTTAAATTTGATCCCAGTTATACATTGTCAAACAATCTGTGTAGCTCTTTATATGAATTTGAAAATGTTACATACAAAACAAACATTATTTTATACTAACCTAGATTAGTGTAAAAGCAAAGGCATGGCACAGAACAATCAAAAATTTATCTCCTTCTGACATGTATTGCATGCTTTTTTCTTAATCCTCATAGAAGGTCTTTTCTGTTTTTATAGCACTCAACCTGTTATCAGTATTTTGGAAACAGCAATTGCGGTTTATCAGCAGTCCAGTAGGATTTACCAATTAGTTTGTCCTTTTGCTCTTTGCTGTTGGGGAATAATTCATGGTAACTAAAATAATACTTTCAAAGGCAACATGATTAGTGAAAAACCAACATACTGTGTTAATTAAATAATTCTGTAAAATTATCAGTAACAGCATTACAGGATGCACCATGGAATAAGGCATTAAATTATTTTACCTTCTGTTACTCTGCTATAATTATACTCAGTTGATCTGTATTGTATACTGTGGAAATTTGATAGATTTATGTCAGAGACTTCTTTTTTAAATATAGCAGGATGGCTTTCAGTCATGGAAAAGTGTATACTTCTAAAAGTCAGCCAAGGGAATCTTAATTTAGGAGACCAGTCATAATTAACAAAAAATTGGATCAGAATTTAAGTAGGACAGTATAATTCTTATGATATTAAAAGGCAAATGCAATGCAACTCCTTTTTCTTTTTTTTTTGAAAGACCAAAGGAAAGTCCTACAGCAACTGAATTTAATAGAAATTCTGAAAACAATGTACATTTCAGTCTTTCTAGCTTCTTCCACTTAGATCTTTTATTTTGCAGCACCTGAGAAGTTAATCATTCAAAGCCATTTAATTACAATTTAAATACAAAGGGTGAGATGATCTGTTATATTTTTACCAGTTTCTTTGAAAGAGATCTATCTATCTATAACAATATAAAAGAAAAAACACAGTAGGCATAAGAGAAGTACTTTTTCATTTTTCTTTTTTTTTAAATCAGAAGTACAAGTCAAAATAGTTGAGGTATAAATTGCAGGTTTGGGTGCTTTTTGTTTGTTTTAACAAATTTGGAAAAGTACATAAGCATTGAGACAGATGACATCCTATTGTTTTATTTCTCTGCTTGAGAAAATAACTGTTTCACTAAAGCATTTTGAACCTTCTTAAGTTTTTTTGCACTTTCCCACTTAATGACAGTGTCTTTCTAATGCAGTTAGCCTTCCTTACAATAGTCTCTCCATGTCAATCCTTATGGTTGACTAGGACAAGATAGGTGGTGTCAGTGTTTGAGCCATAAAAGCCTTTCTCATATGAAGCCAGAATTGTACATCTAAGTTTGTTTTCAGACAGTTAAAATACCAGCTGCTCACTGCTAGAGGCAATATATAGTTTATTTCTCCTTCAATCATGATCCTCCGCACTTCTTAGGAAGGCAGCCTGAGGAATGATGGCCATTAATATAAATTTGAAGTCAGAGAAAAGATTAACACAGAAAATTTCCATGCTTGTGCCAGAAAAACATTGACAAACCCCTGTGATTTAAAATACCTCCCTGACAGTTTTGATTACAATTAAATCACAGACATATGGGAGGCGAATAACTGAATGTCATTTGAGCTGTCTTGGTAGCAAAGAGAAATCTTAGAAGCAAAGAAACAGGGAACTTTTTTCTTATTAAAAGTCACTTCTCTGTTTGTTCTCTATTCTTTTCTTTGGTAACTGATCCAGCAGTGAAATCAATATTTTACTCCTAATATTCTCCTGTTGTGAAAAGTAAAGAGATTATGACTATTTACAAAATATTTTGTATTTCATTTGTAGTCCAGAATTACAGTCAATTATATTTTCTGGGAAGATACTCAAGACTTCAGAGAAAACAAGACCTGCTTACCAGATTGGAATACCTTCTGGACTGTTTGCCTGATCAGTGGTTTGTTGGAGATATATATAACAGCAAGGGTATGGCCTGATTGCCTTTGTTTGTAAAGTGTCATTATTGATTCCGTTCTGAGGAGGTTTAAAGTATGTAGCAATGAATAACACAGCTGTGTTGATGAATATAAAGATTAAAAGGAAAGAATCAACATATGTTTTTAAAACATTGAAATGTCTATATAATCTGTTATTTTTATTTTCTAGATTATCATGATGTACATGAAACAAATGTGAGCCTCATGTGAATTATTTTGCCTTCAGTGAGCTTTTCCCAGTACCTTGAAATGCACAGGTTAACTCCAAGTTATGTTTATCAATGGCTTAAATAGCTAATTAAGTTGGGCTGTAGCTTAAAATGATCTAATCTTCATCTTTTATAAACATTTAACAACTAAAACTATATCCCTGACCCTACCAATAAGATACAAAATCACTCTTATATATATGCTGCCTATATACTAAAATACATGAAATACATGATGCTTGTTATGTCCCTCAAAAATATTTGAGATGATGAATTTTTGAACTCTAATGTTTTACCAATGTGTTTTCTTAAATGTCGCACATTGTAGTTCTACTTGTTAATTTATATATAAAAGGTAATTCAATAATACTGAAATAAACAAGACGGATTTTAAGTTGAAACTTAAAATACAGAAATAAAATAATTTTATCTTAAAGTTCTTTAACTTAAACACATTGGTAGAATAACCCCAAATGAAATTTTTAAAAGGTAGAAGAAAAAATTTGAAATCTGTAACTAGATAACATGGCTGTCTAGGTGATTTACTTTAGGTAAGCAGATTATTTGCCTCCATAAGTTCAGGGACAGTAGGTTTCTGAACACTCTCTTGACGATTGTTTGATTTTAGAGTCTTCATTACTTAAAGGCAAATAAAAAGGACCTCTGGAAAATTGTTACAGAAAATGAGAAACTGGTATTATGGAAGAAAATTAAAAGCAGATTAAATCATAACAGTCTGTTTAAGAGGCCTCTGGAGAGAAAGGGAAACTTCGATCAGGTTAGAGTAATCAGTGCAATGGTGCAGGCAAAATTCAGTTTTGCTGTCCTGATGGTGAGGTACAAGGTAGTACAAATACAAGATGTTATATCATACTGTAAGAATTGGTAAATCCAAACATGACTAAGTAAACTATTGACCTGTTTTTGATGCCATTGTTTTATTTATAGGAATAATCCACAAAGATTTCTGTTGGCTTGCAATTGTCAAAGTTATCATTGTGATAATTCTCTTTAATTATGCTAAGGCTGGACTCAAATCACACAACACAAATCAGGAAAAAACACATGCTTTTTTGACTTGTATATGCTTAGAGATCAGCATAATTTAACAATTACTATTGGAATGAGAGCTTTTTACCTGCTGTGAACATATGTTACCTACAGCAATTTTGTCTTTTTAGTTTAGAAATTGCTCTCACATATGCTACTGTTATTCTTTCCAGCTATTGTTCACAATTGACCTACCTAGTATTCATCTAGAAATTGCTTATTCTCTGTGCACCAGAGATTTATCAACTTCAAAGAAGTTGAGGTTAATACCAAAGGATTCTTAAGTATAAATAAAAAAACATAAGAAAGATATTTTGATTCCTTAACAGTTTGGAAGAAAGGTAAAACTTGACAAATAAACATAGTCTTAGCAGAATAAAGGATCATCAGGTGATGAAAATATGTCTCTCAAAATTAACTTTACTTAATACAGGTTTCTAATGACAACATTTTTCTGAATATGAGCAGAGTTAAATCCTCCTTAATCTCCCCTGTTGATTTCCCGTGCCATATATAGAATGAAAGCATGGGAATGTGGGGGACAGTAGCTCAGAAGATAATGCTGGGAAGGAAGCTCTTCTTTACCAAATTAAATATATTAAGGGTAGCACCAAGAGCAAGGATTGCATCTTGTTTGAAGAATTGATTCCTCCTCTTCAGACCATAAAAGATTGTATAAACAGCATGGGTGAAGGCTCTGGACCTCACATTCCCCAGTGGAACCAGGTTGCTTTGGAGAGACTGGAGATGGGATCCTTCTCTTGTTTCTGGCACAAAACAAGGATGAATCAAAGAAGTAAATTCTGACTTATTTTGGCCTTTTCTCTCTTTCTGAAGATATGAACTTTGATATCAATCTGTTGCAGGTTAGAAGGAGAGTAGAATTTATACCTCAGCTGTGGCTTCATCTGTATAATTTATAGAGAGGACTAAGCTATGTCAAGTTTTTGCTGGAAATATGATCTCTTCAGAATTCTGCAAAAAATTCTGGAAAGTGCAGACTGTGTCTATATATTAAAAATCTTCTGAGGTACAGGATTGAGACTTTATTTTTCTGGGAAGTTTTTACTTTACCCCTTGAGATGAATTAAGCTCACGTTTGTGCTTAAGTATGAAAAAAAGAAAATAATGACCAATGCGCTGGACAGACTACTACCACCATAAGTAGTTCTACAAGGGCTCTGCAAACATGCCTTAGAAACTGATTCCTCATACACCCTTGCACCAGCACCAATCCTGTGAGTGTTGGCATGGGGCACCTCAGCCCACCTTTGGGTTCATTCCTCAGCCCAGCTCTGTTGCCAAAAGGTGGCCCTTGAGCACTCCCTTTCCAGGATAGTTACAAGATGATGCTGACACTTTCTTTTCTCATCACCAAGGCAAACTTCACTCCTTTACAAGGAGTTTTTCTATCTCTGGCATTCCTGTTTCCAGGTAGTTTAACCCTTTCTGCAACTGGGCCTTCTTGGCCTCCATAGCAGATCATTCCTTAGTCACAAATTACCACTGCTGAGAAATTACAACTTGAATTTTTCCTTCAGTTTCTTAGGATTGCTTTCGCAGCTTGTAGTTGCCAACAGGAGTTTGATGATGGGTATTAGCAGGATATGACAATACTGAGAGACACAGATGGAGTTCTGCAGGGAACAGGATTAAGTGAAAGGTGGAAGAGGTGTGTAATGAATGAATGAATAAGTTGGGACTTTTAGAGAAGTGGATGGCTACAAAGGATGTAGGCTCTGAAAGCTCTTTGAAAGAGACTTTTAGGCTCCTCCACTTGATCCTGTTCAGAGGATAGTATTCTCTCCAATCTGTCATGCTCCCCAGATGCTACCATGCCTTGCCACCGATTCTTTGCCTTCCACCTCCTTTGTTTATTTTCTAGTTTTCACTTCTTCACATTTTTGTCAGTCAGAAAAATTCTGCTTTTTCATATTAAAGATTGTTGTATTTCAGTTATTCAGTGTACTGGTTTTGGCTGGGATAGAGTTACTTTTCTAGATAGTAGCTTGTATAGTTTGGATTTCTGACCAAAATAGTGTTGATGACACAGGGAAGCTTTAACTGCTGCTGAGCAGCACTTACATAACATCAAGGCTTTTTTGTGTTTCTCACACTGCCCCACTAGCACATAGGCTGGGGTGCACAAGAAGCTGGGAGGGAACACAGCTGAGACAACTGAACCCAGCTGACCAAAGGGATTTCCCATACCATATGATGTCAGGCTCAGCAATAAAAGCTGGGAGAAGAAGGAGGAAGGAAGGTGAAGTGCTGGGGCCTAGGTTGTGGGTTCCAAGTTGGAGTTCACCTGTAGGTGAATCACAACCTAACAGAATGTTTTGTTTCCCAATTGGCTCCAGGCCCCAGAGGCAGAGCCTGGCTGACCTGTGTGTGGCCCTGCCTTCCCTCAGGTGGTCATGGTTGGGGTGTGGGCAGTGCCAGGACTATATCAACCAGGAGCTAATCAGTTTATGAGTAGCTTCCTGTTGGGGCTGGTGGCTCTTGTGGTCGTTGCTGCTACACTAGTTCCCTGCAGAAACAGAGGATTTGAGAGAGAGAAGAGCAAAGGGATGTGCTACTTCTGAGGGGATGTTGCTGAGTTAGGTGTTGGCCAGTGGAATCGGAGAAGCATCAGCCACAGAAGGACATTCAGAGTTAATGACATTTGTATTCCTAAGTCACCGTTGTGTGTGGTAGAGCCCTGCTTTCCTGGAGATGACTGAGCACCTGCCTGCCCATGGGAAGTGGTAAATTAATTCCTTGTTTTGTTTTATTGATGTGTAGCTTTTGCTTCATCTATTGAACTGTCTTTATCTGAATCAATTCATTTTATCACTTTTCCACTTCCAGTTCTCTTCCTCATCCTGCTGGGGGGGAAGCGAGTGACTGGCTGTGCAGGGCTGAGTTGCCTGTCAAGGTTAAAACACAACACTCTGTAAAATATGTATAGACCTGAGAAGAAATGGCATACATAAAAGATACCTGCTTTGCACAGGATCTTTTAAGCTCACAAAACAATAATTTAAAATGATTCCTCAGTGCTTTTCACTGGGCACTTGCTGTTCAGATTAAAGTTCAAATATAGATAGCAAAGCATTCATAATAAAAAATTATTTAAAAAATAATATAGTATTAAACAAGAGACTCATGGGTTTGAACATTAAAAAGGCTGTGGCTATCATGCCTGCACATCTTCCCACAGCAGTGCTTTATAAATACTCTGTCCCCTGAGTCCTGCAGCAACATCCATTGCATCCAACTCTAATGTTGCTTCCTTAACACAGCACGGGTAAATCTCCTTTTCTTGCCTTACAAATCCTGATCAGCATATTCCTCAAGTATACAGTCAAGTCTAAATGGATTGAGCTTTCTCACAGACATTTTTAAGAACAAAGTTTGGTCATCAGTGAGAGGATAGGGTCAGATTTATTTCTGTTTTCCAAAAGCCTTGCTACTTTGTGCAGGCAGATTCCTCCTCCCTAATTTTGACTTCTTCTATTCACATCATGTGATCCTGATATAGAGATCACTGTTATGTATTGTATACCTCAAACTGGAAAGTGCAAAGAATGATAATACAATGATTTTAGGATGCAGATTAAAACATGCACATTTTTCTTACAAATACTGAGATATAGTAAAATAAACATACTGAGCATATGCTCTGCAAGGCAAGCAGTTCTGGTGCTGGCATGATCTGCAGTGAAATGTTCCAGTGTGGTGCACAGAGGGGTTTTCTAAACCAGAGAACCTCAAGAGGAGCCAAGAGAGCCACCAGGAGCCTGAAGATTACTATCCATTATTGATTTTTACGAAGTTACAACAAGTCCAAGGGCAATCAAAAGAGACTTCAGGGCCTTGGGATGAATGGATAAGGGATCAGGAGCACAGATAGTGTTCTTGTCTATACCACCAGTTGCAGGGAATGATGAAGGAAGAAACAGGAAGAACCAGCAGATCAATACCTGGCTCTGAGCCTGGTGTCATGGGGAGAATTTAGGGGGTTTTGGTCATGGGTAGGTTTATTTGACACCAGGCCTGATGGTGACAGACAAGGTACACCTGTCTCAAAGTGAGAAACAGATCTTTGCACAAGAATCAGCAAGGCTCATTGAAAGAGCTTTAAATTAGATTTGAACATGCAAAGGAATAAAACCATGCTTATTAGAGATAAGCCTTGGGGAAGAATGACAGTGTTTGAGGGACAGTGTGCTAGCTAGGTCCTTTGGTCTCAGTGGAACTAGAGGATGGAGATCCATGCAGCAGCAAAGATACAAAGATTATTGATGTGTTAGAAACCATGGAAGAACCTGAGAATAGTCACATAGGAATTAGGGCTTCTCCTTCCAAAAAGGTGGCAGGATCAATAGCCCAACAGCAATGCATGCAGCATACGAAACAAATAAGAGGAGTTAAAAAACATTGTGCACCTGAAAACTATGACATAGTTGCAATCATGGAAACATGGTGGGATGACTCACACAACTGGAGTGCTGCTCTGGATGGGTATAAACTCTTCAGAAGGGATAGGCAAGGAAGAAGAGGCAGTGGGATAACCACCATGTTAAAGAGTGTTTTCACTGTCCAGAGCTTAATGATGGTAACAACAGGGTTGAGTGTTTATAGGTAAGAATGAAGGGGAAGGCCAACAATGCAGATATGATGGGAGTCTGTTATAGGCCATTGAACCAGGATGAAGAGACAAATGAAATATTCTGTAAATAGCTGGGAGAAGTCTCACAATTGCTAGCCGTTGTGCTTGTGGAGGACTTCAACTTATGAGATGTCTGCTGGAAATACAATGCAGCAGAGAAGAAACAGTCTAGGAGGTTCCTGGACTGTGTAGAAGATAACTTCCTGACACAGCTGGTGAGGGATCCAACTAGGGAAGATGCCCCACTGTACCTGTTATTTGTGAACAGAGAAGGCTGTGGGTGATGTGGTGGTTGAGGGCCCTCTTGGGCATAACAATCATGAAATGAAGGAGTTTTTGATTCTTGGAGAAGTAAGGAGGTGGTTCAGTAGAACTGCCACCTTCAACTTCCAGAGGGCAGACTTTGCCTTGTTTAGGGGCCTGGTTGACAGAGTCCCTTGGGAAGCAAGGGGACTGAAGGGCAAAGGAGCCTAGGAAGGCTGGACATTCTTCTAGAGGAAATCTTAAAGGCACAGGAG
>VZZY01020647.1:0-13145 GCA_013400335.1 Eurystomus gularis
ATGATTCTATGAAATACTGCTAATACCATTTTTTCGTGCTATGTGCACATAATAACTGACAAGTACCAGCTCAAGCTCTCTCTGTAACGGATCACATGTGAGGCAGACAATATCTGCATTACAGTAATGACACAGCTACTACATTAACTTTCGTCCATTAAAGACGTGATTGTCCTGTCTCTTCCAGACAGAGCTCTTTAGCTATACTGGAAAAAAGTTTGATGACATTCTTTATTCAAAATGTCTAACAACCTTATCCTGCTTCATAATTTATTTTTCCAGTAAAATTAATCTCAATGGAGAGAGGTTTGCTAGAGAAACATAATGACAGCCTTTAATTATTAATCAGTTCTAGGGCAGATATGGCCTGAAATAATAGCACTTTTAGGTACATATTAGAACTTTAGAATTATCCTATAGAATATTTTTTCTGCCTCACTGGGATATGGAACTTCTGTTTTCAAAGACAAGAAATCTTCCAAGGTAACAGAGCATTCTCAAGCAAGAGTTGAATCAGCAATCCACCTATTTTGCTTTAAAATGTGATTTACAAACTCATCTATTATCTGTTCACTCAACAACAAATAAAAAGGGAGTTTTCTTAAAATGTAAAACTGAACAGTGATGCACACACAAAAGCAAATAAAAAGAAACAATAAGTACCTTTTTGGCCTTGCTTTTTTTTTCATAAGTCTCTGATAATGGTTTTCTTTTTTCCTGAGCGGTGTCTTTGGAGAATAAATATTCAAACTCAGTAGTATCAAGTATATCAGGTTCTTCTAGTGATTCCCATAATGTTGGCATAGAAGTTTTCCTGTAAAGGAAAGGGTGAAAATAAAATTTCCAATAGACATTTCTGAAAATGCACAATAGATCTAACCATAATAGATAAAAATCCATGATACATTATCCATGCCTGCTAGACTATCAAAATGCATTATTTGTATTACACAGTTTTTTGTACTACAACCAAACAATACAACTGTATCTTGTGCAAATACATCTCAAGAGATTTCTGCTGCTTCAACAGGATTAGGAGTATTTCTACAGCAGCTTTTTTGAGAAACTCCCAGTAATCTATTTAGACTTATAAAAATAAACACTATCAACAAATACTGAATAAACTTTATTCAAACATATTTTAAGAGCATTTGGGGTTACTTGTATAGGACTTGATTCACTTCATGTTATCTGTAGATGTTGTATGCTCATATTTAACCTTGTTGCAGCTCTGAGAAAGTAATTACGTGCCCCAGGTTTTGGGACATTAACCAGTATTCTGCTCCATTCAGCCAACAGTAAATTTAAAATGTGGATTATCCTTCCTTATTTTTTTGCCTTCCAAGACCAAATTTAGTTTTGGAACACTCTGGAACTTGTTTACACAATCCTCTAGTTTTATATGGATTTTGGGGAAAATACAATGCAGTGCTGCAAACACAGCACTTCAATACTGAATGAGTTTTGTTTCAAAATTTCAATGCCTCAGGAAAATATGTGGGACAAAACTTCTGAATGCTTTTCTTGGGCGTTTATCAGAAGAAGGTGGGTCCATGTCTTCCAGCAGAGGTCACTAAAAGGCAATGAAATTATTTGCCATTTTAAAAAGTGGTGAAAACCCCAATAAAATACAAATCTAAACATGCTTTTATTAGATGTAATTTGCAACAAAATGCAATACTGATCTTTTTTTTTTTTCAGATTTAGGATTCTTTCTACTTAATACTCGATTGTACATTTACTATAGTGAATGTTTAAGGAGCTCTTAGTTTTTCCATTAGCATCTGCTGGTGCAGCATATTCTGTGTCACAGGACATGCTTACAGCTCCACACCTTCACTCTCCCTGATATTAGCCATACCGTCTGCCACACTGAAGAATGAAGGATTCTTTCCGGTTCTGTAACAAGAACTTTGAAGTCCTGGATAGCTGCTGATCTGAGCACCAGACCCTTGAAGAAGTTTTCAGCTCTAGTGCACACCATGAAAATGCTGGACCACCACATCTGGTGGCCAGCAGTTCACCAGAAAGCTATCACTTAGACCTCATCTTGCATTCAACAAATTTTGATGAACCAGCAATGTTTTAGAACAAACATTTCGATTTCAGTGAATTGATACAAAGAATTACAATAAGATTTACTTAAGGACCAAGTATTCACGCACTATGAAACAATTTTTCACTAGTAATTTTGGGAAAGTAAAACCAAAAGGTTCTGACTTCCTGCTCCAAAATATTTCAACGCCTTTAATTCTGAATCAATGAAAGAATACAACTGACATTTCATTAACTCTTTGTTCCTGTCAAACATTTTACGTAAAATATTAACACCTTACAATGCTTTATTATACCAGAGTGATTTTTATCAATATTAATTCATACAAAAAGCTGTAAACTAAACTAAAACTTATGGTAACTGTTTGTTACTAAGTCTTAAGTAGTATACATACACTTGTCTCATGGCCTATAAATAGCAATTCTAAGTCCAAAGAAATGTATTTTACCTGCTATCTTGTAATTGTATCCGTGTCCAATACAAAGGCTTCATGGGACGGCTAGGTTCAATGGCAGGTTTTCGAGGACCTTGGTTTGAAGATAAAGTGCTATTAAAAAAGAACCCAGGCCCAGGAGGTGGAGGGGGTGGAGGTAACCCAGATCCAGGCAGTGGAGGAGGAACAGGAGGTCCTGACCCTGGAAGCGGTGGTGGTGGCGGTGGTGCTTGAAAATTCTTACAGCCTTCAGAAAGTGGAGGTGGCAGTGGTGGACCAGATCCAAACTGAGATGTCAGTGAAGCTGGACCCGTTGGCAAAGGTGGCGGTGGAGGAACTAAGCTTGGTAGTGAAGAATCAGGAAGGGGAGGAGGAGGTGGTGGTGGTGGTGGTGGAGGCAGGATTTGTTTTGGTTGACAAGATAAGACACTTTCTGAAGACTGTACATTGTAATTGTCCTTATTTTCACTTTGGGCAGAAATACTATGTGACAAAGAAGAAATATTGAGCTTTTTGGGTACTATCTGGTTATTTTTCACAGCTCTGTTTTCTTCTTCACTAGGCTTTATGAAAGTTTCTCTGTCAGTCTGTATACATACATTTCGGTATGTCTTTGGTGGGTTATCATCTTCAGTAGAAACACCAATATCCTTTGCTTTTTCATTTCTTCTGTTTAATTTATTATCAAGTTCATTCTTCAGATGTGCAATGGTTTCCTCAAGCTGAGCAGCTGATACAGCGTGTTCTCCACGAATACGGAAGACCCTGAGTTCAAACTGAGACTGTAAAACAACAAAAAAACCTTGGTGCAAATGTTTTTTTAAAGTGTTTATTTTGTCATAATAAAAAATCTTCACAATTAGACTATGTTCGTTCTTTAAGCAAAACCAGAAATACTTCACTTTCCCAGTTCTAAATGGCTTTGTTGCAAGCTATTACACGTTTCAGCAAAACATATGAGTAAATGTTCAGAATATCAGTTTAGCAAATTCTAACTTGTACCTTGTCTTTTTAAGCAGACTTACTGATTTTTAGTTGCTGAATGCAATAAATAATAGTTTATTATCAAAAAAGGTACCTTTTTCAAATAGTATTATACTTAAGGAAATTATTTTATTGACTATTTCATTTCACAGTTATGCCATATATAATAGTTAACAAGTTAGGAAGTAAAAACTAGATTGAACACAATGGAATTTGAACTTCCTCCCAGATAAAACAGTAAATAATAAAATTAGAAGACCTTTTCAATCTATTAAAAGTGTTCCTGTAAATTACATTCACAGAAATAGACACAAATTCTCCTTCAAATTTATCTTTACTATTAGACTAAAACTTTATTTTTACCAGATATATTTTAACCCAAAAGTAGTAAAAATAAATGTTAGAACCAAGAGGATCAAGAGGATTTCAGTGAGGTAGAACGAAATAATCTTTCAAGAATATATATAAGGAAGATAAAAACTCACTTTTCTTACCATGTATCAGAAAAATACAAAATATTTGACACAGAAATATCTCCTTAAAATAGTTCAGTCCAATACTGCTATTCTAGATGATTTAACTCTCTACAAGCTATTTTCTGTTACACCACGATACTATCAGGCAGCTGACTGGTGTTATCTTGTTTCTCTGCAAGGCTGTGACTACTGAAAGAGCATTTTCCATGGTTCTGTCAGGGTCTCTGGACAAAGGGCGTCCAACATTGCAACAGAAGCAGCTAATGAGCTGTGATTTTTCCCAAATTCCTGCAGACACAGCAACTTACACTTAAATTCCCACATAGTGCTGGTCATAAGTGGCAACACAGTATTCCCTACTTATTCCAATTTGAGTATTAGGTCAGAGTTAATAGTTTAATTAATATGCATCCAAGTCATGCATGTGTAGCTGAGTCTGGCATATGCTGTAATTTCATGTCATACAAAGGAGCTGGAATAGATATGCAAACAATACACATTGTTTCTTACAGCAGTATGATCAGGTTGCATTCTAATCAATTTGTTAAGATAATAAGTAAATGAACTGAAAATACTGGATACAAAATGCTCCTTCTCTTAACTGGCAAATGTAAAGGTGGGAAATCAAGTTTAAAGTCTTGCAAAGATTAGCAAACCGAGATTTGTATTGGAAACAACACAATTTCTATTAGTTTTGTGGAAGAACTAGGACTAATATGTACAATAAGTAGAACACTTTTTGCTTGGCTTTTTTATTTTTTTCTTTTTCCTACTTTTTCAAAAGCTTGTTGTCCCTCAGCTTAATTATTAGTTCAGTTCAACTATCACAAGATTTTCTGCCATCTGAATTGCTTCAGAGCAATCACTTTTCTTTTTAAATTCAGAATACTGATCCATAAATGAGGTAACGAAGTAAGTTTGCCTTAGGGAATTTAGCTATTTTGTTTATCATAGTATTTTGCCCCTACTGGACATCAAAAACTCCCTGATAGAACAATTTACTTTGAACTTTAAAGATTTTCCCAGCAGTAAATCTGAAGTCACATTAGAAGCACACTGTAAAACAAGCACAGTATTTAACAAAACTACTTTTTACATTTAACTGGGCATGAAAGCAACTGTGTTAGTATTATATGCCTTTTCAACTACAGATATTCCGTCTTTAATTTACAATATAAAATTGGTAGTTTAAACTCAAAATATTTGAGGTGATAGTTTTACGCTTTGTCTTGATTTTTTTCACATTTTCAAAACTATTTACTGTTAATAAAAACAATAAAATTATTAACATAAACAAGAATTACAGCTAAAATTAGTAAGCACAAAAAAGAAAAGCAGGCTTAACAAAAATGACATGTTGGGAATCTGTGTTGAACAGACGGAAAAGAACAGTCTTATCCAACTGACTGCAATATAAAAGAGCAGTAAGTAACAAAACAAGTTTTTATTTTAATTACCTTACATCTGAAAACAAATCTGGTTCACCAAAATAATATTAAGTAATATTGAAATCTTTTCAGTTTAACTATGATAGTATTCAGAAATTTTTCAAAAATACGTATATTAATATGTACTATTTACATACATATTCTTAATCAAGGTCTGTTTCCTCCCAAATATTCCTTCAAAAGACATGAAACGCTCTAAAACCTTACAATGAGTCAAGTGGACATCAAACAGTGTCCAGTCATTCCATGCAGGCAGAATTTAAACATTCTCTTTCTGCCAGATACTATGACAAGAATGTATAAAATCTGTTACATTTCCTTTATTATACCACTAAGGAGTAGTTAGATACCTTAGCAATATGTAGTATTAAATAATAAGGAAACCCAGTGTGTACTAAACTTAGGCACCTTTGACTCTTGAAATAAGTCAATAACTAAAAATATTTTATTACAATTTTCATTTGTCTGTGGCTTAAAACTTTTTACATGGTACTGCCTATTAGAATGAAATCTCAGAACCTCAATATACAAATCTCAAAAGAGCCTATGGAGAACTCAAAATAAAACTAAATTAACTAAAATTAAATACATTTAATGAATTAAGTTTAAACTAGAATAAACTTTGACACAATTTTTTTGTCAATACAACCATTCATTGTGCAAGATGATTTCTTGACTTTGCAAAAAGTTTATTCTTTAGAAGTTGTGGGGTTTGTATTAATTCAGAATCCTTCTAATGTATTATCACCAGAATTCTGAAATATTAAAAATCATGTGAGCACAGAGACAATTTATTGAATAGAAATTAGTGTTAGAAGTACTTGTGCGCAACCTTTACATTTAAAACACTTTTTTCACCTAAATGGAAACCAAAGATTTTTTTTACTATAGTATAAATATGTCTACTAAAGCACACAGTTTTATTTTCATATGTCTGTCTATACTCCTGTAAAATGTTTATGATGGCTACATAATACCTGTGGCTGCTGGGAAAAAAACAATTTTAAACTAAATTCAAATGTGCAGGGATTTGAAGAGATACAGTTCAAGTTATACAGTTAGATAGATACAATTCAGACTATTCAGTATCTTGTTACTGAATCATGTTGGCAATTATTACTATCATGTCGGCCATATACCACCTCTGTTTTCATGGCACGTCATGCATCAGACTCCGTGAGTCTTTGGGAACTGCTAAGCTGCACAATGACCAAAAACTATGATCAGAATATAATAGTAAATTTTAAAAACCCAGCAGGAAACAAGATGTCTGAGGAAGGGAAGGTGTGGGAAGAAGGCTGATGGAACAGAAGATACGGGAAGAAGGCTGGAAACTAAAGCTTAGAATGCCACCCTAGGCAGCAGATACGAACGTGATTTATTCCTGAAAAAGAATAGAGGATTTGGAAACCTATCAGAGTAAAATGTCTATAAATTTCTGTATAAAGCAGAAGCAAGACATTACGAAGAATGATTTGGGAGATGTTCATCAGCATGTTTTAGATATACAGGATAATTTTTTTTCATCTGAAAAATGCATTTGCCACTCTGCTGTCTTGTTTAGAAGCCTGATTGCCTGCTTCTCAACAACAGTCATATAAGAAGTTGGGACTATATATGTAGATTCAACACCCAACAAACTAGTTCAAGTAACATACCTCTACTCCCCTGACCATTTCACTTTCTTGCACCCAAAATCCACTTTTTCAGAGAGTATATCAAATTAAGCCCTCAGGCCCTGGCATATAGAGGGTCTCTAGCTTCTTACTGTGTCAATGACTCTTGCCAGCCAGTGACATCATTTAGTTTTTGTTACATATTCCTCCCTCTTCTGTACGCAGACAAAGACACAACTGATACAGCTGCCTTACATTTCCATGACAGCAGAGATATATTTTCTCCGGATTACTGTTACATACCAGATTAGAGGTAGGTACATTTCAATAAAATCTTATTACTATTTGCTCTTCATATTACCAGTCAAAAAGAAAATATAATTATATAAATAAATGTACTGTAAAAGCCTTGAAGTGGTGACATCAGACTTCAATCACAAATTTGAAAGTATCTCCTGAGTATCTTAAACCTAATCCACACAGCAGTATGCTACTGAAAAAAATTGTCTTACCTCGGTACAATCTTTCTTATATTCATTGTCAATATTAAACATGCAGACTATGCTATGCTAGTATGCTGAAGAACACTGTTAGAACTCAGAATTCATAATAATTTTATCAGACAAGGAATTGGTCAGAAAATACATGCCATTATTCAAAAAAAGAGAACTGCAGTGTACACAGCCACTGAAGGGACAGCCAGTAGGACTGCAATTCTAGGGAAAAAAGGGTCTGTGAAGGACAGCATATCACTAACTGATTGTGAGTCAGCAACTCCGTATTAGAATATATAAATAGAAATGTCATATGCAAAAAGTAATCCCCGTGCT
Organism: Eurystomus gularis; assembly: GCA_013400335.1. NCBI lineage: Eukaryota > Metazoa > Chordata > Aves > Coraciiformes > Coraciidae > Eurystomus > Eurystomus gularis. Next base: position 7,844 of record VZZY01020647.1, read on the forward strand.
CTAATCGGTTACTAAAAGCTTTGTATGTTCAGTGTAAGAAAAGTGCCATCCCTGTGTTCATGATCACTGCTATTGAAATCTGGGTCAGCTCAATTGGTATTGTTTTTCTAGGTTCAACCTATGCCGCCTTTTGTCTCCATCTCATCCTTACTGGATAATGTCCCCTTGTTTCCTTTGTTTCTTTCTGTACCCTTAAATTTGCTTTGCAAGAAGTAATTCAGCTTGAGTGTTGTCAACTGTCCTTTTAATCCTAGCCTTTTCTCAACTCTAAAAGTAGCCGTCCTGCTAATGTACCTCTTTTTCCATTCTCCTACAGGCTCTGGTAAAGCTGGAATGCTGCCCAGCAGAAAGGGATCTGGGCTGAGTATGAGCCAGCAGTGTGCCCAGGGGGCCAAGAAGGCCAATAGCATCCTGGCTTGTGTCAGAAATAGCGTAGCCAGCAAGACTAGGGAAGTGGTTGTTCCCCTGTACTGGGCATTGGTGAGGCCACACCCCAAGTACTGTGTTCAGTTTTGGGCACCTCAGTACAAAAACAGAGATGGAGGAGCTGGAGTGGGTCCAGGGAAGGTCGACTGAGCTGCTGAGAGGTCTAGAGTGCAAGTCTTATGAGAAGCAGCTGAGGGAACTGGTGCTATTTAACCTGAAGAAGAGGAGGCTGAGGAGAGACCTTCTCACTATCTACAACTACCTGAAGGGAGGTTGTAGGGAAGTGGGTGTTGGTCTCTTCTCCAAAGTAACAAGCAATGGGACAACAGAAAATGGACTCAAGTTGCACCAGAAGAGGTTTAGGTTGGATATTAGGAAAAATTTATTCACTGAAAAGGTTGTCAAGCACTGTCACAGGTTGCCCAGGGAAGTGGTTGAATCATCATCCCTGGACAATTTTAAGTCATGTAGATACGGTGCTTAAAGGCTTGGATTAACAATGGACTTGGTAGAGTTAGGTCAATGGTTGGACTCGATTATCTTAAAGGTCTTTTCCAATCTAAATGATTCTATGATTTGTTGCTTCCCCCAACATCCATTTTGAGGAGGCTGAGCAAATAGGCAGCTCAATCTATCAGTCCCCCTTGTAAGTCTTATTTTGCTATCAGATCTGCCCTTGCTTTGAACACAGGTTTCAGAGTTTTTGCACCTCTGATTCTGCCTAAATAAGGTCCATGCCTATTTGCTATTCAAGCCTCACCAGTACAGCTGTACGCACAAATGAGTTTCTTCAATTTCTCAAGGTTTGTCTGGTATATACCAGGCAGAGTCCATCCTCCTTGAGTAAAATCACCTCACTAGAGCAAATGATCCCAGCTGACTCTTCGTTCCCTCAAACACAGACATTTATATATAAACTGAGAAGACCTGTATTACCCTCTCCCTAAAAATATACTACTGTCAATGGGTATAATAAATGCCACCCCTGAAAAAAACAGAAACAAAAACAACCTTGCCTCTTACTAAAATACATGATATTGCCATGAGATGATAATGAAATATCCAAAATATTGATACACTGTAACCTGGACAACAAGAATTTTTGGAGTGGCTTTCTGATGTCTTTTCCCCTTACACCCAGCCCCCTATCACGACTCCAGTGACTTCCTGTTTGCACTTGTTAACTGATTGGACACAACACAGGAAAAAAGGCAAGATATATTTTCTGAAATAATGTCAACAGCACAGCCTTCGTCCCATGAGACTCAAAAGCATATGAAGCATATGTTCAAAGGAAGAAAAAGCCCCAAAATTGAATCAGTGCACTGTACTTCTACTAACAATCGCAGTCTCAGATGACAAAGCAGATAAATTAATCACAAAATAACAAAGACTAAATCCTCTCATTCAGAATGTAACCTACAGGTTATCTAAATGTCTTTTAAGTGATAACATGGATTGATAGAGACAAATCTCAATATTAATCTGACAGCTTTTCTCTGTGCTCTGATAGGAGACAGATTACAGTCTCTTTAATACGGTCAATAATAGCCTATGGAGTCAATTAAATGCAATCAACTCAAGTGTATTTATACTGCTTTATATAATGTGATTTAATAAGGACAAAGACTTTCTAACCATAACACAGAATTGCTCTGATATGAAGTTTTAGAACAATTTGCATCTATGAATATGAGGAAACCATTGATCTCTACAGCAATCTACATTTAAGAATCAGTTGCTGACTTGTTATTAGTTAGAACTTATGTGCACCATAAATGTTTAAAAAAATCCTGAGAACCGTAACAGTAAGACATAAAAGTTCTCTGAAACACTGTTTAGAGCAAGCAATATGCAGAACTTTTGCTTTGCAACTAGCAAGTTAATGCTTCGCTGCTAATGCATAATATTTTTTCACTAGTGTTTACAGTGCAATTCTACTCTGACAAGCGACTGTGTAAAAATGACACGTCTTTAATGAACAAAGGCATTCTATGTGTATCAGAGACAGACCTCTTCTTTAACTGAGAAACACACGCTTTAACTAGTTTTTACTCTAATTAGCCTGGAAAAACAATATATAGAGAAAGTGAGCTCCATTTTATTCCCTCCTCTGACTTTATACACTGATTGTTACATCTAATTAGTTACTTATGCCAAGCCATGAAAATGAAGAAAAAAAAACCAAACCAACAACAAAAAAAACCCCAAAACCACAGGAACAAAGAAGACACAAAGTATCTAAGGATATGGTTTCTAGGAATGGACATGCTGGAGGGTGTTCGAGGGGGTGGGGAGAAGAAGAGAAAGAAAAAAAAAAGGTAAGAATTGAGTTGCCAATAAAAATATTTTTATAGACTTAACAGCTTTTTTTCTTAATAGTATTTTGGCCATCAAAGTACTGTGCATAGAAAAGAGAGGAAAAAGAAACTTTTCACAGACAGCCTCTGATTTTTTGGTTTTGTTCATTCTAAGTAATTTCATCTTCAGCTTTTGGAAGAGCTCACACTTTTTATTCTTCTATTGTGTTGACAAAGAAAAAAAAGTTCTTTTTAGTTAAATCTCTGTCCTTGAAAAAACATACATTTGTTTTAAATTTTAACAACAATCAGATATTTAGCAAAGGATTTCTCAATGAAAAATAATTAAACCTGTGCCAATTTTTAAAAAAATCAAAACTCCTCTCTCACGATTACGTCAACAAGTATAATCAGTTATGTATGGTAACAACGTACGTACAATATACAACATTTTCCAGTGTAGGCAGTAAGGATTATTCTTACACCTCACAGTGTAAAAGTAAGCTAAGTTACTGACCATTCTCAAACAGTCCCAAAACTCTAAATATTTGTGCAGGCTATGTATACAGAGCCCACTTCTCTTTCTAATTTAAATATTTTAAATACACAGTTTTATAGAGGAAGCACAGCAAATGTAGTTGGGAGGGTATGTGACTATATCAGGTACACAGAACTACTTTTTTCTATATATTTTTGATTATGTAGTTATTAAATAATTATTGGCATTTCAGTAGTTAAGAAATCCAGCTTTATAGCCAGTAATTTTGGACTACAAAATTATTGGTATAGCACATCATTAAAATATACCAGGTTACATTACAATATCCAGAACAAAAATTAAAAGGCTTAAAATTCCCATAACATTTTAATTAATAATTCGCTTCAACTTTGATGATTTAAATATTTACTTTGAAAATAAATATAATGTTTGATACATTATGAAATATGACTTCTGATTTAACAACACCCACAATTACTTGTAAAGATTGATTTGTGCTTCAAGCTATTACCATTTCTACAAGGATATATTATGAAGTGGTCCTCAACCTCAGGTTACTACACTTAAGTAAAACCTATAAATAGACACCAAGCATGTAGCTATTTGATTACACATTATTCAACAAGTAAGTTGCACTATTATTCAACACTGTAATTAAATTGCATTTTGACATGTAAAATGTCATTAAACATCCAAAAGCCAAAGCAGACCTTTAACACCTTAATTATTTAAAATAGAATAGTAAAAATTTCTGTTTATGAAAAGGAAACCTAGATGATCAAGTTGTATATCCTGTATCAAGTATTTGAATAATTAGGTATTTAAGCATATCAGTTACATACTTAGAATAGTGCATTCACATAATGAGTGAAGTTGTTAAAAGCTCTGTTTCATTATAAAATACATAGTATAGTATTTCAGTTGTATTACCCCTTTGCTTTGCTCCCTGAACTCATTTCCTAGCAATTCCCAGTGCTGGTTTTCTCTTCATCTTTCCTATTTCATCTTCTATACATATTCAACTGTATCCTACATGGGAAATGTGTCACTGAAAAGACTACCTTCATTATAGGCTTCTTGACACCCTTCACTGTTATTATATTACTATAAAATTATTCTTCTAGCAATTTGATTCTTTATACATGCTTTCTGTCTTCTCTTCCTCCTCTTTAGTATTTTCCAGGACCCAGAATCAATACTAGCCAGGCTACCATCCTTCCAATTGCAAAGCCTGTGTGTCTGTCTCCAACAAGAGTGCCCGTCAAATGGTATGCAAACTTTTGTCCGGTCCATTTGTACATATGGAGACTAGTGCCTCTTTAAAGACAATAAATAAGAAATAGTTGTTTGGGGGGTTTTGTGGCTTTTAAAAAATGTATCATAAGTGTTTTGTTTTTTTAAAAAAGAAACCCCCTACAAAAAAAAACAAAACAAAACATAAAAAGAACCCAACAGAAATCCACAACTAGAGCTTATTACTAAGTCTGCTGACAATAGAATAGTGGGAGTGGGAATTGAATCAGCTCCTTTTTTCACACTAGTACTATGCTTTCAGCAACCTTGTAGGTATAAAGATAACAAACAGACCTCCATTTTTGTCACTATAGGAAGAGCATGAATAGCCATGCAAAGCAGATTTGCAACACAAGGACTCTGTAGCTGTTTCCTGACCAGGACCATGTATTTCATGCATTTCATGTATTTCTGTACAAGATAGAAGCCACCTCTTGCACTATGGACTGCACACAGTCCTATATTCTTCTAAGCTTCAGCATTTCCTCTTCTAGTGGTTTGTGGACCTTCAATTCTCTCCCAATGTTCTGTCCTCTTTTCCATGCTCCCTGCAGAATGATTTTCAGGTTGCCTTAAAGTTTGCTTTCCTCACCCTGATAACCTTGTGTCTGTTCTGTAAATGTTTATGTAAATTTACATTCATCTAAATTTTGTTTCCTGCACATATACATATCCTCCCCACTTTCCTTTCCTTGTTAACAACTACCCTCCAACCATTTAGATGACACAAATTAACTCGCTTGGAGAATTTAGTTATACAATACACAGCCCACAACAGCTCATC
>VZZY01020647.1:13158-93165 GCA_013400335.1 Eurystomus gularis
GCTCATCTCCAGTCCTTGCTTTTCTGCAGTTGTCCTATTTATGTGTAACTTTGCTCAGAAAAACTCCCCTATTACAAGTAAATCCCCCCCCACCCCATAACTTCTAATCAAACACTGAGATGGAACCCTTGATGTGTCCTTGAAATTTTTTGGTAATCTCTCAAATTCCTGTAAACAAGAATTCCAATATATGGAAAATATCTAATAATGTTCACTGCACTCCACAGCATACTCCACATTTATGGATCCTATTATGTTAACTTTGGCACCTGGTGAGTGATGTGCTCTACTGTGGCATCTCTCTGCCCATAGAGAAATCTCACTGGGATCTAAATCCTTCTTGAATCTGATATATGTATATCATGCAGCAGAAAACTATTAATGCTTTAGATTCACTAATTTCTTGCCATGGGCACATTTCCTAAGCAATGTCACCCTTTGAGATAAATCACACTCTAAAAAACCTCTAAAAAACTTGATTAAATATTACTTAATAAAGCCAACCGTTAGCAACAAGTGCTTAAAGAGGTAAAATTCATGTTATTAATAAATAAGTATTAACGATAGACAATGTAGCATTTTATGCAGATTTTATTTGCTTGGAAGGTAACTTTTAAAAATTCCCTGCTAATACTAAGAGTTTCTGTTCATTTGAATGAATGTTTTTAAAAAGAATAAAACCCTTAAAATATTCAACTGACAAAACCCAATAGAAGCCTGCATGTATCTCAGATAGTAGTGAGAAGGGAATACCACACCCACTAGAATTTTGCAAATAAGTAGTGCACAGCAGCTACAAGAGGCTGTGTAACATCCAATACATATCATGCCATGCAGAAAGGGAGAAATCCTTGCAGAAAGTGACCCTGTGTTGATTATTTCTAAATGTAAGCTAGCTTATGCTAGGAAAAATAAATCTTACATAGTTTGTAAAAAAGTGGTAGCCAGCTGAATTGAGACCTACCTGTAAATTTCAAGGAAAACATGTACTTTCATGGACAATCTCACTGGCAAAATCTCTACATATTGTTAAACTGTTAAACACCTAAATTCTGCAGAATGGAATGAGGCAATTCAGCATGCAACACGTCAATAAACATAAATCATATGTTGCATACAACTTTTCTGAGGCCAAGTTAATTAATGAATGAAACTGCACCTTATGGTAAAAACTTTTGCTGAACTAGGACTACAATCAATTAGCAGGCAGAATCCCATCACAACAACAGCCTTTCCTATTACAAACATTGTAGTTACCTCTCTATCCTGTTTTTCACTTGCAGCTGCTACCTTAGTCTTAGGACACCCCCTGAGTTACTGTGTTTGTATAGATATCAAAACACTAATACCTATGTTTTGTGGTGGTGTTCAGAAGATTACATCCAATGAGAAAAAAAAAAATTGTCATTCAAATATTTAAAAATACAGTATATCAATTATACATCAGTATTTAAAATTCTTTTAGTTTATCACTTGTCTTGATGACAATTAATTTTAAAGAAGTTACAGTATTCCTCATTTGCCAGGGAAATTATATGAATCACTACTTTTCCTGATACATATAATGATTTGGCTTGTAAAATGTGAAAACAATGCAAAAAATGCCTGAAAATATGTTGAAGATGAAGTTTCAGTGACAAAACCTAGAGAGGCAGTATGGATCCAATAAGAAAACTGATTGTAGTAGAGAGCAAGTTGTCTCTGATCTTGGGTGAATGTTTTTGGACACCTAACAGCTTTTTTATTACTGTGGCTGATTAAAATGAAAAGCCTTACTACTAAAATGTTCTTTTTGATGAGTTTTTTTGCCATGAACTATAGACCTTGCAGTCCAGTGGGATACAAATCCTTTGATCCTGTGCAGTCACATAAATTTAAAGTCGTAAAACAACATTGAATTTGATTTTATTAGTGTGGCTGATGTTGCCAGAATTGTAATGCAACCTTGTTTTTCTTCTCTTTTCTTCCTTTTCTTTTGGGGAGGGGTTGGAGAGGAAAGGCGAGTTTGCTGTCAACATTGCTTCACAGTATAAAGAACTAATTTCTTTGGCAACCAGACTCCAAGATTAAGACATTATAACAAAGCTTTGTAACTACATAGGAAAGTAATGATATATATCACCTTCTGCCAGGTTGCAGCCAATGAGCTGGTCCAAGAAAAGACTGAAGCAAAAAGCAGTGCAAGTACAGCACATGGAAAACAATACACAAAGATAAAATTATGTATCTATAGAATGATCACAGGCAACAATGAATAGTACTTTTAAATAGGAAATAATCAGCCAAATAGTGCTATGAGTTTGTTAGGAGAATAAAATAAAGTACACTTTCAGATACTGAAGAATTTCATTCTGTATGAATGTAATTTTAGTCTAAAAAGTCTAAGAGTACCTGCAACAAGGAGATGACTAGCCTTTCCACCACTATAGAGAGAGTTCACACTTACAATGACAACAACTAAAAGATTTTGAGGTGTAGCAAGCCATTTAGTTCCCATTTTACAGGCCTTTTTGACACCGGGTATCAAAATAACAGAGGTTCAATTTTAGTCTAAGGAACAGAGTCACCTAAAAGAGTAATTCTCTGATGCTTACAATTATCCCATTCCTCATATATTATTGAGAGAGACCTCAACACTGCAAAACAAATTGATTGCTTGGTGAAACAGTCCTTCGTTCAACATAAAATATACTATACTACAAAAAATATTACCTTTTTCTCTATAGCAAAGGAAATGAAGGCAGAGGTTAATTTCACATTCAGAAAACAACAGTTTTCATTAAGTTACACACTTTCTACTAAAGAAGAAAAAAATCAGTTCCTTTCCTCGCAACTTCATTATGGAAAATTGTTTTTCATAATGACAATATAATACTTGCCTTGATTACAGTTCTTAAAGAGAAGATTCAAACTGCAGATATCCTTGTCAAGGCAAAGTATATGAGGGGATCCTACACACACAAGGTTATCTTTCATGACTTCTAACTTAGTTTAACTAGGAAGCCTCCACTTCTGCAGATACTATCATAAACATCAGTCTTTAAATAATTACCAATCAGGTATCATTTAGAAGAAAACCCAACACTGTGTTTATAACTGGTCTTCTTTTTAACATTGTAGAGATGTTTACACTATACTCAGCAGATAAAGATACCAGTATGCTTAACTAAGATACAACTTATGAACTCCAGAGAGTCCATCTGGATAAACAGAAGTAAAACACTAATTACAGAAATGACTCTATAATTGTGTAAAAGACATACCTACTTTAAACTAATGTATACCACATATTCATTATGTATCATCACACCTATTCTAGATGTTCCCATTTCAGAATTTGAAGAAAATATTGCACACACAAAAATGTGTTAAAAAAATTGGCCCTGGTCAGTTACTCAAAAGGGAAGGCTACAAGTGCGCTTGCCAGAGTAACCTAAATTTTCTCCCTCTTCATCCATGTTTCCACATAGTACAGCTATGCAGAAACTTTCTCTTTGACAGAACCAGTATCTTATTCAGTTAACGTGATGGAAATTTTTCCAGACAATAACTAAAAACTGTATTACAAAAAAACTGCAAGCTTTGAAGACTTCTGCATTGTGTGCTGAAGTGGAAACATGGAACCTCAGGAAGAGACACAACAGTGTTATAGTAAAGGCACAATAATTCTGACCTGGTAAAGCAGATTTGATACTTGCTCAAACTGCAAAGTTGCTGCAAGATGAGTCACAAGTCACCTTAGTCAGTGTTCCTCAGGTGGTAACCAGGGATACACGTTATTTTCTAAACAACTGCCTTGAGATTCTGGGATCCAACATATAGTTGCAAGGTAAGTTTAAAATGAACTGAGGTGAACATATATGTAAATATAAGCATCCCAATGAATTTGTTATACCTTAGGTCTCTGCATAAAATATGAAAAATGATACATGCCTAGCTGACTACACATTGTAATATCCAATTTATACATATGAAACATCATGACAAATTAAAATCTGTGACACTAGAAAATCCTTAATGAAACTATCTATATTCAGATCACATTTTTATTAATAAACAAGGGAGGGCATTACTCACCGAACAATAAAAATAAAATCAAATACCGAACAGATTGCATTCATTCTAGGATATATATTCTGTGAGAAATTGTCCACTTCTAAGTGAAACCTGTTTCTTGATGCCCAGATCCAAGTCTCTCTGTAATCTATCTCCCACAGTTTTCTGTCTTAACTTCCTTCCCCCTCTAGCTTGCCAGTCTTGTCCTAGTATCTCTACTCACCATTTTCTACCTAAGCTCCATCTCCCACAACTCCATACATCTTTCCAGCTCTTGTAGTCTGCTTTAAATACCAGTGGCTTTTCTCTCACACTGCCTCATCATCAAAAAGGGGGTCAGGAGACAGCTTTCAGTTTCAAAGCATCCTTGGAAGGGTGATCTCCACCCAATCAAGAATGGCTTGTGGCACCCATTAGTCAGTGGAACTTAGTTTTGCCCCAGTGTTATTTGTAACTTGGCTGGCTTTGGTATCTTCAGTGGCTTTGTGGAAATGGCACATTAAAAATTTGTTCAGCACCAGAAGATGCAACAGGTACAGTGAGAGCTAGATTTGTGAATTCAGAAGCCACTAATATCTTTCTGCATTGTTACTGCATGAGAGAAAAAATGGTTTTGTTTCAAAAGTTTAACTTCCAGTGTCAGATAAGATTTTTCCTCTATCTGCAAACTGTTCATCTTTGCCAAATGTGCCCCTGTTCTAAAACCAGGAATATTAGTCAGAATTTTTAAACTACAGAAAAACATGTACTTCATTCAGGGACATGGCTGACAATTATTAGATTCAAACAAACAACTGGCATGGGGTACATGTTTTCAAAATCAAAAAGGCAAGATAACATTGATACTACTTGATTTTTAGGGGCTTTTATACTCCCACGACCACCTTTCACTTCATTTTTGCTGTAAACCATTGTTTCCTATGTTACAGAGGTCTTCCAAATCTGCCAAAAATACAATGTCATCATGTTCACAGTATGGGTTCTACTTTAGTCTCCTGAGTACACAGCATATTTACTCAAGGTGACAGGCTAAATTTTCTTTTACAAAATATGACAAATGCAGGGGTTTACAATGAATTTTTGTAGAAGAGTTTCATTTTAGCCCTGATTAAGAAGAGTGTTTTGTAATGTGCCTAAAATTGAGCAGGAGCCCAGTCTTGCTGAAGTTTTAAGGCTATAAATGATCTTGTTGATCTCTATGCACATTTTAACCTTATAATACCATGTCCATGTGCTAAAACCTAGTTAGAGATTTTCACTATATTCAATACACAGAATATGGTCTGTGCTAGTTTCTTAAATAAACAGGAGAAGCCTTGGATCAACATGTGGAATTAACAACATTCTGCAGCTGACATGAAGTCTAAACAATCCAAGTTCTTACTGTGAAATTGTATTGATGAAAATAACTGAGCAGCAATGTAAGACATGTAAGCAAGTACCAATGACAAGCAAACAACCCAACAAAATAAGTGTCTTCCTGGATATTCAAGCTATCTGGTAAGAAAACAATCACAACGTAAACATATGATTAAAGGAAAGCAAGGATGAAAAGCATCCATTGCATCAAAACACAGAATATAGGAAGTCAATGGAGCAGAAGAAGCAGCAGAATTTTGCTTAATATAAGTATCGGAGTACAGCAGAGATACTTACAACTTCATCACAGATTTAATTGCAGAGTATGACATGAATACAGGCATCATAATGTGCAAGTTTTTAAAACCTAATTAAGTAGGGAACTGAGGACCATCTTCATACACCATGAAGAATTGATCCTAGCTTCCTTTCTGGATGAAGATGCAGTTGTGAACAAGTGGTTCCAAAGAGATTAAAGCACTTCTTGCTGGCTCTTTGTGTGCTTGCATGCACCCTGTAGAAAGTTATTGTTTTATTGCATTTCTCCTTTGCTATCAGTCCCTCGTCTGCTACTCCACTTTCTCTAGCACTGGCCATGCAAGTTTTTTATTACAAGGTGATTTTTCTCCTGCTGGGATTCTTCTATTTCAGGAAATACATACTTTAAAGATAATCTTGCTCTCATTGTCTGGGTGCCTTAAGAGTACTGAAATTGATATTAATACAATTTCATATGATTTCAGTCTCTTCTTTCTCATTTTTTAAATGCTTTTCTCATTCTTTATATTTTCCCTATCTTGCACTGCAGAGATGCTGTGCACTGAAAAGGGAGAATTCCTTCATGACAACAAAGTAGGCAAGAAGAAGATTCGTAAAGACACACAGTACACACACAGTGGTGAATCCATACATTTAGCAGATAAGTACAAAAGAATGAAACATTTCAAGTTAGACAAAAGCAGTACCAATAATTAAGCACAAGCTGGGAGACCTTCATCAGTAACACCACATGGAAATGCTGAAAAGCCTGAACAGCTCATTAGAAAAGACCAACTAATAAACCCTTGCTGACCTTGGCTGCTCCTTTGAGCTGCAACTCTACTTCACCAAACAGAAACATATATTCTACTTGTGCATGCCGGGACCTGAAAATCTAGCAAAGACCACACAAAGCAGCTAGCCACCTCACGGATGCATTTCATCTTGCAAAGGTTAAAAACCTTTGGTTAAAAACCTCATTATCCTGAAGCAAGATTTTATTACCAAAAGTCATCATATTATCCACTTCTTCAACGCTGTTTTGTTGAGTACTGTAGCATATCAAAGCTTTCAAGACTATTTGCAATTGGCTCCCATATTTTAGTAGTAGATTTCAAAACATAGTGACTTCTGACAAATTGTTAAATCCTTATGCTATGCATGAATTCCCACATGGACACACAAAACTGAGAGGAAAAAAATAAAACAAAAAATTCTTATTTCCAGAAAGGAATGATAAAGATCCCTATCTAAGACCACTCAGGTAAGAAATTTTTCAATTGAATCTGTTAAAAAAAAAAAAAAAAAATCCACTTTGTTATAGAATCATAGAATGTTTTAGGCTGGAAGGGACCTCTAGAGGTCATCTAGTCCAACCTCCCTACACAAGCAGGGACATCTACCTAGGTCAGGTTGCTCAGAGCCCCATCAAGCCTGACCTTGAATGACTCCAGGGATGGGGCCTCCACCACCTCTCTGGGCAGCCCATTCCAGTGCTCTATCACCCTCATGTTAAAGAACTTTTTTCTAATATCCAACCTAAATCTATCCTTTCCTAGCTTAAAACCATTACTCCTTGTCCTACCACTACAAACCCTTGTGAATAGACCTTCCCCTGCCTTCTTGTAGGCCCCCTTCAGGTACTGGAAGGTCAGTATAAGGTCCCCCTGGAGCCTTCTCTTCTCCAGGCTGAACAGCCCCAACTCCCTCAGCCTGTCTTCGTAGGAGAGATGCTCCATTCCCCTGATCATTTTGGTGGCCCTTCTCTGGACACGCTCCAATATAGGCTACCTACATAATAAAATATAATATAAATTATAATAGGCTATCTACAAAAAAGAAGATTTAGACAAACTCTACTTTAAATTGCTTTGATTTGGTGTTAAAGCTTGTGATTTCTGATGTTCTTTCTGAGGCTGAAGTGAAATTTCACTTTTATACACAAGTAAAAGATATTTTAAATTGTAAAAATAAAAGTGAAATCACCCACTTCTGTAAAAGAAGTTCTTTGATAAGCAGTCTGGCATACAACAGCTTTCAACGCTATCACCATTGTCTTTTACAGTTAAATCACAAATTTCTAAATGTAGCAGGGAGAAGCAACACCTTCTGCTATTTTCATGTTATAATTAAAAAGCAATGGATGCATTCACCAATGGAAGCACACTGGCCATGAAGGAAAATGAATGGGAAAGTGAAAAGATAAAGGGCCAGGCAAGGGCTTGTGAAGCATGAAATGTAAAATCAGATTTGAAAAGAATGAAAAGGTTGTCACACAGGTAAAGCTTTATTGCTTCACTCTGTAACTATGAAAAAGTTGTTATGCCTTTGTGGTCTCAGTACAAAATAAAAATGAATCACTTGGAGATTACCAGATTATTTTGACTGGTGCTATGACTTTTTGTTCCACATTCCTTTTTCTTCCACATTTTTCAACCTTTTTCTACGGCACTTTGAGGAATTGGTTTTTAATTTCTATTTATGATACAAAATTGAAACCTTTGCAAAAATGTTAAAATTACTAAGGACACCACAAAGGTCATTATGAACACCCAATGATAGTTTCTTCTCTAAATGAGGCCAGCCTGTTCTTTCATCATGTCACAGGTAGTTGTGTACTAACTGCATTCAGTTAACCATTCTAACCATTCACTTTTTCTTAAGTTTCAATAATATGTTCGTAACTGTGTTAGGTGCAACTGCAGGTATTTCTTTCTAAAATTTGCAGTGAGCTGCTTTGAGATATGTAGAAATATTATTTTACTGTATGATATTGTACAATTTATAAGCTCTCTATAGTTTATATTTTACTATCAAATACCTATTATTATTTCTTATAGAGTATATTACATAATGTGCTTCATATAATATATTGTAACACTATTTTGAAAACCCGTGGTTAGTGGCTAAAGACACTATTATTCTCAGTTTGGGAACATGCGAAAGATCCAGTGCATTGGTGGAAGCCTTACAACCTGTATCAGAAATAAATAGCCACGCATAGGGTACAGAGTTATAGGATAGTGTAAGACTTTGATTCCATCTTCCAAAAGCAATATTAAACTTCCAGCTGAAGATGAAGGGATATATGGCACCCTTGTGCTAAAGAAGGGGAAATTAGGAAAAAAACCTTTTTTACTCATTTTATCAAATGAACTTACAGGAAAAAAATTAACAATTATGCCACCCTCTCCTGCAGCTATGTGTTAGATAAACTATCAAGTACTGCCATCAGAATATTGCCTTTGGAGTTAACTCCTTCCTTTCATAAGTCAGTAGTTCATTTACAATATTTTTATTTAACATTAAGTACTGTCATCTAATTAGTTGGTTATTAGATACTGTAGACTTGGTTCTGTAGGGAAGATACTATTGAGGTGATAACAGCTACTACTTAGCTATTGAGCAACTTCAATTCTACTTCCGTGCAAGCTAACTTCTGACCTAAAACTACAACTGTGCCAGATCCACAAACAGCGAGTTACCACCACATATGCTCTCACAGTTTAGAAGGATGTATGAAATTTAGAGACCTATAGAGTAGCTGTGACAGGTTTTGGGACCTTCTGAAAGACTTAGCTGACATCTAGTGGCAGAAGCAGAAAAAGCAAAAGAATTCAACAGTGGAGGACAAAAACAGTTTAATGTCTTAGAAATAAATCATTCAATTTTTTTGTAAATAACAGGTGAAAAATTCAATAAATGCTCTGAACACAGCAAATAGTAACAACAACGGGTAAATGGTAAAATCTAAGTATTTATCTCTACTATATCACCCTTTCTAAGGATTATTTTCATGTTGGTGATTCAGTTGAATTATGTACATCAATGAACCCATTATGAGATGTTATACGTTATTCTGATTGTTACGCAATATGATACGATACAGATTCATTGATAATTGACTTGTAATAAGTGCTGTAATCTTAATTTCATTAATATGCACACTACATAACCAGAACTGATTTCAAGTGGCATTAAAAAAAAATAAAATCCCTCAAGTTACTGTGATAACATAAAGATGGCAACAGAAACACACTAGTGTCATTCACTCTCCCTATCCAGTGACAGTTTTACATCATTCAAGATGGCTACATTTGCTGCAGCTTCAGCTGTCTACAGAATCAGCAACAACTCTTTCAAACTGTGGGTGTGGCTACAGTTCTCCTTGTACTCTGGGTATTCCATATAAAGCTTATAGGAAATTAACACAGCAATAACAAATCTTACAAGAATAAAAATCCATTAGCAATTTCATTCACATAGTCAAGGACAAAACCTAACTTCAAAAAAAAAAAACCAGTACAGAAGTATAGGACACTTTCCATTGCTAAAGAATAAACAGATTTCTCACTTATAAGCCACTATAGGCAAGTTTCAAGGGACAGATTCCAGGTAACTTTCCTTGCTTTCACCTTCAGAGGACAGTTTAATAATTTTTTTTGAGAACTTTCCCCTACACATGACTTCCAGGGCTCCTGAAGATTTTACTAGGGATTTTAGGAATAACAAAGAAAAAGGGTCTCACTCCTAATCTTTTACAGAAAAAGTATGGTGATCAACCTTCTTCATAAATACAAAATAAGGGATTTGGATCAGATTGCAAAAGCTAGTTCAGAGAAATTTCTGTCTGTAGTTTCCTTCAGTGTACAGTGCAAAATCAAATTTAATTCAAGCACTTTCAATAGTTGGGATATCTACCACTGTATTTTTCTGTTATATCCTTAAAAAATAAAATACAACAGGTTATTACATTCAATCACAACACAGTTTTACTTTCCTATACATTCCCATATGAAATTTTATAATGTAAAGTTCCGTATGTTCAGCAGTACATAGTAATTCACGTTTTTTTAATCTTAAAATAAGTCTTTCCCTTCCTTCAAATAATGAAAAGCCACAAGAAAGTATACAGACAATGTCTGGTCTTCTCTAATGCATTCCACTTTTACTAGTGCAAATGCTGGGAACATAATGAACAAAAATCATGTCTTTTTTCTGTTATATTTCAATATTACAAACTGAAGTGATTTTGGGGAGAGCATTAATTTTTAAATTACTGAGGAAACACAGGAAAAATTCATTTGAAATTGAAGACAAAACAATAAGGGCTAACAACTGATTTGGAGAAAAAAAATTTGTTCCCTAAAATGTTTGAACATCAGGGACACAAGAGAAAGAAGGTCTTCAAGCAGACAGGCTATTAAAAAGGCAAACAAAAACCTTTGAAATGACACCCTTTCATTTAGGAAACTACTAAAGTTAGAAGAACTACTAACAATTTGTGATTTATCAAAGCATGGATAAAGACCATGAGGACCACGTAGCAGCACCTGACTCTCATATCACCCACTAAAAAAAAATAACATGCTGTGTTAAGATCTTATATTCTCTTCACAAAATTAATAACTTAGTGTTCACCTCCTTTGGACACAAGACATATTAAGAAAACAGGAATTCAATACTTTCAGTCTAAATTTTTTTAGATAATTAGTCTGGCAATATACAGGAATTTTCATCCAGAAAAAGAACAGGAACACTATGCAGATGGCACTGCATTCAGAAGTCACAGAAGCATGTGATAATACTGTAATTTTTTCGTCACTACTATATACCATAACCTGTGTGCTGACTCTGTTTCAAGAAACCCTCAAAACACCAGCTGCTGGAAATAGTATACTAGGGCAACATTTCTCAGTAATGTAGTCAGCTATGCATCTTTTATGAACCTGATGCCTCACACCAGGCTGAGCTGAGGTCCAAAAATCAAGCAGCATGCTGTTAAGGAAGAGACACAGAGCAATGGTAGTAGAAGTAACAAGGAAGAGACAATCAAGATACTCAGACTTTCTAAAAAAAAAAAAAAAAAGCAATTAAAACAAAAAGCAGCATAAAGGAAGAAGGCATTACCCTTACGCTCTTTATTTCTTACATGTGTTTGCTAAGCAGCCACTGATTGTCACTCCTGGAGACTGGATAATTGCTTCATCTGACCTTTGGTATAGGAAGTTTTTACGTCATCCAATATTGTAAAATGAAAAATTACATTATATCTCAGGAATCACCAGTCTTATGAAACTTAGAAATAGAACTCTGTGCAAAGACTCCAGTAACTTATGAGTAACTCCAAAATGGAAATCCAAAAATCTTATTTGAATTATATCTTGCATAAAATAAAAGTAAGTATTATTTTTCTGAATAAATTATTTTTCTGATCATAAAGATGCAGATCTTTCTCTGCCATTACCTAAAAGGCCTACAAAACATTGATATCACCTTTTTCTGGTTTGTCTTTGGAACAACAGTGTAAGATAAAAGAGTACCAAACATGAAAATCATCACCAAATACATGTGGTATAAGAAAACATGAACTCTAGGACATTGCTGCTAAGAGTGCATAAGTCTTCTACTAATCATGGACAGAAAATATTTACATTTTAGCTCATTTCTAATAATATTTACATACATATATAAAATGGTGAGATGTTACGGTGCTGAAAATTACAGCACAATTTCACTTTTCTGGAAACAACACATTCACAATTTCCTTACTAAACAAGGTAACATATAAACACAATTAATCATTAAGACACGATGATATTTGAGTAAAACTCAAATAATCCAGATTAAAAAACCACCTCATTTAAAAGAGAATATTTCTATCATTCAAAGTTATGAGCAGCAAATACATGAATGTACTCCTCCTCCAGTGTCTTTCAGATGCACTCTTGTGGAAAACAATTCTAAGATGAAATAGAAGAGGTGTGTGATTTTTCATGGATACATGCCAGTAGCCACCTCCTCTGCCTCTACTGTTTCCAGGGTTGCTGGAGATACACGAACACATTTTCCTCTCTCATCAAGACTATGTATTCTCTGAAATACTGTCTCAAAATTAATAAATCCTCCTTGCATCCATCACTGCTCTCATGTGGGAGAGTTACACTATTCTTTGTAAGAGTTATTATTAATAATATTTATTGTACGTTACTGTTGTATTTCCTTTAGTGCTAGCTTGCATTTCTCTGCGCTGAAGTTTAAGAGATGCTGCACATAGCAGAGACTCTACCTGTCCTGTCCACTCCATAAGCTGCCACTCAAAGATCTCACTGAGCTTTCTCAACTTTATAGGTTTTACTTCCATTACGCCTTCCATTATGCCTTTGTGCAGACACAAAGACATAAAAACTGTGTACAGTAACTGTACTTGTACTAGTCTGATGACTACTGTATACGATCTGCCTAACAACATGGTCAATGTATCAATATACTGCATTATCAGCCGCCCTGTGTTAGTAAATTTGCCTTTTTTCCATTTGCCTTAATGATGACAAAGGAAACACAGAATGTTTTGTGCTTCATTACTTGTATACTAAGGATTTATCATATGGACCTGTATTAGAACACAGTGCAGCTATGCTTAAGAATATATCACAACCGGTGAGTAAAGGAAGCTGCTGATAGTTTTCTTTAAAACTAGGACTACTCAACAAACTCACTTTAAGTTATACTGCCACTTGAGTTCCTGTTTTTATGATAAAAGCACTTCCTTGTAATGTTTCACTTTGCTTTACAGAGGCAGTCATGCCAAGGGAACATGAGTTTGAATAGTAAACTTTGTCACTTCTGATTTTGACTATTAGACAGTTGGTCAAATGTACCAGACATCAATAAAGAGTGTTCAATACAAAATTTCAGAGAGTCTCACAAATGCAATTGCCACGCTTATTTTTCAGTCTGAAATTACAGAAAACTGCTTCTACAGAAGTATGTTTCATTGAGAAAGAGTAGTTAAATGCCAGTACCTTAATAAATAAGCAAATGTAGAAGTACCATACCGTTAAGTTAGAAGGAAGAATTTAAGAGTGCGACAATAAACAAAACCACAAAGGGAAAGCATAAAATTGCTTTTTGCCATCATATATGAGTGCATGAATGGATTTTAATTAGGTTTTAAGTGAGCTGACAGTCAGCTGAAAACAACTTTTAGAATGAAACAAGCTTGGAAAGTACATGTTTCTACTACTCAAATCTGTAAAATGCACTAGAGTCAGGGGAAGAAACAAAAATCATCATAAAAGTATACCTTTAAGGTTTCAATTTCTTCTTTGTGTTCCCTCTTTAAATGTAAAATGGCAGCTTGGTACTCTGTAAGAATAAAAAAGTACATTCCATTAGCATCAGAAAACAATATGTCATCCTCAGTATAGTGTATTTCATACAACACCACTGGGTCCAGAATGCAGATGTAGGCTTTCAAATAAAAGTCCTTTTACAATGGCAATGGAAAAGAAAATCTGAAAACAGTAATTAGCATTATCTTCTAAGACCACTTGAGCAGATTTTCTATGGTGTTTCTGAAAGCAGAGGATAGAGGAAAGAGGTCTTCCATGCTGAGAGGGGAAAACGGGGGGAAGATGCATCAGACTGGAATCACAAGAGGAAAAATTAGTTTTGCTCAGCTTTGCAAATAACTATAGAACTGATATGATATTATGACATGCACAGGCATGCACACACACATGGGAATTTCAAAAAACACATACATTAAATACATACATTTAAACTTAACTGTAAACATTCAAGCACTGTAAACTGGCAAAATGGATAGAAGAGCAACCACAAATACAAATGAAGACCTAGAAAAGTACCCAACAGCAAGAGATACAAAGAATTCTTTGTCTTAATTCTATCAGAGGAAGATTAATTACAGGGCTTAAGCACCTTCACAGGGTACCAAATAGGTCTTCCATTTAGCAAGGATATAATAAAATTCAAAGATACAATAAAACCAAAAGCATGAAACTTAAAACCAGAGAAATTTAAATCAGCAAAGAAAAAATGAGGAGGCTGGGCACTGATTACACAGCTTTAGTGACAGCTGTAATGTTAAGGTGTAGATTTATCAGACCTCTAGAACCTGGGTTTCATACCACGGCTTCCCTCAATCTGTACCGTGGCTACATTTGGCCAGATGAAAAAAGAGAAGACCTTTCATTACAGCTGTGTAACAATTTATGAGAAACCTGTCTTCTGTAAGACCTTGGCCCAGGAGCTACAGCCCTCCTAAACAGGCAACTGGTGCTCATTCTTAAGACCATCAAAGCCCCACTCTATCTGCTTCCAAATCAAAATGAATCCAAGAGTACTTCCAGTTCCCTGGATTGGTTTCTGCTTCCTCAACTAAAGGGAATCAAATTCTACTTTAAACATGGATTGAAAATATTCCAAAGACTTTAAATTTTACAGTCAGTGTTCTCTAACACTAGGGGTTTGTATGGTCTCTGTAACAGCAGAGCCAATAAAAATGTATGAGAACATCAAAGCGTGGACCAAAGCACCAGATCTGTAAAATATTCCAGCGCTTTTTACTTTCATTTTATTTTTCTTTTTTCTCTTGAAGAGTACATGGAGGAAAGAGGAAAGGGAAGATAACCTGGTCATTACCCCAAAAATCTGTCTGACATGGAAGCTTTTAATGCAGAGGTATTCTTTTTCAAATACAGGTGAAGCTATACACAAGCAGCTGAATTGATATACAAAATCAAAAGGAAAAGGGGGTGATAATTTACGAGACACAAAATAAAAAACTTGGGCAATTCTGACTAGTAATAGTACCTAAACCCCTCCTTCCTCTCTAACAGGCCTCTACTCAGAGCATTCTAGCAGCAGAAAATTGCCTGACTGCTCTGCTGGAATCACAGCTGGTTAGAGGTCTATGGACTTCTAGATTTTCTGCTCTTAATTCTTTTGACTTGTTGATACTCTGTCTGGACACAGGTTCTGCTTATCTGTTCACCTAAACAGGACTTAATGAAACAGCTGCCTCAGGTCACCAGAACAGGTTGTGAGCCTTCTGGCACCTCAGCTGGTTAAGCACTCACCCCATTTGCAGAGCATGAACCTTATGAACATCCTGACATTTAGCTCTTTAAGGTCACATGATAACTGAAGCAAAGAACAGGCTCTGAAAATGCTGCTAACAATCAGTTCTTAGTTTGGCTAACAGAAGGATACAGATCCACAGATCTATCTTAACAAAAGATTGTCCAACACTTAACATTTTTTGGGATTTCTGTAAGAGATCGTAGTTCACATATGCTGTCATAGACCTGCACTAGCACCAAAAGCAGGTTTTTCACCATGTCTACCCATTCCCAACCCCTGTTGCTTGTTTTCTGGTCTTGGCACAAATGTCTGTGCAGTTGGAGAATGATGGAGGAACTCTCATGGATGAAATGTAAGACAGCATTTAAAAAAAAAAAAAAAGGAATGTTTTTAAAACAAGGATATGTCATTTTTGTGACAGACATTTTGCAAGTTGCTACCATTTTAAGTTATTCAAGTTGGCATCTGCTCTTCATTACTTCTCCTAACTGAAAGCTCCAAAATAAGCTCTAGAGATTGCTTTGTTTAATCTTTGTTCTAAAGCAGAGATAAGAGAGTAGCTGTTCTTTTATGGTTTATTTATTCCTTAAAAATATGCGTAGAAAGTACTAGATTATAAGAATTATAAACCTAATTCATTACTTAAAACACTGCTACTGCATAAAAGTGAACATATCATAAATTGCCATACTGTAACATATTTAATAGATTGTCTACTATGCAAAAAACTGGCATTCTACAGCATGCTTCTTTTGTTTATTTCTACCATTATATTTCTCTTTTAACTAGAAGAAACTATCTATTGGATAGAAGCCGACCCCTGGCAAAGTACCTTTTTAATTCTTCTCAAGCAAACTTCTGTGTGTAAGATATTATAATGAAAAAGAAATCACATCACAATTACAGTTTTCTATAATAAAACATAACTCATGTCCATTTCTTTCATATGTTTGTGAAGTCATCTTAATTTGGTATCATTCCACATGGATAGTTAACATCCCAAGAAAAAATCCTACATACAGAGATGGCAATCAGAATCATTAAAACACTGAACAATTTTACTAGAAAGAATACTTGCATCTATGTAATTCCAAAAATCAGTTTCTGAACATACTGGTAACAGAGTAATCATGTTTAATTATGCAGCGGTGTTGGGATGCTGCTTAGAACAGTAAAATCACAACAGCAAAGTAAACAATAATGACATGCTAATGGAAGGAATTGTACTGCAAACAAAATATAGGTCAGGCTTTATAAACTGCTGAGTTCTTAAATTCCTTTTAACTCAAAAACCAGATTCATCTAGACTACTGAAACAGTCCAGAACTACTGTAAACTCTAAATCATAATTTGTCTAGGTTACAAATTAACTATGCCAGAGTTTAAGAAATCTGATACAGCTCTGTGTGTAGCTTGATTTTCTCATAATTTTAGCTCATCCAGCCTTATTAGTTAAGACACATGAACATACATGGATAGTTCTCAGAGCCAGATGGGATATGAAGTTGTGACCTCCCACTTCCTGGTGCTGCAGTACCTTAAGGGCCAGCATGGAAAAAAAGCTTCTAATCACACCACCTCAGAATGGCTGAGGTTGGAAGGGACCTCTGGAAGTCACATGATCCAATCCCACTCCCCGAGATGGTTGCCCAGGACAGACAGCTTTTGAATGCTTCCATGCATCTCCACCCTCCTCATCCTCTCTGGGCAGCCTGTGCCAGTACACAGTCAGCTTCACAGCGATAAAGCATTTCCTGATGTTTAGCCCGGTCCTTCTGTGTTTCAGTGTGTGCTCACACTGGTCCTGTCACTGAGAACCCCTCAAAAGAGCCTGTCTCCCTCTTCTTTACACCTCACTTGACAGATCCAATCTGATCTTGTGTCACTAGATGACTCTTCTCCATTCCATGCCAGCACGTCCCCCAGTTTGTGTAATGCCAGGGGGTTGTATTTTCTGTGGTTTTAAAGTCTTTCATTACACTCAGTAACAGACGGCTGATGGTACAAACATCCTGTTGTACTTGCCTGGTCTCCAAACAGCCTGCCAGGAAGACAGTGGCTGTAGGGCAGACATAAGTTAGCTATCTTTAATGCAGATACTATTCCGAAGGGTTTTTGAAACAAACAAATCAGATACAAATCAGATGGCAAGTGCTCCTAGCCTGAAAAATGACCACAAGCGAATTAGGATTTCACTACTGAGAAAACAGTTTAAAGTATTTGTCCTTGACATAAGGCAAGCAAGCAAAAAAGTAACAATCTCACTGCATCACTGCATAGATTCAGCTACATTCACCTCTAAATCTTAATTTTCATTTACTACTTATTTATTATTTTCTTTGTTTTGAGAAGACTCCATCCCATGAAAAATGGAATAAATGATGGAATTTGTTGCCTATTCAGGCATACTCCTTACTTATGCAACTTGACGCTTCCTTCAGTCAATAATTATAACCCACTGCAGCTAAAGTAAACTTTCATAAAACTGGATGCTTTTTCTAAGATAGTGTGATAAAGCAGATACACATCATAAAGTCTGAAATAAATAAAAATATTTGTTACATCTGCTGGTAGTTAGCAATGTATTTTAAAATACCAGGTTAGTGAAAAACATTCCGCTAAAATGCTGTTTTAAAAGTAACATGGAAGTTGCAAAGTACATGGGAAGCTGGACAGAGGCCTTGGTGAAAACTAAAGATACACAGTGACATGACAGCGCAAGGCTTCTCTTTTCTATGCTGTTGTTTGAAAAACAACTAATTAAAGTTACTAGTTGTAAAAAAAAAAAGAAAAAAAGAAAAAATCTCCTTACTCTGAAACTTAAATTTCCATTTAATCCTATGTTTTACCAATAGTCAGTAGATAAGACAGGTATCTAACACAGTCTTGCTCATCATACAGATTTATCAGACCAAAATGCTTCTTGGACTTCACTGTCATAAGAATGATAATAACATTCTACAATTCTATGACAACAAAATGACCCTTCCCTCGAGCACTACCACTTTTCTGCACTTTCATCCTTCACATTAATTCCTTTTGCCTCTAGGAGTTGCCATACGTATCTTGCATCCAACACGCAACTTACACCAACACAGAACTGCAAAGATCCTCTCTTCACACAGAACTGCAAAGATCCTCTCTTCACACAGAAGCAAGACAAAGACATGCCTGTGGTCTAGAGCAAATCACTTTTCCAAGTTCTGAGTTCTATCCAGATCACTTTCATGGGAATAGTTATTACCCAGTGAAGGTACCTATGGGATATCCAGTTGATCAAATTTTATAGAAAAGTAGTGCCAAGGCATAACAGGAGAAAAAAAATAGCTACATAAGCAAAAAAAATACCTCGTTTGGGAAGATAAGCTCATTGCAGACAATGAAAACAGCACAATGCTGGAAAAAGAGCTGAAATTCTTACCAGAAACTCATTTGGTGCAGTAAATTAAGAAAAAACATCTTACTTTTACATGCTACATATTCCTAATTTACAGAGGTTTGGGGGCACAATGCAATGTCTATTTTTGTTCCTATTTCTACATACTCCTGAAGATGTAAACTGAGAAGTGCCAGAGTGTGGAGTCATGCAACCGTGAAACAAAAATAATTCAGTTTCATAGTGAAAAAACTGCATCTCTCTTGAGACAAGCCAAAAGCCCCTATTGCCTAGTATCCTGTCTCAGTAGCCAAAAAGCAGGTGACATGTAAAAAGTTAAAACCTGCAAAAAGGTAGTAGTACTTTTCCAGCAGACTCTTCCAGCAATCTTATTTGCAATTCAAGAACTTTCTAAACCAGGTAAGTTGAGTATTTAGTAGTTTGCAAGCGGATTCCTCTTCCATGAGTATGCATTGCTAATCTTAAAACTCCTGCAAGCAGAAAACGTCCTTCAGCAAAGAATTAATTACACATTAGGTGAAGACCCTTTTCTTTTTAATCTGCATCTGTTAGGTGACCTGTTAGGGTCATTTGATGCCTCCAACTCCTGTGCTGGAAGAAACAGTGAACAATTGCTCTTCTATTTCTTTCCTACTACTTCCTACCACTTCAGTTGCTTTTTTGATCGCTACTGGGCACTGAGCTGACATTCCCCAAGATTTATTTTAACATCAAGCTCTTGGTTTAAAGAGTAATGATCAGATCTGAGTTTATTATTCTCTATGTATATTTAGGATTTTTTCCTCAAGCGCACATCTTAATAGCTCTATATTTTTTTATTTCTTTTGCCATTTTATTATGTAGTCTTTTAATATTAATTTTTTTATCCTTTTTTTAAAAGTCTAATAAAAAAAATTGCATTCTGATAAGGGAATGCTAAATTTGCATTTAGGTCTTACCTTCACTACTCTTACTAACTTCATATCAGCTGCAAGCCTCCCCTTCTCAAGTCTCACTTTTCCAGTTCATTTATGAATATGCGCAGAGCGGAGAGCTGCAGAGCGTTGGAACCCTCAGCAAGTTTGCTGACGATACAAAACTGGGAGGAGTTGTTCAGAAGCTGGAGGGTTGTGCTGCCACTCAGAAGGACCTGGACAGGCTGGAGAAATGGGCTGACAAGAACCTCACGAAGTTGAACAGTGGGAAGTGCAAAGTCCTGCACCTGGGGAGCAACAGCCCCAGGTCCCAGTACATGCTGGGGGCTAACTGGCAAGAGAGCAGCTTTGTAGAAAAGAACCTGGTGGACACCAAGCTGAAAATGAGCCAGCAATGTGCCCTTGCAGCAAAGAAGGCTAAAAGTGTCCTGGGCTGCATTAGGAGAACTGCTGCCAGCAGGCAAAGGCGATCCTCAGCACTGGTAGGGCCACACGTGGAGCATTGTGGTCAGTGCTGCACTGCCCTGTACAAGAGAGATATGGAGCTTTTTTAAATCTAGCTCCATATATGCATTCCAATATTGACTGTACATTAAATGTTATCTCTTGTAATCATAATTGTGTTCTTTTTTTGTATTGTTTGAAACATTATTCTCTCCTGTAGATAAATATCATTATGATTAAAACAAGAAAGTTGGGAATAATTTCCATAATGAATACATATATTATACATTCCAGTAAAGAGAAAATAGATCTCTGATTTCTTGAAAATCTGAAGGAGATCAAGAAAATGTAAAATTAGCCACTTCCACTGGGTGGCAGCTTTGCACTCCACTAATGACCTTTTTTTTTCTGAGATCAAACTATAATTTACCAATTAATGGATTTAGATACATTGTTCTTTTATTCTGGATGTAAACCTGTTACCTCATTAGTTTTTAATCCATATTTTTATTTTAATACAGTTTTTTGTCTTATCTTTTTCCCAATGACTAGCTTGTTAAGTTTTATTTGATAATAATATATACATTTTAAATTTCCTTGTTAAACTGTATGTTTTTAGATGGTGCTTGGGAAAAAAATCCACAAGTTCTGGAGTGGTCAACTAGACTAATGTCATGATCCTGTTCTGCCACCCATAGATATAGTCAGTGTTAGAAAGTATTAAAAATTTGCTTCCGGTCTTACTATATTTGGATCTGCCTACATACAACTGCAGAACAAATTAATTATAATTAGTATTTTATCTGATCTAAAAGAAGTATTTTAGCATCGAACATTGCAAAGACAGAACCAGTGCAAATCTGATAACATTCTTCCTTAGCTTACTGCCAGATTTGGTATCAGTCTGCTTTATGGTTGTAAAGTGTGTTGGCAATATGGATCACATAAAGGTAACATTAACTAAAAAGGTATATTAGGAAAGGAAACCTGGATCTAAAAGCAAGGATTTTTACTAATACTTTCTTTATCATAAGGTACTACAAAGTTTTAAGTGCTCCAGTTAAAGTACGGAATTTACAGCCACAACAAAGTAATGGGCAGAAAGAAATCAGACTGTGTTTTTAACTAAATACCCACTGCAAGAAGGAAGCAACTCTGTGTCCTGGGATTGCACCAAACACAGTATGTAAACTGATAAGAGAATTATTGTGGAAGCACAAAGGAAAAGCTGAAGAAGCAAAACCAAACAACTAAAAATTGCTGAATAATTAAGATGGACAACAGGTAAACAAAGGGCTTAAACTGCTCTAAGGAGGCAGAAATGGAATTTATTATAGAATCACAGGCATCAATCATGTGAAAACAACAGTATCATGTGCTGAGAAGCAGCAGACAAATGCCCATCACTTACACATTACATCTGCTGGAGCAGAGTATGCAAATACTACTAGAGAGCATCAGGAGTGCACAAATACAACAGCAGAAGGTTTTATTCACGTTCTCCTGAATAGCAGATTAAAAACAGAAGTACCTGGAATCCCAAAAGCTGACAGATACCAAAACTAACATATGGGGGAAAAGGTAAGACAATGGAAAAAGGTTGCTTATCCTGATGTAAGTCACTTACATAAAGCATGTACTTTTTAATAGTTATTGTATTTTATAACTACGAGTTTTAAACTTTAATGCAGAATAACCTGAAACAAAGGAAGATGTATTCAACATTTTGGACTAAGTTTTACAGCACTGTGTTTTCTAAAATTTTGGCCCTCAAACCTAACCTTGCAAATAAAGCGTGTAACACAAGACTGCTCAAATCTACCTTTAATAATCATAACAAACAAGTATCTAACATAAGAGCATACTCTAGTATTATTAGGCCCTTGATATCTAAATATGAATGAGACCATCAGTACTTACTTCCCTAACTGTTCAGCTTTAGAATTTACCCTGACCTTCTAGGATAAACATGGTCTCCATGGTCTCTACTTTGAGTGAGGGAAGTGGGAAATGCTAGCAACTGATTTTTCAGGGAGAGATGAGTCTGTCAGACCAGACCCTCCAGAACTCCACTTAATGACAGTTTAAATAGACAACGTAACTTTCCTACCCTAAGATCATTGATGGTATGTGCAGGGAAATTCTAATAAATTCCAATGTAAGTTGCTGCATTAAATGCTGAAATGAGTTGCTTTTATTAATGTAGAAATGTCTGAATGCTGTCTTATTTCCTAAGAAGTATTCATGCAGCTGTAATGAACCTGAGCGGACTCTCATTATGAAACTTCAAAGGGGCATAGGACAGGGCTTCAAAGTCCTTTGGATTTATTTCTTCAAATATGATGTCCACTTGCATCATCATCTAAATGGTGTTTCATGGTAGAATTAAGGACTAACTTGTTCCTCAGTGATATAATGCATCAAGAGTTCATCCTGGTCATAAGGTTTGTTTTTAAGTTTTGTAAAGTAATCACATTGAATATTCATCAACAACCTCTAGTATTCAACTCAACTACAAAAAAGGATAAAAAAAACCACCCCAAAATCTTAATCCTTAGAAAGTCTTAACTCAGCAGATCACTGTACTGTAATTGTTTGAAAAGCATGAGAACAGGAAATTGCTTGATGAATAAACAAATCATGATCATCCATACACAGTATAATGACAGTTTCTTACCTTACAGAAATAAAGGAGATAGGCTAGAGATACTGAGGCAATATATTACACTAAAAGGAGGCCTCAGAAATAACTTCTTGTTCTTCAGAAAGGGTGTTTTAATCACTGGGGAGTTGGTATTTCATAATCTGAGAATGTCTTTTAGGAAGCTTTTATTCAAATATTTATTTCAGCAAAAAAGTTAGATTGAAATTTCAGAGTACTTTATGTACCTTACGGATCATATAAACTCAATACCAAAAAACCCCAGCATATTTATGAAAAATAAACTGGTTCACCACTTTCATGAGAGCAGAATGAATCAGTCTTCACCTAAATTACCACCAAAAAAAAAAAATCACTGCTATCTCAGCTGTCACAGAAGGACCCTCCAGAAGAAGTCGCTTTCTCTCATTTCCACATTCACTGAAAAATATAAATGCTTTGAAACATGCCTTATTCAGTTATGTCAGTTACTTCAGCAAGCAAATGCAGAAGTGACAAGTCACTGTAGAAAAAAAGGAGGAATGCTATCATAAAATCCTATGTTAAAATAAACTGTGTTCCAACTCAGAGTCATTTAGTTATCATACATTCAATTATAACTTGGTAATTCAAAGGGGCTGCTTAAAAGGGGTTTCCAAGTCATGAAAGTTTGTACAAAGTTCCTTAAACTTCATTTGAAATCCAACAATGGCCAGAGCTCTGTGTGTCCCACTCTTGGTGGGATATAAAACCAAGCAAGAGACCAGAGGAAGACACAGCAGGGGCTATATCTGAAATAAACTTCCATGAACAGGGAATGACTCCATCATTTATTCCCTTTCTTGAAGTACAACTAAATCTCCTTTTCCTTCAAAAGACATCCCTACTGATTCATTGTTAATGGCAGTTTCAATGGGATTTTATTTCATTTCTTTGGCCGTGTTAAATGTGCTGTTGTTTTGGATAAGGACCAGTGTGTGTCCAAATACATCAGGGTTATGGAAAAGTAAGAAGCTATCATCCCTTTAATCCTTCCAGACTGACTAGCACTAAACTAGTAAACAGGATAAGTGTAGTTCTAGTAGAAAAAGCTTCAGTTCCCATGCAGTATTTAACCAAATCAGTAAAAGTAGGCTGCTACAATATTTCTCATCATTTAATAATTAGCTTCACCTTGTCCTTCTGCTTAAACTCAGCTGTTACCTCAGTTTTATATAAGATACACCTCACAATGGAGGACCATAGCCCACCAACTCAGAACTTTTCCAGCTCAGTTTTAACTACAACTACAGTATTTGCTTCAAAGATTTTGGATATGAAATGGGTTACATTTACCTAGAGTTTCCTCACAGACAAGAGACGTGAGGGAGGAAAAAAGAAGAGGGGAAAGTAATATACAAGTTCTCAAATGTAATGTTCTTCTGATCAGACTTCAAATTTTAACTTTTCAAAATTTCACACTCAGCATTGTGCTGAAAGTCAAAAATCAACCTAAGTTCCACTCATTTTAGTGGGATAGTGGCCACTGAAACAGAAGTAAGGTAAACTAGAATTCTGAAAAAAGTTCCTCATGTATATTACAGTACTTCTATATTCTTTATTGAATTTTTAGTCCTGAACAGTGGTGGGTACTGCAGACCACTTTTATTCCATCAAGGAAAGGTAATTCGGCCTTTACAGTAACAGAAGAGACCAAAGACTAGACACAGACGGACAACACTACACTGTTCCACCCACCTGGTGGTCCCTCCTTGTAAAGCTTTAGGTGAGCTGGAGACAAAAGCATAAGTAAAATTGCATTTAAGCTTCGCACAGGGAATTTATATTTTTACACTCATTCAATAGGTATCCTAGCAGGGAGCCTGGCAGACACTCTGCTTTTTATTCATTACTACAAACATACACATCAGTCAGTACTTTCAGCTCCCATTTATATAATTGTCTTGCAAAAAACTATCAGCTTTCTTTGTACAATTGCACAGAAATTCTCTGAATAAAGAGCAGTAATAACATTTATAAATACACACAATACATGCTTATGTAAAGCTGTGTCATGATATTGAGCAAGATGCACTGCCCAACACCATTTCTAAGAGAAAAAGTACAAGCATTCACTGGTAAATCTGGCTAAATCTTGATTTAACCTACAACTTTGGGAATACTGAATACAGAGGATCACAGTGTTTTGAATGGCAATTTTTATTCTCCAAAACTGTTTCAAAAAGCAAGATACACACTCAAATATTTTTCAGTATTATTCTACTTGTGTTCAAAACTGTGCTATGCAACAGTTACTTTTTCTTCTTTGATAATAAAACAACATACCTACTTGAATAATTTTAAATAAAATCTTATATTAAAACCTTTCACACAGAAATCTCCATAACTCACATTTCAAATAATGAGTTACTCCTCAAACTTTACATAAGCAATTTAGGCACCTTCTCTGCCATGATCTTAAAACTTCAAGTAGAAAGTAGGAGCTTTGATGATAAATGACCTATATAGCCACTTCTGTACAGTACATTCATTTTTGTAAAAAAATCTTACGCGTTAAACTCAGTATGTTGAAACATGCAAAATAATGTTAACACCATTTAAAATAATTAGAGGACAAATGCTGGAAAACTTGAGTACCATCTGCCTCTCTTGAGATGTACCACACCCTGCATCATAAAGGAAATAATTAACTTTTAATTGAGCTGATTCATTAAATTTCAGAATAGTGAGGGTTTCTTAATCTTTTCATCCTCCTTGGTAACCCTTAGTCCCATCATTTTCAATATTCCCTTTACTGCAGTCTTTGTTTCCTCCTCTATTATTTCCCCATGTAATTTTCCCCTTTAACCACCAGGTGTCAGCTGGAATCTACCAACCACAGCCGCACCTTTTTTTATTTCTATAATTTATTTTTACAGGTGCAGTTGAGACCTTCCAGGCTTTTTCAGGCTACAGTCCTAAAAAGCAGCAAATGTTCAGGCTTTTCTTCCAAAAAACATAGTCATGAGCAACTTTCAAAACATGTTATTTGTTTAGTCTCAGAATGGTGTTTATAAATCATAATTTTCACACAGGAGAGCACCAGGAGAAACACAGACATTTACTTGAAACACTACAGGAATGCATCATTTTAAGTTGACAAACTGTGGCTCACACATTTTTAACATGATTGATAGCTCAGTGAAAGCCCAAAACTTAGGTTTATAAAAAACTGTCAGAGATTTCCTTAAACTTTTCGAGCACTAATTTGAACAACTTTTACATTGCATCCTTTTAGAACTGGGAAGCTAAAATGGATTTGTGCTCAAATAAATTCTTAGAATTATCTATTTTTTTAGGGATAGGGGATTGGCCAAAACAACACAGAATGTAATATTGACACATTATTCTAATCCTTCTTCTCTCACCCCATTCCATCTACTCCTATCTGTCCTCCTTTCTTTAGTTTCCATTGAACCTGAACTCTTTCACAGCACCATAATTCAATGCACATAATGATGTCAGTTCCCCAGGCTGGGAAATGAGCAGACATCCTTCACTTCAACTTAATTTTTTAGACTTTTAAGGGAAGGCCAAACCTAAAATTTCAACAGTTTTCAGTACCTTAAAGATTCTGGTGCAGTGAAAAGATGGAAGCAAGGAGATCAGAAGGAGAGGGACACGTGGAAAATACTCAAACTCCTACTCAAACCAATAGTCCAGCATCTAAACACTGCCTGGATATTGACACAATACGGAAGATAAGAGTCAACTTACTACCAAAAATGAAGTAACTTCACAACACTCATTGAATTCCCTAAGAACAACACCCACAGAAAAACAACCTCCTGAAGAAAAAGCCAGCAACCCCTTGATTCTCTGTTATGGAAATGAAGAAAATGGTTTGTACTCTTTCTGACTGCAAAGCAGTATAAAACACTATTCAGAAGCAGTCACCTGAGTACCTTATTACTTGATCATTCTTCTCCTATGAGGGGTTACAGATACAGTTCATTTACCTGATAGCAGAAATGAATAGTTTCACTTGTTATTTTCACCCTCCCAGGAAGGCAACTTTAAGGCACTGCTGGGGACATTCAACATGATTTCTTTCTCAATAAACATCCTGCTTCATATTTACAAAACCAATGCAATATGGTAAACAGAGAATACCTCATCAGCAAACACAAGGAAGAAATTTATCACATAATTTTTTTATGAGTTACAGACTCTATCTACTTCATCTAGCACAAATTTAAAATATAAAGCACTTACTCTAGATCTGTAATTCCTTTGCACTCACTGTATACTACATATAGTAAGCATATGTTGAGAATGCAGGTATACTATACCTGCAGTATAAGTGTATATTTATTCCAATGTGGTGGGTACATACATGAGTGTAGGCACACTGCTTCCCCAACCTATTCTCAGCAATTCTCAAGTTTAGAACTGTTGACAAACTTAAAGCATGGATACATACACAATAGTGAGAAATGTATAACATATACAAACATAGATACACTAAATAGGGTTGGCTTTTTTTTTCAGATAAGAGTACATCTGTGCTAGAGCAGAGGAGGCAAACTTGGCAGGGATGGTACCAAATTTAACTAAAGGAAACCCAAACAGCAGTTATGAATCCAGGTGAAAATTTTCAGAAAGCATCATGGTGTTCAGACTCAGGGTTTCGTTTAGACCAGTGTCTAAATCTCTCTTACTCAAATGCTGGGCCAAACAGAACTTCAGATCATGTGAAAAGTGAGACTGGATAACAGGAAAGTGAATTCAATAAAATCCAAAGGCACTTCTGTCATACAAAAGGCCTCATATATTTTGAAATAGAACCATGGAAATAAAACACAAAGTCATTCTTCTTGTGCTGTACACAACTGCTCTTTCACTGTTTCAATTATGTAACAAGAATCACCTCATAATACCCTGTGACTGTCTGGGGCCTTTGCAACATGACATTGGCAGGACCCAGAGTGCTGCCTACATTTCAAAATAAAAACTACAGTGAAAGAAGTACTTCACAGAATTTGCCTTCATTATATTCAGATAATCTTCTCACTAGGAAAAATGTAGTTTAAAAATCAGGTCTCTACTTTGAGTGGTTGGAAGCTGTTCTATATGTGAATTCTTGAGCATGCTGGTACCTATGGCTAGAGGGATCTACACATCCAGATCTGGCTTTGCGTACGGTAAAACATGTCCTTGTCAGGTACCAACTGCAATAGATGCATCCAAACTCAAAACCGATAGGTCTCCTAAAATTACAACATTTCTCTAGACGGTAGGCATAACACAAATAAAGCAAGAATTTTTACTGAAAATGTGGGTCATAACTCTTCTTCTCCCTCACCTTGTAATAACAATCTTCAGTGTATAGGAAGGCATGAACATCTTATCACATAGCTTTAGGTATAGTCACCATAGTGTTATATTTTTGCACATTTAAGTTTAGGAAGTCAGTATTCTTTCCGATTCTGCACCTCTATCTAATGCTAATAGCCTATAAACAGAAAACCAATTGAATTTGGCTTGAAAGATATGTCAGAATTCTTATAGCAATTTTACAGATGAGGTAAACTGAAAAGGTCTCACAACTTTCCTGAAGTCATTCCAGAAAGTAGCAAAAGGGCTGGAAATGGAACACAAGCACCTTAACAACAAATCTTCCTCATTAAGCAGTGCCTGTCTTTCTGTTCCTATCTGAAGAGGCACAGTATGAATGACAGCATCAGCTGAGGTGGGGAGAGAAAAAAGCAAAGGAAGTTTTTGGTTTCTTTTGCTTGCTTGCTTTTGAGGGTTTGAAAAATATTTTCCAAGTAAATCTTAGCAGACAGACTGCAAGCTATCTGGAAAAGTGGCTGCTGCATTGATCAGTACATGCACAACCCATTTGTCCCAGACTGTTGAGATATCCAAGCAGCACTATGCCCAATACCTCCAAATCTGTAAAATTATAGTTTTAGTCAGAATAAATAAGGGGAGAAAATGTCATTGGTACTATAAAGGACTATCATATGGCTACAAAAATCTGGCTTGTAATAAAAACCTCAGTTTCTCAATAACAAGCTAACGTATGTCAGAACATGAAACACTGACATAACATGAACAAATACTTCTGTCATGCTGCACAATAAATGCAGTAATATGTAGTAAAATAATGTACAAAACCTTTATTCAGCCCATCTGCACTCTGAAGTCACATCAAATTGATCAGTGACCATTAAATCATAAAAACACTCTCTTCAGCTGAGGCATGATATTCTGCTTGCTGTAGATCTGCTTTATCTAATTCATTATAATAACACTTATAATAGAATCCCAGAACCAACCCCAAGTACCACACTGAAATAAAATAAACTGAAATTACTAAAAAAGGTCATTTAAAAAAAAATTTAAGATGAAACAACTGTTGGCAGCTACTGTTACAACAGCTTCCTTCAGGACACTAACAGCATCAATCATTATGTCTTTTTCAGAGACAAACACAAATTGTTCAAGGCCACAAAGGAAGTTTATGTTAAAGAAAGATAAGAAATCATGTTCTTATCTTTCATCTCTTTGTTCTGACCACTATGCCTCTCTTTTTGTCACAGAAGCTGGTTATTCTCTACATTTACATCATGACAATAAAGTGATTTTCTTGCTGGGACAGAACATAGGGGACCAATGCTTTAATGTATTTGAGACCTGGCAATAAACCTCTACTGTTATCTTGTATTTAATTCATTCTTTACTTAGATACCTCTTGTTTAAAAAGAGCTTTCTCAGTCACCTCCTGATTTTATTTACCGTGAAAATTGTGCTTACAGCATCACAGGCTTTTATAGAAATTGTGGCACATAGAGACAGTATTACCTCACTGCAGATTTAAGGATGATGATAAGACAGACTGAGAGAACGCAGTTTTTTGATGTTAAATACAGACATATACATTAACAAGACAACGTGTAATGAAAAAAGCACAAAATGGATTAATGTTTCAACTTGATTTCTTTAACATTTTTTCCCAGCAGGAATGTCAAATACTACTCTCTTATCACTTTTTACATTTTTGTTTTGCTTAAGCAAAAGACTAAACTCTCTGTGTTTTCTATAACAGAACTATTTTGATCCTAATGACTAAAAATTCATTTTTAGTAAGAATCACAGGATCTTTATACCACCTTAATGTGGAGGCTGTTCTTCAAACGCAAGTACTTTTATGAGCAGCAGAACTCACATCTAAACACCACTTCTTAGATGTGGGAGGCTGAAAAAACTGATCTAGTCATACACAGGAGCGGAGATATTCATTCTATGTGGATTCTATGTGATCTAGTATCACAGATGACTTTGCTCAGTATAGACATGAATGCCTTCTCTACCTGGCTAGATATTTCTATCATGTGTAACAGCTGAAACATCTACCCTTCTATCAGATTTAATGCTTTAAAAATGGGAGAAATCTCTCTGAGAATTATGTAGGGGGGAAAAAAAAAAATAAGGAAAACAGAAGAACAGAACTTTAGTACTAGAAAAAATATGCACAGAAATGTCTCTGATTACACAGAAAAGATTGCCATGGAATAAACCTATAACTTCAAATTAAAATACCCTTTTTCTAGTCTTCCAGGATACAAATGGTGTGATGCACTACAAAGTTTCTGTACTTCAGCTGTTGTAGACTCACATACTTCAAAGAAGTTGCAGTTTCTCTAAAAAACCAAGTAAGCAGCTTGCGCTAATTACAGAGAGCCAGTTGACAACACGGTCACTTACTCTACAGAAACAGAGGAATTAAAGGATAAGGAAACATAAGATGTGCCAAAATATCATAATATCATCCTTTTAATTCGGAATTTACAACTCCAGACTCAGTTGTTGGGGGTGACAATACTATGAGTACACAAGATGTTATCAAAGTAATGAAAAAAAAAAATTGTTGCAGAGTTACATTTCTTCACTGACTTCTTTCACTTCTAATATTTCTAACAGGCCTAGTCAGCCCTGCACACGTGTTCCTTGTTATGTCCATTTGCTTTTCAGTTGGTTTCCCACACATCAAACCAGACTATGAGCCTCAGGAGGGAGTTTGCTACTCCTCCAAGCTGCTATGAGTCACTGTGATGTCTACCGCGTAGGCCAAATTAAGCCTGAATTTCTTGCTTCCACTAAGCAACAAGGACAATGAGAAAAAACATGGCAAGTAGGTGAGAAAAGATCAAAAAGCCAGGAATCCTCTCTCTCAACATCCCTACCTTCCTGTCATAGCTGCCACAGTGCACAGTGATGAAGGAAGTAAATCAAAGACTTGGTGCAGAATTGTAAGGAAGATTACAGTATTCCAGCTTCCAAATTTTCAGTGTTACTTTTAACAGTCATATCTCATGGCAAATGAAAAAGAAAAAAAAATCTATGCTACCTCGTAAAATAAGTACAATTTCCTGTTAGAAGTACAAAGACTTACGTCCACAGATTTATTTTTCGATGTGATCACACTTGTGACAGATGTATTTTGTTGAAACCTAAAATAAAGCTGTGCTATATGAATACTTACCTAATAATTCAGCCTATTATTACTGTTTGTATATAGATTGTTACTGTTTTGGTAGAGGAAACCCTTAATCACAGAAATTAGAACGCTAACAAATCGTTCACTGAGACTTAAAACAAGCCACTTCAGCATTTTTTTATGTTAAAGATAATCTGTTCAGGAACATCAGTGGAGGAAGATGAATCATCAACATCCCTGCCACATATGATTTTTGAACTCCTTTCTGAAATGAAGAATTTTTCATTTGATCTTAGCAGTCAGGACAAAACACTGGGGTAAGAAATAGCGGTTCAGGTTGAGACCAGTCAGTTTTAATGGTGATCATTAATCTGCTTTGTATCATGTTTTTAAGAAGCCTATTTTGTGGACAAGAAGTTCCTAAGATACTGGTGGCTGGGAGGGAATTTTGGATGGGAAAGGGCATGAGGGGAAATGCCAGTATATACCTGCACTTTCAAAGTACCAACCACTGTTAGATAGAATATACTGAGTTTAGAAATAAAGCTGTATTGTCACCTCCATATTCATAAAAAAACCACAAAACCCAAATCCCACTCCCAGCAATAAAACCAACATCAAATACAAACTCTGTTTTTTTAAATTGTATCAGCACTATTCATGAGCAGTACCTTCCTTTACTTGCAGGGGGAGTGCATAAATTCATTCCTGTGCATAATGCTTTGAAACCATCACCCTAGTATTCAGAAAAGCAGATGCAACTGATCCATCATACGCAACTTAAAACTGCTGGCAGTGTCCTTACTGTCACAACTGCTTTCTGGGCACCCATGAAGAGCTGAAAGAAACACAAACCTGCTAATCATTGAGGTACACCTATAACTCTACTGCACTCTTAACATACGCTGTAAATACAGTCTTTGCCTATTTCCTTTAAAAGCCCCGCTTCTGTCTCATCCTAGTTGAATCACCAGCAGTCTGTTTTCATTCAAATCCCTCTCCCTGCCAGACACTGGAGTGACTAATGAGCTGCAGAATCTGGTCTGTATAAAAACTTGACTTAGCAAACTAACCATCAGCATGTTGATGACACTGCCACCCAAAATACCACAGTAACAAAAGAGTAACAATTTACATAGGCTCTAAGCCAGTCTGTCCTTCCTATTCAAATTTCAGGAAAGCATGACCTAATTTCTTTATGAGTAGTAGAATCTGGAGCTTTTGTTAATTCAGTTTCCTTTCTTTATTTCAACATATGTTTTTGCCACAGATAATTACAGTCATTAGGAGAAAAATTATTTGGGTAAAATTAAATACTGCAAGCATATAGCCTATAATAAGAACCTAAGAGTAACAGAAACAGTCTGTAACACTCCTCATCAACAGCTGAATACCTGTCCTGGTCATCTAGTGATAGACTCCCACACCTCAGACCAACCAGATGCACTGTAAATTCAATTCTATCTGTATTAGAACCATGTTGTTCCTGTCAAAACCAAATTTTCTGAATCTTCCAGCAACTTTTACACTGCCAGTTATCATGCTCACTTTACAACAATGGAAGATTAAGACAGACAAAACTGACAGAAGAAGGAGAAAGCAGTAATACACTTAGCAATACAAAGCCACTCTCCAAAGATCCACTACTCCTATTTATTCTGTCTCATATACAAGGCCAAACGGATAGCCACTGGAATTGGAAAGAACCGTACAGCATCACCCTTTACAATTTCTCACAGCAAGGTAGACTAAAAAGCTTTTTTTTAAATTCCACTTAATCCTTTCTAAGTGATATTTTCTAAAATCCCCAGGTACATGAAGAACAGATGGTCTATTGCCCTTCATTTTGATATTTCAGATAACTCCACAATTTATGACTAATTTGTGAGTAACAAGGACTTCCTGCTTTGTATTTAGGAATACAAATTTGAAACAGAGTGGTAGTGGCTATGATAATAACATTTTCCCCTGGTAAATACATTATGTAAGTATTTATCTAAATAACAAAAAATTAATAATTTTTTCCTGTGGAAAGCTTCTCTGATAACTAGTTAGCACTGCGCTTCAGACATATCCTCTCATACATTTCAACAGAGCAATATACATGGCTAGCTATAAAAGTGATCTGAGCAGATATGAGTGTTCCTGTGTTTATATATCAGTTGCAATAATGGCATTCATTACTTTTATTCTGGATACTAGCTGAAGAAAATCTGCAGCCAGACTACAGTCCAGCAGGTCACTGCCCCCTGCATTTTAAGGCAATGGAAGAAGCAGTCAGGTTTCCATTCACTCACCATTCTGTCGTTCATTTGAACAGAATCCCATTAGAAATGGATAACCTAATTTATGAAAAACCTCGCTTCCTTCCTCATGAATTTGTACAGACAAGTGTTTACATTTCAACACAGATTTGCCATTTGCATTTAAAAATCAGATGCTTAACAAGTAGCTGTAAACAACACATCCAAAGCATAAGGTCTGTTTCTCCAGATAAGAAAATACTGTGAGTTATTACCATCTCTGTATTAAACAATATTAAAAATGTCAGAAACTTATTTCTGCAAATGCTTCACCTCTTTGTTTTACCTGCTTCTGTGTACTTTAATCCTACTTTTACTTCTTCATGCTGTGCTTTTGGTGGTGGCCAGACAGTCTGGAGTCTCCCTGGAGTCTTG
This sequence comes from Eurystomus gularis, assembly GCA_013400335.1. Classification (NCBI taxonomy): domain Eukaryota; kingdom Metazoa; phylum Chordata; class Aves; order Coraciiformes; family Coraciidae; genus Eurystomus; species Eurystomus gularis. The sequence continues at coordinate 47,279 of VZZY01020647.1, forward strand.
TCATCTTGCTCTGAGGGACTCGGGTCAGGCTGTTAAAATTATGCAAGAAAAAATTAAAGTCTGCAGTATCAATGGATTCCAAAGCAGCGACTGCCATGCTCAACCTCTACCTGTGTACTTCAGAATGGTTATCTGCTTGACTCTATGGATTGAAACAGTGCTTGGTTGGTTGGGATATAAAGAAATCCGTGTAGAAAAATAATTTTTAGGAGGAAAAATAACATAATGCATGTGACAATCAATGATTTGTTGAAACTGTTCACATCAGTGTAGAAAGCTGTCTGTCCTTTGGTGAACCATACCAGGTGGTCAAGAATACCAGAGTTTTTTCCTGTATCTTTTTTCAGAGTGAAAAAAAACCACACCTGTGCTCCTCTTACAAGTAAACCTCAGTGCCATTCACCTAAGACATCATTTGGCAATATAATTTTCTGGAATCAGAGCTAGTTTATGAAATTCCTGCCCCACCCCCAGCAGCTTGCTCCGTCCATATACCACATAATAGTGCCACATCAAAGTGCTGCTGCTGCAGCTGTTAATGGGGCTGCACTGTCACCTGGAATGCTAAAATAGCCCTTTAAGGGTGGGGGGACGGGGGATGGGGGACAGACACAAAAACCAAACCAACCAACCACTAAGCACAAGCAGTCTTTTAGAGGTTTACACTTTGTTGTTTGTTGGTTTTGTTTTTTGGTTTTTTTTTGTTTTTTTTTTCTGCTCTAACGTTTGTGTAATCTGATTTACAACATACTACTACAAGGAAACGTATAGACACAACCGCAGCAATAGCAAAACCCTCTACGAAAGCAGCCCCACCAAAGGCCCACCTGCACAAGGGAAACAGAAAATCAAGACCCTTTTACTCTGGCTTTGCCCTGAGAAAATGTACATTTGTAGTAGACCAGACGTTAACGCAGACATTGATAAAAGCCACTTCTGCTGACGCCTGTGCTTCCTCCCTCACGCTGTGTGATGACAGCTTCCCAGATCGGTTTGCTGTGAGCCACACAACACTCACACCAGCACAGCACAGGGAACCGTGTAAACAGGAAGAAGTACGCCGGGAATGGGAAGGGCACACACAGACTGCAATTGCTGGGCACGCCACAACCAACAAGGACCTCTCTTCTCTCCTCCCCATAGGTAATTTACTACAAACTGGTATTATCGGTCTACCCAGATGTCAATCAAGATTTTTTAAAAAGTTTTTAATTTTAAGCAAGAATAAAAAATTTGAAAGAGAGCAAAACCAAGAAAGCAAATTAATTTAACTAGCTTCAGGTTTAGGGTCCAATCCTGCAAATTTAATCATTCAGATAACTCCCCCTTTAGCCAACAAGAACAATCTTCTGGACTGATTATATCTGCCAAAGATGCAGCTGTAAGTATTTTGGGTTGGAAGAACCCCAACTCAAGGGTTACTTATTTAATTTAATAGTTCATATCACACTGAAATACATTTATCATTATGGTTCCATGAAAACTCAGCATAGATAATTTTTTCCATTTCTTAAAAATTTGTAAACTAAATCTCTGTATGCCTAAGAATATTAACCTTGCAAATGCCCACATTAATATGTAACTTGACTCACCTACTTGGAATCATTAAGTTATACTTGGATAAGGTTAAATGCTTACCAGTATTTGCAAAGCCAGATATATCCATGTAAACATGAAAAAAAAATTACTTTAAACTCTGTCTTGCACAAACTGAGTTAAAAATAATCCATAACTTCTAGTATAAGCTCTTATCATAAAATTATTCCTAAAGCAAAATGAAATATTACTTTTAAAAATAAAAAGCTTAATAAAAGAAAACACAAGTGAGACTGAGAAACTATTAAATAATACTACCATAAATATTTGCAGCACAAAACTAATTTAAAGTTATACTAAACATACAGGCAAGTGTTTTGCACTGAAACTGACTTTTAAGTTCTCACTTCTAACTGAAAGACTGTGACAATCACCAGTTCTCACCGAACTTTGCTACAGCTGTAGATGATCAAGAATTTAGACAAATTAGCCCCAAAATTTCTTCAGTTGGGAATTCAAAATTTGAGATTGCCAAAAGAAGTGGACAATTCTTGCATTAAGTCTTAAACAACAAATTTCTTTTTATCCATCTACTTCCACATCTTAGGAAGAAAAAGTAATTCAACCTACAGATTTGTCTGATGGTCCTTCCCCAGGTTTTGATTTTGACCTTTCAAATACAGCTTTCAGAGACTCTTTTTCATTCCTCATTTTGCGTTTTATGGCTTCCAGCTCTGAGGTATCTGCAGTTGTTTCTTTTTTGGGAGGCCGTGTGAACAAAGCTTTAAAGACATCCAGTGCAGATTCAGCAGGGCTTGGTTTTATTTCCTCAGAGGGAAATCGTGGTTCTGTTTTGCCAGAGGCTTTGTTCCCTTGAGCTTCATCACTGTCAGTCTCCCCAGATCCCTCACCAGAGTCCTCAGTTCTGTCTTCATTCTTGGAAACATCTATGTTTAACAAGTGTGAGAGTTGTTCCAGGAAAGTAGGGCTTGCTTTAGGTTCAGCTGATTTTTTTTTAGTGGTCAAACCCGATGAAATACTGCATTTCTTAACAGGCTGTCGTAATTTAAGCAGAGCTAAATCATTCTCCCTTGGTTTAATTTCTGTAACAGTTTCCCCATCTTCTGTGGTTAGTCCCTTTTTCCTCACACGTAGTCCACTAAAGAAAGCAGGCAGCTGGAAAGTCTTTTCAGCCAGTGTTGGTTTTTGGAGCGATGTATTATCAGCTGAAGGTTTTTTTTCTTCAACTGGAAGTTCTTGAGGGCGTTCCCCTGTAGCAAGCAAGTGACTGAACTGCTCATCCATTAATATTTTGTCTTTTCCATAGGAGTCATGCTCCAGAATACCATCCAGAACTTTTGGGAGCCTCTTAGAAATCTGTGGGTGTAACTCAGTGTCATCTGAACCCACAGTGTCATCACTGTTGCTGTGCCCTTCTGACTCTTCTTTACTTGGATTGTTATCACCCAAAGCCTCATCAGACAAAGCAGCATTATTTAGCCCAGATTTGCTTGTATTGTTTTCGTCAGTGTCTAGGTCCTTACTCTCCGTGTCCGATTCTGTATCGCTTGTTGTATGAACCAAAGTACCTTGTACGAGAATAGCATCCTTGTCATCGTTGTCAGATTCAGACAAAGCAGTCTCTACAAAACTTAAATGGTGAAGAACTAATTCATTCTGTTCAGCCAGCTCCAGCTTCAGGTCAGTTTGCCTGCCAGTCATTGGGTCAGCTTGGCCACTGGTACTATTCATGTCGTGCTGGTTTTCCGAGTCGTCATCACAATCATTATCATTCCTCTCATGCCAGGTGTTAGCATGAGTGTTTATATTGGTGTGCAAAGGTTGAAATGCTTTAAGCGCTGTTTCTTCTTTGGAAGCTGTAGATTCAAGTTTAGTTGTAAATCCCAAAAGTGTTTTCACAGAAAATGTAGTGAAATGATCAGATTTGCTTTCCGCTCTATTCTCCAGGACTGAAAGCTCACCACAATCAGGCATCGCATTTTCTTCTTCCATGTTGTGTGAAGTATGGAATAGGTTTCCTTCTAGCAGTGCTACTAACTGCTAAACAAGTATTTACTACACGCATTCAGACAGCAGACTGAGCTCACAGCAGGCACAGCAACAGGCAGCGCTCCCCGGCCCTGCGAAGTCAGCCGGCCTCCCCCAGGTCACCCTGCCCCTCCTTCCGCGTCCAGCGCTGCAGCCGGCAGCCCAAGTATCCCTCAGGTCTCCAAACTCTACTTCAGGAGCAGCAAAAAGACCCACCGTAAAAGAAGTTCTCAGCAGCGTCTGTAACTTGTTGCTTTACACAAAGGGCTTTTTGTCACAGCAAATATGCCAGCGCACTAATCTCGGTGCAAAATTCGACCAATGGTGACTGCTGGGACTCCTGCAATCCTACTGGCTGCACACTACTTCCTACGTGCTCCCAAGTGCAGAGCAGCTACACAAGCCAGCCTCCCCAACGCAACTGGGTGCCTTTGTAGTTTGCTACTTCCTCATCCCAGCACACCAGCTGCTGCGAGTGGTTTTCAGCAGAAAATTCCTGACGCATTCTTTTGCATAGTCTTTCCACTTTGATAAAGATCTTCTTTAGTAAATCCATAATCACCAAAAAATGTCAAATAGAAACCTGAAGTAATGAATCCGAAGCTATCGGTGCCGCCGCCCGCAGCCTGCGCAGAATGCCCAGTTCCCGGCCAGCCAGAGAAAACTTGGGTGAGTGCCCTTGAAGCTGAAGAAAGCAGGAAAAAAAAAAGAGGCTCTTTTCCGATTTGCTGCGGGTTTCATCTGGAATGCAGATTTCAGCCTCCGGGGCCATGAACAAAAACCAACAAGACTGGTTTCATATTACTACTGTCCTAACTCTGCACAGCACTGTGAACCGTGCGCAGGTACTTATCAAAGGCTTTCGCCACACCCAGTGAGTGGGAGCCGTTGGGGTGGGCAGGGTGCGCAGCCAGCCCCCCAGAGCGACAGGTTAACTGTTCAGAAATCAGGCCGGCTGTCCACCTGCGCTGCACCCAAACTGAGATTATTTCGAATCAGAACAACCTCTGCGAACATTTGGGGTTTTTTTTGTAACATTCATCTGTGTGTATATATAGCCACAGTTATGCTGTATGTGTGCGATTTGATTTAGTTAATATTGGCAAAAACACCTTGGGGAAATATTCAAGACTTTATAACTCAATATAAGAAGCTGTCAGGGATAATATGTATTTTTTTCATAACATACATATGAAGAATGTACAAAATAAACACCTTTAATATTCCAAAAGTCAGTAACATTTAGGTCAGGTTCCAGACAAAATCCTTCACTTTTGCACTTTTTTGTACTTTTGGAACTATACAGACTGCAAACCTGCAGGACTTTATATTCTTCTTATTCCCTGGCCTTCAAGAAGTTTGTTTGGTCAAATTTCCACATTGTTACCTTAGAAATTCAGAAATACTTTTTGGTTTTTGCACTTATGTTAGGGGGTCATTCTACAGTCAGCCATGTAACTATGATGAGTAATGTTAAGCAAACAACCTGGGAAAAAACCATCCTTCACAGGGAGAGCAGCCGCAGATCATACCACTCTGCCAAATCAACCAAAAACATTTACTGAAAAGCTGAATATTGCAAACAACAAGCATCAACAAAGTTTCACAAGACATTTAACTTCTGGTTTAATTATTAAGGTTGTAGACTGTACAGAAAGCACACGTTTACATTTCAATGCACTATTAAAAAGTTCATAAAGTCAGCAGCAAAAGTCATTGACATCTACTGCAGGAAGAAAATTTCCCAAAAATGAGATTGTAGTACTGAGGGCTTAGATGAAGCTTACAGACACCTTTCCAATTACAGGGTTACATGCATACCTACAGACAAAGGGCACTGGAATCTTTCCCACCTTTATCTGTGATTTAACGCAGAACAAGGTCTTCTGCCTCACTTCCTGCCATTTCCTGCAATGAGACTTGCTTCTTCGCTATGCTTAATCATCAAGTGTCAAGGACAGAAATGACTGATGGGTCGTGGCTCCCCTGGTTTTCCAGCCTTAATATAGATTAATATCAAAAAAGGAAGCTCTATATATGGAAAGAGACACAGAGTCTTTATCACTCCCTATGCCAACCTACTCTTATAATCCCAGGGTTAACGCAGCAAGTGGAAGGCAGCTACCTTAGTGCTGGTGACTTCCCCTACAACAAGATTTCTAGAAGCAATTCTAAATTCTGTATTTCATTTTAAATAATAACTGGGGCAAAGTGACCCTATTGAACCAAAGTTTTCTACATTTAAATTTACATCTACTTTTATGTTCAGTCATAAGACTAATTGTTCATTGTCCTGATAATTTCTATGGCGTGCCTTGCTTATTTATGTATCTATTTATTTGGGGTTTGGTTAACTAATGATGGGTAAACATTAAATCATAAGAAAGAAGCTTCATCAGCAACTGACAAAAAAGTATACCTATATGAACAACTTCATGATACCTTTTAAACTAATCAGACTTATTCAGATTATGCCCAAATATTTCTTTATCTATTTATACTAATGACTACCCACAGGTAGAATAAAACTTCTCTGTAACAATCTATGGTCACCAAGCTGTAACGGTCCTATGAATATTGTACATAGGCAGGCTACTGAAAATAGCCCCTCTCTAAGATTTTAGTAGTACATATGAAAAGTTTAGTTTAAAGGGGGACTTAAAAGCAGGAAAACCCTAATTTATGTCTAAACAACATCCCAACAAATTATACAAGACAATGGTCAAATTAGTAGTGACCAGGATGGTGCTTTGAGTGTCAGGCCAAAGTTGTGAAATGTATTGAGGTGCTAGAAAACCCAGAGTTGAACACTGAATAATTAAAACCCCAGAAGTAGAAATATACCTTCTACAACCAGAGCTAATCTCACAAGCCTGCAGAAGATGATACTTCTTTATATGTACCTTTTCTCTTGATAATGAACTGTAGGAAGTGAAAAGAAACTTTCAAGCTTTTTGAGCATTGGGATGAACATAGATCTCTATAGATCTCTATGTCTGCCCCTCGAGAAGTGATCAAAAACTGGATACCAGCCAGTGTCTCAAATTCACCACACAGTCCATAAAGCCTCAGCCTCAAATAATGCTTTTGTAAGGACTTATTTTTCACACTCTGATGATCACCCCAGTGGACAGTCCCCTGGAGAGGGCTTGGATAACTGATAATGAAATATGCATTGGTACTTAGCCAATAGACTGTTTCTGGGTGAAATATACACATCAATGTGTGCCCTTAATATTTTCACACAAGAAGGAGATCATCATACTGTGATGTGCAAATGAGATGGAGTCAGTTTGTTGGAAGAAGTGTTTTAACGCTGGGTGGATCTATCTCATAAGGAAAGTCTCTCTGAACAGGGTGTAATACTGCATCTGAAAGAACAAACAACTTCAAAATCTCCAGAAGAAAATCAGTTATGATAATGTTACCAGTCTCTTTACTTAATAAAACTGACAACTTTCTGGTGCCTCTGAGAAGCCCCTAAAACCTGTCACAGCAACTTTCAGGCCTGTCAACGCACAACCTATACAAAAGGACAATCATTCCTTACAGTTTAAAGAACATTTAATAATCCACACCCTTTCTGACCTACATTTCATCACAGACAGAAGTCACACCTACAAATTGCTCCTTTTCTGTTCTTGAAGTGTCTAAGAGCTTCCCCTGAAGTAAGTTTTAAGACTAGCTTTGAAGAAAACACACAATAAACCAGAATAATCTAACTTCTATCACTATCTCACAGCAGGGCTCACGACTTCCTGACCCTATATCTATTCAGATAGCCTTTTCAGATCACACTAATGGCAAACCACAGGAACGTTAACAGGGCACAAAGACACATTCCACAAAACAAGTGTCTAAACTGTATAGAAAACAAACTGTCTCCTGGTTTGGGTTTAGGTTTTTTTTTTTAACATAAAAAGCCTTAAACCAATAAACTTTGGCATACTTTCTTTAAAATATTCCTATAATCAATATTCATTAATTGTGTCAGGCTCCAGAAGAGCCACATGAAGCAGCAGGCTGTGGCTGTGGCGCAGACGGTTTGAACTGATCTGAAGCTTAGCTGACACAGTCCTGCTCCCTGCCCTGTCCCCAGCCTAACGCTTACTGTGCTGGCTGATAATGATCTTAACATTCTTCCGCTCTCCTGTCTGTCTCTCCTGCTGTTTATCTTGTTTTAGACTTTGTCTTTTAACTCTTTAAATGCTCTAAAATAGAAAAGGCAGAGAAGATGGAAACCTGTAAGTCCTGGATTTTCATCATTATTCTCAACATCGTTACCTCATCATAGACCTATAGGTGAACCATCTTCCTGAGGTTTGAGGATCTGGGTGTCATCAACATAATTGCTTTAAATGGAAGTAATTAAGTTTAGATACAGCAACAGAAACAGATCAGATAATTCTTAACCAAATTCAGCATTACATGGTATTAATAGATTGAGTGTAAATCAGACACATTTGGTGTGGGGGGCTGCAGAAATGCAATGCGCTTTTTAACATCTTCATCAAAATTCTGCTTGACATGGAGATACAGACTACCTTAGAGAATTGGAAAAAATATTTTAATATGGTTGTAAAGCCAGAAAGCACATTAAGAAAGCTGGTTTACTGCTTTGAAGGAGTGCATATTGTATCAATAAATCTATGGAACAGTTAGCCTGTAAAACTCATCCTATGAAAAACCAATGGCAGTTCTGAGGCAGAACTAGTATAAGGGATGTATTGGCTGATCTCCTGGTTAAAATGAGCAGACATACAAGTAACAAAGGCAGGGAACAGAGGATCACTGTGAACTGTCTAAGTAAACTGAGTAAGATCTTTGTGCATTAAGGCACAAAGGCCAGCACTTAGTGTAACAAAGAATGGAGATAAATCTTTAATCTTTTCCCTTCCCAGCTTTCATCTTCTAGGTTGCTGTCTTTACACCTTCTTTTCATTTGAACAGGCCTTTTGCTCCCCATCTATACTATGATATAATAAAGATTAAGAAAGACAATTTATAAAATAAAATCCACATAGTAACATCAAATAATTTACCAGAATTTCTTAAGTAATTACTAGCTATTAATAGTTATTTTAGCTGCATTTTCACATCTCATTTATGTGCTTTTTAATCTGAGATTAAATGCTGTATAAAGAATAGAGTGGAGTTGAATTTCTATTTTGTTTCGTTACTTTCTGTATCTTCTCTGTGCTGGGTTGTGAAAGAACGCTGCATGCTCGAAGATTTAAAATCTAATACAGGATTTTTCTTCAGGCTTCTGATACAGATAGTGCATTTGAAATTGCTGACAGAGAAGAATTCATTCATTGTCTGCCTCACCTACTTTATCTGCCTCCTTCCAACAAACAGAAATATTTTTTCAATAACAAGCAAACACAAATACGTATTTATATGCACATATACAAATATTTGTTTATGTAAGGATGCTCCTAATGCACAGAAAGGAAAGCTATTCAGTAAGAAGCCTTGTTTTTCACATTGTCACTATTATGCATATAACTGCATTTTAAAACAGTAGTGCCTAGCTTCTTGATCAGTCAGGCTAAACTTTTTCTTCCAACAGCAGGAAGGACCCACAGATGACATGACTGGATGTGGTGTGACTATGAGTAAATAAATTTCAGTTGCTGTTTCCTGGAAATACCATCTTTGTTTCAGAGTTGCTCTTCAAACACTGGATCATTTTTTTACCACAGCTGTCTTGCTGTCCAGTTTGAGGAGTGCCCAGGGAAGACAACATTTCGGAATGGACTGCTGTCACCGGAGCAACTCATGCAGCCTATTTTCAGCTATTATCTTTCTTACAGGCTGCTTACGGCAGTGCTGCCATCCAAAGGGTTTTTGATGGCAGCACAAAGAGCAGCCTTCTCACTACTGTTCTTTTGGCAGCTCCTCCTCCAACCCCTTGTCACACAACTAGACATGGACTCATCTTGAAGCAGAAAAATTATCTTGGAAATGCAAAGGCTCTGCAAGTAATTCAGCTCAGAGTTCTGTTCTGAAAGACCTTCAAGAGAGAGAGTTGCAGGGAGAGAGCTCCAGGATAAAGTGTCTTGGTGGGTCACTGACAGCCCATCAGCCCATGCTGAGCACCCCTTTTTTATAGAAATTGAGATGTTTGTTCTGAATCTCTTAAAAACAGTGGAATAAATATTCATCCCTGTCATCTACAAGAAACTGAAATAATGCAGTTAACTAGACAGAAAATGCTGCTTAAAAAAGAGTAAGAAAAATGGAACAAATTGCTTACTATTCTTAGATGTCTCTATTTTACTCAAATTATTGTTCTTAAATCGCTTTTAGTTTAGAACTCCTCCTGCTCTATACAAGGAGTTTGTAAATGCAGAAAAAGTATCCTCATGGACTGGATTCTTCCTGTTGTAGTATATATTTGTAGCAGCGATAACAACTACATCACAGTTCTTTTTGGTCCAGCTACTTGTTTTCATCTCAACACTTTTTTTACAAGGATAAACTTACCTTCACAGTACTACAACAACATTCTAATGAATTATTTTATGAAAAGAAATTTAGGACAAGAAATCAATTTTATAAGAAGCTCAGGAGAACAGCAATGGTGAGTGTAAGCATCATTGAAAGCATTTTAAATGTACTTCTAATCAGTTCTTGTAGTTATACCAATAGATGTCACTGTTACACAAACTTGTGCACAGACTGTACCACGTAATCTAGTCTTAAAAGCTTTTCTTTCAACCTTTCCATGTGTCTTTCCTCTTTTACTACATTCTGTTCCCTTCTCTCTCCAGTTTGAAAACTACTGCCAAAACCTGTCTATCTGTATGGTGGCTACTGCTCATCCCAGGAGCATGCGAGTATTTCCAGCTAGATTGGTCTGGGACATGTTGAGCAAGTGTCTCGCATTGTGATTGTTTGAGGTTGCCATCTTCAGGGTCTTGTATCCCTGGAAGTTTAGAAACTTTTCCTGTGGATTCATGGCCAGTCTGACTCCAGCACCAGTCAGGCTCCTTCAAAACTCTGAGAAACAAGAGCACGGCTCCCAGCAGTCCTGGGCTGTGCACACACACGCATGCATGTGTGCACGGGCGCATACACTGACACGTGTGTGAACACACACTGCTTGCTGATTTCAGTCTTCCTGGTATCTATTCTTACCCTCATCGTCTCCTACTTACCAGCTCCTGCAACCCATTTCCAGGAAAACAACTAATTTAAACTAAACACCCATCATGATTTTGGAAATGACACATCACGTATCTTAATCTATTTATGTAATTTTAAAAAAATTCTGTATGTATTGCTCTCAGGCTTAGCCACATATAGGAACATGGACTCACAAACCATCTGGAAAACTGTATCCCATCCAAAACTTTGCAGTTTGTCAGATATTTTAGAACACGGTTTTAGACATACTAGAAATAAATGCATACCAGAAATGCAGTTGTATATAATAACTGCTTGTTGAAACTCATTATAGCATGAATAGAGTCCTACTCACATTGAGTTCCAGGCTCAAATGCAACACGTTTCTGTTGATCTTCTCTTTCTCACTTGAGTGAGCGAATGGGTTTGGGCGCCCCAATCTGCAATCCAAAACCCAGGAATCTTCATCTCTGTTTGCCACATCCAAATTAGTCAGCTGTGCAGTGAAGTCATCCTTTAGAACAGACTCTGCTGGAATGCCAAAGTGAAATGAAATTACATCAGATAAGATAATTGTATGCATCTGCAGATAATTCCTCCACACAGAAAGTTCTGTATCTTTCTGAAATTCTGGTGCACAGTAGCAACATGTGCTTACATTTTTCCAGTTTGTTTAAACCAAAACAGAATGGCATAAAATGGGGTGCATGCTTCATTTTCACTCAGAAAAAATGGTTTTGTACTTAAATTTTGTGGGACATCTAGCAAAAAAAGTAAGCTGCTTGTCTTTCCCCGATACACAGACATGTAGTGTATGTAAGGTGCTTGAGTTTTCACCTCCTCTGCCGGGGTACTCTTACCTGCCCCTCCTGAATGTTCTTGTTACACACATACTTCAGAAGTGGCTGTGAAGTATAAAACAAAGCTAAGGAAGCTCAACCAAGTGATGAGACAAACTTTATGACATTGGCTAAACACAGCCTTAGTGGCGACTGTGCCAATCCATATTACTCCGTTACACTAAATGCATAAAAAACAGAGTCTTTCAATCAAAGTGGATACTTAACACTTTACCTTGCTCCAATAACCTTAAACATAGCACCAGCCTAGTTCTGGAATGGTTTAGTTACAAACAGGCATGAATTCAGTGGGAGAGGTAAGAGTAAAACCTGGCAGCCAAGAGTACAGACCACTATGTCATGCACTACAACCACCCAGCACTCTCCTTCCTGTTCACAGCATCGCTGGTTTATTAGTCCTCCAAAACAGTAACAAGTCATTTTCTGCATGATAGCCTCTAATTTAGCAATGAGAAACCAATGAATTCCACAAAGTCCGTGTGTTCTCCAAAGCATGACATCTCATGTCACATAGGATATATATATATATATCCTCTAGAACATTGTAGTGAAAAATTCAGATACTAGTGCAATTCTTGGCTGCTACATATGGCAGCTTAGCATTATACAAGTAATTGCACATACAGTTTTGTAATTTATAAAGGCCATATTAAAAAAGAGGCACTAAGATCAGAATCTATAAGCCAGTTTGCTTAAATATAGGCTGATTTTCAAACTTGGAAAGTTTCTAGCTCCAAATACTTTAGGTAACACACTGTATCAATAAACACAGTAAAGTAAAACATGTAATAAAATGGCCAAAAGTACTAAAGTACTAACCAGTTATTACTGTGTGAATAAACTTATCTTTTTTTCATATTCACACAATCTGAAAATGAGATGCTACCAAAAGACAGCATTTCTGCAAAAAGATTATTACACATACCTTACACTTTTGGAAGTTTAGCACTGCAAATAATATGAAACTGTATCAAGATTTACAAACTCAGGACAGCATATTTTAGCACATACTCAAGTCCAGATGTGCCACCTTTGATATCAGGAATCTAAAGAAAGACTTGCTTGCTGACTTCCCAAATCGTTGCTTGTCTGTATATTTTTACACATTTGATAAACTGTTTTTCTTATTGGCTCTTAAGTCATATATAAGTCATTCTGGTATTTAGAAAACATTAAGCTCAGAAATACAAATATTATGCTTTGTAGTATAATAAGCTGAACAAAATGTATCAGTTAAATGTTGACCTCATCTTTATTGCTCCAAACAATTAGCCCACCTACATGATTACAACATGTGGAAAATAGAAAGAAAGTTCCAGGAGGCTGGATAGGGAAAAGGGAAAAAACAAACAAAAAACCACACCACCTTTTAAATGTAATTGAAGGTTATTTGTATCATGCTAGCTAGCAAAACTACCGTGCTAGCTTTTAGCCTTTCTCCTGATTCCTGTCACATACCCGTGCTGCCATTTTTGTGGGTATCTACTGACTTTACATTGCAAAAAAAAATTGGTATCTTGTCATATAACCTATAAAAACCACACATGCTTCCATTAAAAAAGTGCAGCATTAAACCAGCTTTAAAATGCAAATATACATAATAAATCCCAGGAAATACTACCATTTTTAATTCAATGCTTTTTGGGAATTCATTTTTGTTTTGTAATTACCTATTCACTAGTTGCCTACCCCATTGGACTTTACTTGCAATACTTTACTATAGTTGCATTCTACAGTCTGTTTGAATCACTTTTACATATATCCCCTCTGTTTCAAGATATTTACCCTAGGTCAGCTACTGCTAAAAAGAAAATTCCTGTGTAGCAGTAATTTTACCCATAATGTGGTTACTCATGGATTATCATGGATTCAGAAACGATACAGAGCTGTAGCAAGAGCCCACATTCAGAATTCTTTCTTGCAGCAGCAGTATTTCCCATAAGTACCCATGGCATACCTAAGAACAGGCAGCCCTGCCACATGCTTTCTGGACTACTGAAAAATTGAGTTACTCCCTCAGCTGCAAAGATTCAGGTTTTGCCCAAATTTAATTCTGTGCACCATCATATTAATTTATGGTGTTTTTGCTGTTGCCAGCCTGCTCCCAAGTCTGTTACCAAGCCTCTCCACCCTCTATTCTGATTATTAATGTTCTGTTATTTATGGGTTCACCCAGCAAGCTGATGACCCCATTCTTCCCTGAACCAACTCTCACCTGTATGCACCGTTAGCGTACAACCACTTCTGTGCTCAGGGACCCATCCACCTCAGCAGACAGTGGCATATGAACAGAGAACTAACTACTCTATTTTAAGCAAATTCTAAAATACTTGGCCATATTTTTCCCTTACTTTCACCATTCTGTCAGCTCTGACAGATGGACTTAACTGCTACTTACACTTATCCAGGAAACTTTTTTTTTAAATTGGCAACCCACTGTAATCCACCAAAAGGAAATTTAGATGGTTTCTATAATTTCAGAGAGTGTGGTTCAATTACGTTTATTTGCTACATACATTTATAATCAATGTCTTAAAATATTGGAGTGTGTGTTTAAAACAAGGTCATATATTTTATGCATATATATGCAAACACATATATATATCTATATCTCCGTTCAATCATAGGCTAAATTTAGGAAGTTTTTAAATGCACATGCTTTAAAATGCATATGCATATCCTTTAGCCAACTTCACTGATTTGACAACACCTATTAAATTTTTTTCCTCTGAAGAAAAGGCTTCCATGAGAGTCCAAATGTTACCCGAACTGTCTTCCAGGCTTTACAGTTTATACCAATTTGGTAGTGCCTCCTATGAACACAGCGTGTAGAAAGAAGGCTGCCCAAATACATACCTACTGCCACCTACTACTCAAAGGGAATGGAAGACTGAGCAAAGTAAATGCAGGAAGACCAAGTACTTAATGCTTCCTTGGCAGCTTTTAGCACATAGACTTTGTGATTGTAAGTAAACAACTTCTTTATCTTGTCAAATTTACAGGTAAGACAAAGGAGCCACTGAAGCCTCGGGGACACAGACACAGTCACGTCATCAGACTGTGAGAATACGTAGTACCTCCAGGATCTCCTAAACACTCTAGTCCTGTGCTGAATGTACAAGGTAACTACACTTGTCTTTTTTTGTACAAATAACACATTCTTGTCATAGAAATTCTTTTAAACACAGTATTTTAAAGTAGCAGACAGGCATATTAGGTTACATGTAATACATTTCTATTAAGTTACCATTGTAGAATCCACAGTTCTGCAGTTTCTACGGGGGACAGTATGTTTTCTCTGGGCAGTTCCTCTCTACAGAAAGCCTGTTTGTACTTTCTCAGGTGTCATGGATGAAGAACTTGGGGGGAGGACGAGGAATCTCATTAGTCCAGGGAATTAAGATGAGTCATAACATCCATTCCCTGTAGGAACATGGTTTGCTTAACCACAACACACTTAAGTCTGAGAGCAGCGTTTACACTGTATGTTTCTAGCTTTTGTTTCCTGATCACTGGTCATTCTATGTACTAATCTTTTAATTGCACTCCATTCTTTCTAGATTGCTTTATTATATCACACGTAAGAAAAACGTAATTGTTATTCTTTTTGTATGGTGATTTCTATGTAATGTACATCCATTGCCTATTTGATTAAATGTTATAAACACTCACATACGTGAAGCATATTATGTTAATTAGATACCCGTGTTCACTACTTGCCTCTGGGAGGGAGTGAAAAGAAGGTAAATAAAATTTAAGTCTTTGTACACAATTTGAAAATGAGCCTCAGAATGGCAAGTTTTGTTGACCTTTAAGGTTTTGGGGGTCTTAAATTTTAGAAATAAATAAATAACCAAGTAGATTGATTCAGCCAGTGGACCACAAGAATAAAACAGTGTAAGTGACAAAGCTCCTTATTTAAAGGCACCATTTTGACAAAGAGCTGAACACTCTGAACACTAGAACTACATTTAGAGCACTTAGGATATTACTTGCTGAAGACAATTATATTACTGTAGGGATTAAGCTGTTGCAAGATCTTACATCAGCAAGTCACAGCATGTTGAACAATCTTTGGTATACCTCCTTGCCCAAACAGATTAAGCTTGATCAATGTTACTGAAAGCACTGGTGGAATGTGAGGGTAATCTCACTGAAAAGTCAACATATTTTTCAAAAATGTGGAAATACAAAAGGTGCGGACGTTTTTGTCTTTTTTTTTTTTGCTGTATGCACCTCAAATTTCATGATCCATCCATCTTGCCTCACTTTTTTCTTTGAAAATCAAGAGCCAAGCAGTAAATGCTTCCTGATTTTTCCTGTTTAAAATTTCTCTTTACTTTTTGTTGCTACAGACACCAATTTAACAAATCTCAACTTAAAAATAACTGGAAATAGTCTCGTCAGTTTCAGATTCAGTAGGTAGATGGTACTGCACAGTTCTATGCACATGCCATCTGTGGTATCTCAGATCTGTTAGTATACAAAGGCCTTAATTCTGGATAAACAAATTCTGTACCCAATATTCCTAGGTAGGTAGCTGACTGAGAGGACAATAAGATTTGCTTTTCTGGAGTTAAACTCTGTTTTGAAGTTCAAGAAAGACAAATAAGTAGGGATAAAATAAGAAAAACTGAAAGGAAGTTTAAAAAAAATTCTAGGTTGAGCCCTCCTTCCCTTTTAATTTTCCAGACACCCTTCATGGGAAGGAAGCAAATAAAGGCAACCTGTTTGCTCTGCTAGAAACTCCAGCAGAAGACAGTTCTTTCTATCGTACTGGATGGAATGTAAAGCAATATGAAGCTTTCTGCACCAAAAAGTGAACATTGGGCCCTAGGTAGACTAATAAATGCTCTTAACACTAAAAAATTAAGTAGTTAAGAACTAGAGAAACTGGGAAAAGATGCTAAATGCTGTCTTTGGGAATTAAAACATTTGCGAATTTTTGTTATCTTTCTTTCTATTTCCTATATTTCTGTTTAATGTATTGGAGCATGAGGTAATTTGTACTACAAGCAGTTTATCAAAATCCTTGCTGGAGATAGCCTATGTTTCCACAGTAATTTTAAGGCATTTTTTTTGCATGGTGACAAATTGTGGATTTTAAAAAGCAAATGTTAGGCCTGCTACTTGCTATACTGCTCTAACAAAGAAGCCTGAATGACACAGTACTGAGTACAATTTTTAAATCAAATGCTTGAAAGCAGTGAGCGTAGGAATAAAGCCCTGGCACAGCAACACCCTGCAGTGGCAGTTGAAGACAGGACTCCTTGCTATGCTCAGAGAGCTAGAACGTCCTGGAGTATCAATAGCCAAAACAATCAACAATTTATTGCCTTTTGGCTGTGTCCTTTTTCTCCCAGCAAGCAGTAAATACAACTCTGTACTGGTAATCATGGAGAAAAATGTTTAAGTGGCTTCAAATCCATCCAATTATTAACAGAGAAATCTACTACCAAGTAAAATTAACACCTCGCTTTCCAGCTAACAAATAGATGAGTGTGTTATTCTCTAGTGTGAACACAAAGTAGGATATCTTCCCACAGGAGGACATAAATTGTACATAGTGTTGACAGGAACCTTTAACATTAAAAAAAGAACAACGAAAAACAGTGACGATACAGCTCTCTGGCCTAGAAAATTTGAGTGTTCAACCACTAAACATAGGAATGTCGAGAAAATCCAGAATATTTGTTCTTTTGCAAAAAAAATTTGTGCAATTTCTCAACGCACAGTGTATCAACTGCAAGAGCATGTGATACAACTCAGAGCTTTTAAAAAAATGGTCACATACCTAAGAAAGATTAGCAATGTCTATCAAAACCTATAAATTACTTGTATAAATGTCACAGTTTTGTATCACAATAACTTTCCATGTAGACTGTTGACACTGAATTTGATTAAGGGTTTACATTTATATACTTTATAGTACTTTTCCCCATCCACCTCAATCTAAAAAAAAGTTTTAAAAAATCCTCAAGCCCTAACAGAGCAAACCCTAATAACAAAAAAAGAGAATACTTATCACTAATTTACTGTAAAAGAATTGGGCGGGGGTGGGGGTTGGAAATAAGAGCAAGACAGGGAACAGCAAGATGAGAGAACCATATTCAAGTTTCAATGCTGTGCAACCATCCAACAAGTACTCAAGAAACCTGAGGAACAGGAACTCTAGTAACAAGTACAGAATGTATTTGCTGAGTTAGGATACAGTTCTGCACTTCACTGAGTGATTTGACCCCATTCATCGTACTTCTTTAGCACGTACTCAAATTTAACAAGTTTAGTTACACTGAGCAAGCAATATGCAGGACCTGCCTTGTCACTTTCCAGCCAAATCTTGCCTTCAGATACAAGTGGGATGCTCTCCAAGTGTTCACAACGGGCATTATATGCAAAGAAAGAAAGATACCAAAAACCCTAAGAAGACATAACACATGAAGCAGTTGGCACTTGTGTGCAAATTCTGAATCTCTTACTATTCCCAAAGGAGTTTCATGTGCCCAAAGCCAAACCCCACAATCAATGTTCAGGCCAAGGTTCTGAGCTGCAATGCCGGGAACTTTGAGCAGAAGGCTCATTTTTAATGCCAAAGAATTTCAGTGCTCACAGTAACTTCCAGATTGGGATAACACCCAAAATAACCTGTTAAATATCCAGTCAGCATATATTGGTCAGACAACATTTTCCAAGTTAGCAATTTGTGGACATACAAAAATTACATACCACACAAGGCTTTGAAATATGTGACAATTCACATATGCTTTTAGTATTAAGCATATGCTAAATGTTTTGTGGAGTTCTAAAATAGGTAATGATAATTTTCCAAAACCAGTTTACAACTGTTTGTTTCATTACCTGAAGTCATTTCTATAAAATCATAGAACATACCATATTTGTTATAGATTTCACTGAAAACAACTACCAAAACCTGAAGCATTCCTAATACCATAATTGCTGTCTACTACTTGGGGAGTGTTTCACTGTGTCTTTTTACAACTGGTTTTCTGACCTATGGCCTTAACCAGTGAGCTAAAAGAATGCTGAAAATGAGACTGGTGTTTAAATTCTTTATTCCTTGTTTTGCTTAGCTGGATTTGCCCTTGCAAGCAATTGTCATTTATGAGATTAAGAACATGTGGCTAGTGCAATAAGGAGAATAGAAGAGTATGCAGAAAATCCAGATTAAAAAAAATATACAGTTGAAAGCTATCAATTTCTAGGTAGCAAGCTACGAATAGAGGCTACAAGAATCCTTGACCATAATGTCAGCGGGTTAAGTAAATTGAATAAGCTATTTAATTACTTAAAGTGTTTACATTACTTTTCTCATATTCCCCTTAACCACTGGCTCTCATTCTTCTGTTGACTATCAGAAAGACAAAGTCACCACAAATACTATTTTGTTTTGGTATCAGATAAGTGAAAAAACATGACATATGTAATAAGATCAATTTTAAATAACCTACATCTTTTCCAATGCACTTTAAAGTGTTGAAAACTGCTAAAATAAGCTCTAACATCGATTAATCTATTTGCAGAGGTCACTTAGGTGACTTCTACATTGCATAAATGTTATTATATAAAGATTTTTAGTGCAAGTATTAAGATTGGAATTAATGAAATATGGACAGAAATGTGCAAAAGCACCAGAAGCAATAATTAAAAGAATAGCCTGTGTAGATAACAAGAGACTCTACTGACAGCAACAGAACTAATTAACACCGAGTGTGTTATTTATAGCTAGACCATGGTACGTATGATTCATCAGCGGAAAAACGCACTCTGAGAACAGGAGGAGGATGGCAAAAGGGTTATACCACGCGACCTGTACTGTTCCTCCTCCTCCTCCTCGTGGAATAACACTGCATTGCGTATGATATTCTTCTGCCTGTTACCCAATAGGAAGACACATGACAGCCCAAAAGATACTGAAAATTGGGAAACAAAGACAATGGGCAACAACCTTGCTTAACACCCATGACAAACAAAATACACCAGATCATGTTGCAAAAGGATCACACCATATTAACTGTTGATTCGGGATGGGGGGGGGAGGCGGGGAGCGAATTATCTTTTTTTATCCTTAGGGGATAAAAAACCTGTTTTGTCATCAGTCTAGAAGAACCTCAGAGACATGGTGAGGCTTTGACAGCTGATGTCTCTTGTTCTCTATGCCCTGATTAGCAATGGTGGCCAGAGTGCTTTAACATAGACATTTTCCTGCATGAGAGTGACAACACGCTGTGGATGGACAGAATCAACTCAGAGAATCCACGTACACAGAGATCTGTGAGATAATTTTCTCCTGGAAGGTCCCACAAAAAGTTTCTACATCCAACTGGAAGGATGTCTGAGACAGTGGCATCAAAACTAGTAATCTATTAGCTAATAGTACTAATAATACTAATAAATAGTGCTACTAGTACAGCTATTCAATGTATCCCTGCGTTCTGTTTAGCAAGCCCTGCATAGCTATAGTATCTAGCTATACTTGTTTCAGATATAAATTATTATCTCTTTCTGATTCTGGACTCTGCCACGCAAGCACACCAGCTGAACCCAACACCACTTGGATAGTTCTGCGCTGTTACACAGTGTCAATCTATCCTCTGGGAGTCAATCACCAAGCTGTTAATTCAAGAATGAACTTGAGCACTGGCTCCTTCTCTTGGTTACCTTTCCTTACTGCTACTCCAGCTCTTGTCTTTCATTTAAAGAAAGCTCACAGTTTTGTGTACACTGCATAGGGGGAAGAAACAGTGCAGGCTTGATGGAGCATGGCCCCTGCAGATGTAGAATTTTGCAAAAAATGCTAAGAGTAAGACTCAATGGCACGTGCAAATTATTTTTCTTTCTAAAGTCCCATTACTTAGCCACATTGGATGAAAAGATACAAATGTTCCTGACAAAAATTATTTTCCAGAAAAAGTTAATAGCTTCCTTCGAAGTTTTTTTTAATATAACAAATTTTTGTTGCTGTAAACCGACATTTTTCTCCAACCTGTTTCTCACAAGTAGCTAAAAAATTTCAACAGATGTTTTAAAAACCTCAATTTAAGGTAAGAACACAAGATGTATAATTTTATCAGAAATTATTAAAGTTTGATGAATTTGTAAGAATGAAAAGCATAACTGGCAGGCAGTAGTAACAGCTCCAACTGTAGTCTACAATTCCTAATACATACTAAATAACAAAATATCATCTTACATGCCTTCATCCCAATATGTAACCTGTCCTATCCCTACTACAGACAGTCCCAAATTCACATCTGCAGGAATCTACTAAGTTACAGATATGGTTCTCAGTATATACTCCCATAAGCAATGATTAAGACACAATAATCTAGAAGAAATGAAAAGGTACTAGAAGTAGTGCATTTTAGCTGGATGTTTTCCTGGAAAGTGCTAACAGAGATTGTTCAGTGAAAAAAGATACAGAATTAATTATAATAATGAAATGCTTTTGTTCAGTATTAAATATTTAAACACAAAATAAATATTGACTTAGGAATTGCCAAATCAAAGACAAAAAGTTGGTAACATTTCTTTTGCAGGATTTGAGCATTATTGCTTTTTTCTTTTTACTTTTTTTAAGATCTACATTTGTGTCCTAATCATGTAATTTAGCACATACAGCTGTGCCAAGCTCTTACAAGGTGGAAGGATTTCATCTATCGAATCAACTAAAATGTTGAGTTTAGCAGTGCACTTAATCCTAAAAAAACAAAATAACAGAGTACACAAGAACTGACAGTTTTTAAAAAGAAAGAGGAACCATAACACAAACAACAAAACACAGGTCAGGCTCAGCTGCTGATTGTGAGAGACAGAGAAGAATAATTTTTTTTTTTAATGGGGAAGGACCCATGTTATCTGTCTTCAAATAAACACTGAAACTTCTCAAAATATCTGCAGTACAAGGAGTGAGAACAGAAGGCTGAAAGAAATGGGGCACTGACAGTGTTTGAGCCAGTCAAGATGCCAGAGAGACAGAGCAGAGGAAATAATAAATGGAGGAGCTAGCTGAAAGCTGCCCGGGGTCAAGGATTAAGATGAGAGAAAGAGGAGCAGGACAGCTACAAGACAAAAGATAGTGAGAGAGAAAGGTGATGGAGATTGAGGAGAAGAAACAGACTGTGAAAGGATTCCAATTAAGATTTTAGTGTACTGCAACTACCACAAGTACTACACACAGATTTTCTTGCCAAAATATAACCACCAGTTTAAACAGCTGTATTTTTCTGGGAGGGCAGGTTCTTTAGGATATAAGCAACAAAAAATAATCCTGATATTAAGAATTTGCCCATCAGCACATTCAACCATGTGAGTAGTGAAAGTGCACAAGTGAAAGTGGAATAAAAGCCTGTCACTTTTCACGTAATATAAGTTGGAATGTAATAAGTTAGTAAGCAAAAAATTGTCTTCAAGACTAGTAAAGATGCATTTGTGTAACTGTAGGACCACATAGTTCAGAGTCATTAAGAAATCTCCATCCTTTTCTGCAAAAGCAGCTACATTAATATTCACATCTAATTATAAAAGAAGCATACAAGCCAATTTGTCATCTGAAGTTACTTGATAACTCACCTCACAAAGATCTACAGCTACTCTACTTCACATGCCCTGTGACAACTAAAACCTACTTTTTTTTTTTTTTGCTTAACCAAGGCAGGAACAGAAAGCAAGCACTGAAGACCTCTCTGCAACGGTCAGATACTCAGTAGTGACACCTCAGCATGATGGCAGGAGCTAATAGAAAGAGGTTACTTTGGTTCAAACTCTTGTAAGTCTGGCATCAGTACACCTAGTGTCAATACTGACTGAGTCATGAGGAACCTCAGCTGGTCTGCATCACATAAACTTTCAGCTGACGTTTTTTAATGCAGGTATTCCTGAATGGCTTTTTAGCTCATCATGAGCCTATGGAAACTCCAAAGTCCCGCTATGCTTTTATCAGTTAAATCTTGTCATTGTAATGTTTGAAACACTATCAAATACACTTACAGGCACAGACAGATCTATACTGACTTTAAGTCTTAGGAAAATTGGATGACCAAGCAAAGGGAACTGATCACCAGTCCTGCAAACCATCTAAATGATAACATATGTTCAAGTCCCATCACCAATGAACAAGATTCTGGATAGGGTGTAATTTTTGGAAATGCTCACAATCAACTCACAATTAAACATGTCAATTACCTTTACTGTGGCACACCTTGACTCACAAACAGGCTTTGATTAATCCAAAATGCCAGAAAAGCAGTACAGCCATGTTCACAGAGCACTGAGATGTGTTTTTCTCAGTTCCATTCAGCATTAGTATGAGAATCTGAGCTGTGTCACTGACATTGCTTTGCATTCTCCTTTCCACTAAACTTAAAGAGTAATACTGAATGGCCTATTTTGCATTAATTTGTTATTATCCATACCTTTTTTAATCAGGCCTTCCAAAGCCCCACTTGCCTCAGCTAATCATGAGCTGGCTGTGTTAAACATGGGACAATGAAGTAGTTAAACCAAAACACAATCTGTAGGCTGTCTTCTTTCTCAATGACTTTCCAGAAAAATAATTAATTTTTAAATTCCTTTTCTTCAGTACGATTTCTGACTTCGTCATTACACACAACCACTGGACTTTTTTTCCCTTTTCATAGCTGTTGAATATTCCCCTCTTTCATAGATTTCACAAGAAGCTAGAGGTGAACAGGACTTCTGAAAATAAATTATGCCACCTCTTTAGATACCTTTCCCTGTGAAAGCATGGGAGTGTGAAAGTGATAACAGATTGCTTTAAATATTTTAGCTTTCTTTGAATAAATTAAGGCTCAAACTATTTCCTTTACATTTAAGCTTTTCCTGCCATCTTGGGTTTTTTGTGAGCTCAAAATTAATTTATAGTGGTATCCATGAGTGACTTCTCTTCACCTGTTAAAAATAGTTGCCAACTGAATGTTCTGCACTCAGACAAGATGCTGCACAGTTACCATATTCATTCTACCATCAGCAGTTTGGTGCATGTAAGCAACCTGTCAGGTTAGTATTGATTGAGTGCCAAGATACAGCAATCACATCTATTCACCCAAAGTAAACATACATTTATTTCAGCCTCTCAAGAGCTTCAGTCCCAGCTCAACATATGCCTTGGCAGTTCCATTCTTTGCAATTACCTGCTATAACTATAGCAGTGGAGAAGTTCTACATTAAATACACAGAAAATACTATTAATCATATTTTCCTCCTGCAAGCTAGATAATATTTGCACAGAACTCAAGAAGTGAGTGTAATATGATACCACATATCACAGCTTATTGAGTGGGAAAAAACCCAACAAAACAAAATAATCTAAAACAGGTTATTCCAGACCCAAACACAAGGTATAAAAGCTAACGGTTCCTCCCTTTATTTCTACCTGACCTAGGACCTGCCACAGGACTGAAATTCTTACCTGCAGACATGCTTATATTGTAGTATCAGACCTTTCCTAGACTCAGGTCTCAAGCCCATTGCAGCTGAAACAGGATCAACTAGCCAGGCATTAAAAAGAGAGATCATCTGTATATTAGTATGAAGAAAAACTTTATAACTTCTGATCTATTTGATAAGCAAGGTATACATAGTTACTTGAAAATAAGTGTTCCTTCTCAGCAAGGGAAAGGTTTCAGTGCTGTGTATTTACTGGTATCAGAACAGTCCAATATAGAACAAGTTAAAGTGAGTAAAATGTTCAACAGAGTAATTACACTGCCCCAGCTCTTCCCTTTCCTTTCTCCCCAGGATCAGTCATAAAACTATAAAATTAAACAGCTACATGGAAGTAAATATTTTCCCCAAATAATTTGCCCAGCAATATTTATCTTATCCCTAACAGCATTTATGGGAACTGACTGCCTTTCTGAGAAACAGAATTCTTTACAGGTTAAGGACACACTGCAAAACATTCCTAAATACTACTAGATCACTGCAACAAGGCAGGGGATAACATCAGCATAAGCAGTGTTATTAACTGGGAATACATTTTTCTTTTTGCAGTATCAGAAAAAAATGATTAAAATAAATAAAGAAAGAAAAAGAACATAAGAGTCAAATGTCCAACTAGCTCAGTATCTTACATCTAACAGAGCCCTATGCCTAGGAAGTGTGTAAGAACACACAAGCACATAAGATGCTTCTTCCACGCACTCTCCCGTCCTCCCACCATGTACAACTCAGACAACTAGCTTTGGTACACTCCAGGCACTCACGGTTTTTAAATCTGTATCATACATCTTGTCAGTTATCTTTTTTTTTCCTTCAGGCTGAAGAGATTGTTTCATTATTCCTCAAGATGCCTTTTTTATACTTTAAAAGATCCTGTTGTCCTTCCATGAATATGACCCAGTTTTAACACATACTTTTTGAGATGAAGAAATGAGAACTGCAAGATATTTAAAGCTTGAGAGCACTAGATATTGTTAAGTGGCACAATGTTTAGGGGTTTTACTTCCTTTCTAAAAATTCCTAGCATTCAATTTGCTTTATTGAAGGCTATTCATTTTTCAACAAATATTTACATGGAACTATCTGTCATATCTCAAAGATGTCATTCCTTAAAGGTAATGGTCAGCTTCATTTTATATAGGAAGTGAAATAGTACCTTTTTTTGTGCACACTTCACATGTATTTCCTTGAATTTCACCTGCCATTTTATTGGTCAGTAAGTGCTTTCTCCAGTTCTTCACAGCACTTCTCCCCAAACAGCATGACATGATATACATCAGCTAGAGCAGTATTCCTGCCCCTCAGAGAGGTCAGGTCAGGTATCAGGATATGCATCCTCAGGCACAGCAAGATTGATTTTATAGTTAGTGACTAAGACTGAATAAGACTGGAGGAACTGTTGGCATAGTGAAAAACAGAGGAATGAATGGAGAACAGTACAATGGAGGAGGTTTCAGCGTCACAAGGAAACGTGCTACATGCTCTCAACACCATTCATTTCCTTTGTTTTACAGAAAGACTCAGTAAAGGACTGGTATTTATAGCAATCTTAAAATAACTGATAAGAAATTATGAAAAAAAGAGCTAAACTTTACATCAATAGTTATCACCTAGATTTCTTTTCAATATAGTCTGTATTTCTTCATATTTTAACAAGTATCTGCCAAAATGACAGGCAACATTTCAGTCTCAACTCTTGACACCTCTGCACATGAAAACCAGTCAAGTTTGGGGACAGCTTTTTATTTTAAGTGCTTTCTTGGAAAGTCTTTTTTTTTAGGCTTAGTGTATGGCTGATTGTATATCTGCAAAATACTACATGCACGTTCAATAACACTTGCACATCAAAATAACTGTATAAACCACAAGTATCTCAGCTTTACCATGGCTTTTGCAAACCTTAAGAGTTTTATATAAAACAGAAGAAAACTCTTCATTACATAATCTGGCCCTTTTTGTTGGCCTCAGACAGGTCTGGCAAAGCAAAACAAAGCCTTAGATGTCTAACAAGTAGTCTGCTTAATTCACTTAAAAATATTTGTCATTAAATTCATTTTTGCAACTGTTCCATGCAGTTATATTACATTACTGAGGAAAAAAAATAAGCTGCGTTCTTTTGAAAATTCAAGGTCTAATTGAAAGGTGATTCATTAGCCAAATGGATTTTTGTCACATGAAATTTTTCACTAGCATGCTAATGAACCAGATATAAATACCTTTCATTACTGCAATCCAGCAACATCAAGGCTGTCAGTATTACATTTACTTTAAAAATCAAATTACATCTTAGCAATTGCTGGCCATCTAGCATATAATTTTGTTTTGTAAAGCATTCCTATTTAAACTGATCATAAGCACATAGTTGCTCTCAGTCTTGCTCCAAGTTAAGCATCCAGTATTGCTCTTGAAAAGGGTGGTTTTATCTTTCAAGGCACAGTGATAACACACGCCATGCTAAAGTGTACCACTGTATAAAGTTAACACCCAAGCGATATTGGTCGTATTTCTGATTCAAACAAAAGGTATACTTTAAATTCTAAAATTCTTTCATCTTTAACATGTAGATGCCAAATGAACCAAATGACAGGCATAACTTCCTTTTATTTCTGTTGCTCACAGTTCTGTTATAACAGTAAACCTGTTATGCAAATTCTGCATATTGACCAAAGACCTCCTGAGCCCTATACTTGTGTCACCAAGAAGTCCAATTAGTTTCACTTCATCAAATTTCCTACCAGGATTGAAAGAAGGGGATGCTATTTCAGTGGACTGAAGACCATAAAATAATTTTCCAGAAAATCCCAACATAGGCTATTAAACTTTATGGTTAAAAGTCAAATGTATGCCTTAGTACACTGAAAAAAGTATATTTAACTTGGAACGTATCATGGAAATACAGAGAGTTCCCAGAAGCAAGCATGCAGAATTAAATAGCATTCAATTTTTAGAACGATGACGACAGACACACTACAAAGTACCAAAAATGTATTGTGAGATTCTACACCAAAATTCAGATGTGCTTTTTTCTACAGGATATTTTTTTTCTGATGGAATAAATCCAATTTTGATGAATTTGGCTTGATGAAAGTTAATGACATTGCTGCAATAAAAAGCTGTAATACAAAGCTGTCACATCATTTACAATACAGTTATTGGTATTCAGTTGCCTAAATGAATGTTAGATGCTGAAATTAATTTACCCCAGTCCACAGAGGTGTGGATCATGCTGGGTCAGATTTGCCAGCTCTATGGCTGTGCCTCAAGCGTCCTAGGGCATCTGAAAGTGTGCTTTTTCCATTCTGCACGCTTTTGCGTCCATTCCAAAGATCTTGTAGAATAAGGAGGTAATAGTGATTCAGAATTCCTTCCTTTCATCCATGAAATGATCTTACAGGTAATTGCCCAGGGTACTGGAACAGGACCAGAGATAATTTCTTGCAAACAAGTGAAGTATGAGCTTTCTTCTTTCAAAAGGTACAGACAGGAGAGCGTAAATCACACGAAGGGGAAAAAAAAGGAATAAAGCAGAAGAGATGAAGGGGTTGTAATAGGTGGTAAGGATGACTGCTGAATAAGAAAGCAAGCAGTATGCTATATACCTGGTTCAGGAACACATCATCAAGTGGATAGGCAGAAATATTTCCATGACTATTCAAAGCCATAGCTGTTTAAATATTAGCATCATTAGATGTTTTAGCAGCCAGAGCTGTGAAGGCAGACCTGAATTCCAAGAAACCTTTCATTTGTTCCGCTGGAACACCCAGCCGTCAGCCCAATTCACACATTTAACATCAGTTTCAACAAGACTTACACATAAGAGAGCTCTCTGATGACAGACCTGCAACTTACTTTACAAAGTTAATTGAACCTACTTTTACGCTCTCTGTCTCATCGGCCATCCACATTATTAATGCCTCAAACCCAAGCTATGTCACAGCTTTGTATGTAGCCTGAAATCCCCTTTGAGCCTATAGTCACACGTAACCCACATGAAGAGAACTTAAGGTCCTTGCTCTATGCAAGGTGAGAGAAGCTGTGTAATGCCAGCCCTGCTGTGAAGATTTTGACAAATGTCTGAAATCTGTGCAGACTTATCTTAGCAACTCTAATGATGCAAGGATTGTTCAAGCTCGAGCTACTCTTTGAGCTGCATGAGCAGCCATCCAGTGGGTATCATAGACCAAACTGGAAAGGCCATGAGTTGCTGGCATGGACCAGACATGGTCCAGTGTGTGTGTAAACACACTCTCTGTGACTCCTCTCATACAAAGCATCTACATTACTCTAAATACAAATATGCAGAGGCAGGGGAAAAGTAGGACTTGAAAGTAAATGAGTATTGCCAGAAATACCATGGTAGACAGGAAAAAAAACCCCAGTTTAATTAAAAAAAAACCAACCAAACAACACAAACCCACAAACCAACAGAATTGTCCCTGTTCTGGATTAAAAAAAAAATAAAAAATATCATTTTGGAGCTGCTATAGAAGAAAGTAATCTCACTGGACTTAACTATTGCAAAGGTAGCTCTTTAACAAAAGAGACACCTCTCACTAGGTTCCTGTCATCCTGGAAATCTGAAATAGCTTCAAACTATAACCCATTTTCTACTAACCTTTGAACAAAGCCTTTAAACTTGAAGTTCAAACAAATCTTTTGTCTTGGTGGCAAGGTGAAATACTGTAAATGTTATCCAGCACCTTGATGAAAATGACAGGACAAACATTCAGTGTCTGATGAGAGGAAAAATACAGCTCTTTGAGCTAATTAGGCTGGGCCTTATTTTCTAATCCATAGACTGGAGAAAAAACCCTCAGGATGGATTAAGATTGTCAAATTAAGCAACAAAATTAGGAATATCTTTTTTTTCCATGACTTAGAAAAATACAGGAAAAATATGGAAATGGAACATTGCCTCTCATAAGTTAGATGACAAGATAGAAGACTGAAGTCTAAAAAGTAAGAGATTGTTGCAAGACGTGAAAAACTGAAGTATGTACTAACATTTTCCTTTCCATCTTAGGATGACAAAAAATTTTTATTTTTGCATAAATAAATACAACTTCCATAAATAAGTGCACAAGTCAAATACAAATTAATCAGAAGAAAGACACAAATTCT
The DNA here is from genome assembly GCA_013400335.1 of Eurystomus gularis. Lineage (NCBI taxonomy): Eukaryota > Metazoa > Chordata > Aves > Coraciiformes > Coraciidae > Eurystomus > Eurystomus gularis. The sequence goes on from VZZY01020647.1 coordinate 76,456, forward strand.
TCCTGGGAATTTATATGGTGGTATTAATCTTACTCATAATATTTAAAACTCTAGTTCCACCGTGTGTCAGATTTAAAGAATAATTTGTTGAGCAAAATAGTACAAAACCTATTAGGTCCATATCCCAAGAAAGAAGTATATGAGAGGAAATTAGGGTAGAAAAGCATTAGAAATAAATACTTGGATCCTATACAAGACTATTTCGCTTATGCTAAAAGATGTATTATCAGCTAAATATGGGGTTTTGTTCTTGATATATTAGCTCAATTTTTTTATTCACCTAGAAAACAATTTTCAGAAGGCTGCTATATGGCTGATTAAAAAAAATAAATTGTTTTAAATTTATTTTTAGCTTTATTTCCATAAAAGCTGACATTTTCCAAACCTCACTGGCATGAACTAGTATAGCTATCAAATATATGCTCAAGTTTAAACTGTAATGTCTATTTAAAATTTATACAGAACTATAACTTCACTTTAACATACATTTATTTAAAAATATATACTCTCCAAAACTAATTTTTTAAATTTGTTTTCATGCATTTTTCTTAACTACTTCAATTTCTTAAGACAAAACAAATATTAGTTGGAAGAATCAGAAATTAGTGAACATTTGCTCAAAGTTAAAACATTTTGATAACTACATTACCTCTAGATTTTAATTACTGTGAGATGAAATGGCTCAATACCAGTAGCTTTACAGGTTATAATGTCTTAAGTTAAATGAAATCAATATAGGAAAGAAAAAAACCCCAAACTTTTAGCATCTCCAAAAGACTAAACAAAGCTTTAGATTTCACTTTTACAACAACATTAACTAATCAAGTTTAATTAACTCAAGTATATGTTAACAAAGTGCTAGTCAAGGGGCTGCAAAAAACACTGACTTCAGTGGTGTATAAAAGAAGCCATTTTTTAGTAATTGGCTGAAAAAAATTTGGAATGACTTCTGCTGACTAATACCCCCAGTTGACCATAATATGCTCAAGGAAATTCTGTAGCTTTTCGACTAGTCTGCCTTTGTGGCTGTAGTGTTCAGTATCTCTAGACACAGAAATCAAGCTATTTGTTGTAAATACACTTACAATATGAACCAGATCCCATATGCAAATTATGTATGTAGGGTAAGCATGATTAATGTCTTAGGTCACAGAGAAGCACCTGGTATTTTCAGGCAATAACAGCTGAAGCTGTTGGGAGCAGGCTGGGAACCAAGGGTGTTCCCCTCCCGCTGGCAGGGCCTCGGGGGCTGGCTGGGCTGCCAGCCTACCTGCTGAAAATATGTGAAGCACTGGGAGTAAACAGGATGGTAGCAACCAGTTTTAGCCTTTCTGCAACTTCTCCCTTAAAAATAATTAGAAAGTTCACATATTCTTAGAAGTAATAACTTGTTATTGGCCAGACTCTGCTGTACTACAGTTTTGTTATTTCCACTGATGTTTCTGCACCAGAAACACTGACGCTTAGAGAAAAAGAACCAACCTACTTCAGCTTGTACATATAGTAAGAAATGTTTTATCTTCTATTCATAAATATTTAGAGGTTTTGGTAAGGTAAGAGGTTCCAATTTACAGGGGATGACAATCAGGAAATATTTTCTACTCATAAGGTAGACAAATACAGAAATCACTTAAGTAGTTATAGAATAGAAACTTAGAATACCTTTCTCCATAAAGTCAGTCTTTAGTACGCACAAAGTTTTTCCATCTTAATTTTCCAACTTATTAAAGAGAAATAAGAGTAAACATGGTCACATTAGCTAAACTCTTCATCAGTTAAACTCTTAATCTCTGTAATTTTAAATTATCCAAGTCAAAATCATGAAACTGTGTTACTGGTAGCAAAGAAATGCTAAGTGATCACTTAAGACTATTGTGAAGACCCTCATTGTGTCCAAAATAAAAAATGTCCCATAGGCCCCTTCATTGTAGCAGCAAACCTCATGAAAAGAATAGCACTTTTCATTTAACACTTGCAAAACACAGATGTAAAAAATAGTATTACAAAGCATCAAAATCTTTATTACACAGAACACTAAAATTGGCAGTATACAGAGAACGTCACTCAGGTGTGGGACTGTGAATTATATTTCCTTCCTTGCCTCTCGTTCTGGTGAAGAGTAATTTCATTCAGCCTTTAGAATTCCTCCTGTAAAACACATCCCACACTTCTTGACTTTTCTCTGTTCTATTTTTACCTCACTGATCCTAGCAACATAACACACAACCCCAAAGAGGTCTTTGACTATGCCCTGGAAAATCCTAAACACTTGGAGAGAGTGAGAGACCACCATAATCTAAATATAAGAGTAGTCATAATCTAATCCCCCGCCCCAAATTCCTCTAACACAAACAATTAAATACATCATTAAACAACTGGGTGCAGTATTTTAATGCTAAATAATTTTTGATTCTAAATAATATTCACTGCATATAATTATTACTTAAATATATTCTATTTAATGTTACATCTAAATAATGAAATACTATTCAAAATTATTTACTGATATATGATAAACACATAAATTGCATCTTTATTCATTTTCATTGCATGTATTTTAAAGCAATTTTTTAGGAGGGAAGATGCATAATTTTTTCACTACTTTTACAAGTTGGATTTAGTGCTATGTCACTTTTTCAGAGACAAAATACCAAAGAGTAGCTATTATAACTTTAAAAATTTCCTATAAACATTATTAATTTATACTTACAGAGGTAAATACTTGAATTTGATCTCAGTTTATATACCATCCTGATCCATTAAGAAAAAATGTCAGCTGAACCATTTCTATCGACTTGTTTTAAATGGCCAACAGAGCCCGTACAGAGTGAATAATTACAGCTTCTACATATTACCAGTATTTTTCTTCAAGGAATTCTTTATCTATTGATGGGAAAAGAAGTCCATTTCATTACAGTAAGTTTCTTAAACTGAGTGCACAAAGTGTAAACCAGTGAGAATGTTTTGGCCTTTCCTCCCTCCCATGAAACAGAAAATTGTTAATCTATGACCAGCACAAAACATTAAGCTGTCTCTGGTTTTTCATTCCAATTTAATTCACTTGGTTTCCCCTCACTGATTGCCTTTGACTGAAGAGTCACATGTTACAAATGAAAATATAGCCATTGCTTAAGTGTGCCATGCTGGGAAGTCATTCAACTAAAACAGGAGCTATTTGTTCACAGCATCTGTCAGGGCCAGACTTCAGAGGGTCTTTTTAACTCAAAGGCTTTGTCTTCAACGTCCAGTCCTGTCGTTCATTTCAAACTGCCATAAATCTACAGTTTCAATGCAGCATTGCCTCACCTTTTTTACAGTACCATGAAAAATATTTTGGCTTCACTGGGAAGAAGCATTAATGATCTTTTATCATTACCATGTGTCATAAGACCCAACAGAGAATGTATGCTGATGCCCTTGGAGGAAACTGTAATAGACTGTAAGATGAGTAACTGCATTGAATGTAACAGGAAAACAAAGATCCATTAAAGAGCTATATACTGACAGTGATTTTAGTTGGACATACTATTAGCAAACTTTGCAAGACCCATCTAGAAAAGACACGCAAACTAAACTGGAAAATTTGAGAGACAGCCTGTAATTGTCTACAGAAGGAGCAACAGAAATCCATATCAAAGAGGACACCTATTTTACAGACCTAAGTGGCAGTCAGCATAGCTGTGTTACTCACTATGATTCAGAAAGACAGTATCTAGAAAGATCTCAGAAATAATTACCTCCATTTTAGCCATACTGAGTCTTTAGGTAACACAGTTGCCATAAGATATTAGAAACACATCAAGGTTTTAGATTGGGCAAAAAGAAACACGTTTGGAATAGAAGTTAATGGTATTGACAATACTGAGATGGTAATTGAATTCTGTAGAGATAATAATCCACAGGAAAAGCACCGAGGGAAAATAGAACTCATGACCGCTACCCCACAAGCGTGTATAGTAGTGAATTATATTGGTTCTACTAAGACATTAATAGATTTAACAAAAAACTTCATTATTGTTAATCCAGATTGTAATCTACAGAATAATTTCATAGACAGAAATGACTTTACATAATCGAAAGAGATTGACAGGATTTATACGATCCAAGTTTGGATTTCAAACTTTTGAACACCACTATCAGAATTAATTGTATAAATCTGATGTCCTTATGAGCTCACTCTTTGTTTAGAAAAGTTGTGCAAAAACTATTCATTTTGAAAAACCATGAAAAACTATCAATTAAATAACTGAGGAATGGAGGAGGGAAACCGGTGACAAATGACATGGAGAAGACCGAAGTACTCAATGCTTTCTTCACCTTGGTCTTTACCAGTAAAACCTGCCTTCAGGAATCCCAGGCTCCTGAGATCAGAGGGAAACTCTGGAGCAAGGAAGACTTACTCTCAATGGAGGAGGATTAGTTTAAGGGGCATTTAAACAAGACGTACATAAATCCATGAGGCCAAACAGGTTGCACTCAGATGTGCTGTGGGAACTGGCCACTGTCATTATGAGGCCGCTCATTACTATCTTTGAATGCTCATGGCAATTGGCATAGGTTCCTGAAGACTGGAAAAGAGCAAATACCACTCTTGTCTTCAAGAGGAAAGATCCAAGGAATTACAGGCCAGTCATTCTCACCTCAGTCCCTGGGAAGATGATGAAGAAAATCCTCCTTGGAAGCATATCTGAACACATGAAGGACAAGGTGATTGGTAGTAGTCAGCATGGATTTACAAAGGGAAAATCATGCTTGATCAACCCCATTGCCTTGTACAATGAGGTGATGAGCCTGGTGGGTGAGGTGAGAACAGTGCATGTTGTTTACTTTTACTTTAGCAAAGCCTTTGACACTATCTCTCATCATCACAGACAAGCTGACAAAGTATGGGTTAGAAGTTTTTAATCCATTGAGATGGATTAAAAACTGGCTAAACAACCAGGCCCAGAGGGTTGTGATCAGTGACGCTAATTCCTGTTGAAACTAGTGGCTGAAAGTAGGCAACAAGTTAGTGGTGTATCCCAGGGCTCAATACTAGAGCCAATACTGTTCAACATCTTCATTATTGACCCAGACAATGGGACAGAGCACACCCTTAGCAAGTCTGCTGATGAGACAAAACTGGGAGGAGTGGCTGATACACCAAAGGGTCCTGCTGCTATCCAGAGGGGACCTCAACAGGCTGGAGAAATGGGCTGACAGGAACCTCATAAAGTTTAACAAGGGGAAGTGCAAATTCCTGCACCTGAAGAGGAATAACCTCAGGGACCAGTACATACTGGAGGCCAACCAGCTAAGTAGCTTTGCAGAAAAGGACTTTTTGGGTGCTGGTAGCCAGCAAGTTGAACATGAGACAGCAAGGCAGCCTTGCACAAAAAAAAAAAAAAAGCTAACAGTATCATGGGCATACATTAAAATGTATGCAATTCCACCTGAATGTTAGAAAACACTCTTTTACTGTGAGAGTGACCAAGCACTGACACAGGTTGCCTAGAGAAGCTTTTCAGTCATCATCCTTGGAAAAATTCAAAACCCTATTGGAAAAGGGCCTGGGCAACCTGCTCCAGGTGCCTCTGCTTGAGCAGAGGCTTAGACTAGATTATCTCAAGAGGTCCCTTCTAAGCTAAATGATTCTGAAGTTCTATGATTAATTATCTTTTCTATTTTAAAATGTAATTCTGTTCTTACTCCCATCTCTTAATTCTTTATAGCATCTTCAAAGCACATGCACCTTGAATAAGCTGTTTCTAGTGAAGCAACACACAGGTACACTACTTTCATGTGAATTACCTGTGAGAACTATGCATCATGCTTCCATGTGATCTATATGCAAATATACCTCATGAAGTGAATACTTGTTATGGACAGAACGCTATAGTGCTTTTAGAATGCTAATTAGCAATTCTCTGAACCACTTCAATTAGAGAACATATTTATAAACCCTTCCCTTCCTCATAAAAGGAACATCAAAAACAATATAATATGATCTGTCTCCTGTTATAAGAGCCTTCAAACAGAGTTTTGTTTATATGAAACTTCATTTTCCAAAACCATGGTTCAGGAACACAGCATGAGGCCTTGTTATTGAATTTCTCTTAACTGACTTTATTTGGCTCTTTTCAGCATAAAGAGTTAGTTAAGTAAGGAAAAGTAAAAATACAATTCAAATAGAAACTTTATATTAATTATTTTTGCTGCCTTCATTAAATATCTAGGATGAAAAGTTGCCTTTATCCCTTTTTTCAATTACAAATCTTCTAGCACTGGCACTGTGATAGATTTATTTTTTTGTGGTTCATGATAATACACTCAAACAAATTCAAAACTAAGTCCTACTCGCATGGATCCTTCAACCTACTTTAATGCTGGAAATTCAGACGTGTAGAACTAACACTATATAACTGCCATATTTGTACTACAGGGGTATTCTTGTTCACATGGAAGTAAGCTATGTTTATGCTGCTGGCACAAATGAACACAGGAAAACTGGGAATCCCCAGTTTCAACTGGCAGTTAAAAGTCATAAGTAATGGGACAACCCTCAGAGCACAGTTAGGAAAGCTGTTCCTCCAGCCACCAGTGAGTGAAGTGGCAAAATACAAATGTAATTTTGTGCTTTTCATTCCCTTAAAAACCTTTGAGGACTACAATATGAGGATTCACAATCTTAGAGCAATTTAAGAATAATACTTATTTAAGTATTTTTCCACATTATAGTAAACAGTTCTTTATAGGTTGAAGTACACTTCTTGTACTTTAAGACTGTAAAATGGATGTCCCAGAGATAGCCATTAGCAGTTGGCGTGTTTTCAAATGGCAGTGCATAATTTTTGACAACTACACAAAATAGCCAGAATGCTCGTTTTCAGTTTTTTCTAATGGAAAGTGAATTGCTGCCACAGTATTCTCCCTAGCAGGAAGAAGCAAACACAACATCATCCATCTAATAATCAGCAGGGATAAGTGTAGCTACAATTACCTCCAGAACACAGTACAAGGAATAAACGTTGTAACTTCTAAGATTTTAAAACCAAAATCCTTTACCTCTTCTTTCTTTATCTTCCTCCATTTCCCTGTATCTCCAAAATTCTGTATGGCACACTGACTTTATGAATCATCTGCAAGACTATTAGGTTTACATCCATGATGTACATTCTAATGGTTACAGATCCTTTTGCACCTTTTCCCATCAAAAAATAATTCCTTCACCTCTAATCTGCCACACTCCACTTGTTTTGTGATACTCCATTCCTGGTCCCCATCCTAGCCAAGGCGACACTCCCTACCCAGTTCATTGGAGTTCCCATTTCTCAGTTGTCCACTCTCTTGTTGCTCCTGGTTCACTATTAATACCATCCATCTTTTAAGATCACACTCTCTCTGCATCCTCATCCAAATTCCTTACACCTCTTATCTCCCACTTCCAACAACTTCTGGTTTAGCCAGTCCCAGCCAGCCTCCTGGCTTCCAGTTTTGGGATGTAACTGAGGTTTTGGAGATCTAATGATTCCCTGCTGCCAGCAGTCGTGGTCTTGCTCACTTGTCCTTTCTGCCTCCTGGCAGGATGCTTTCCTGTCCTCCCTCGCCCTAGCTATGGTATTCACCAGACTACTAGTGAATTGTTCAGCTCACGAAACCAGCAAAAGCTACTCACCTCTGTCCTTGCTGTTTCCCTTTTCAACTTGATTAGTGATGTGACTCAAATTACCAAAAAGCAAGAAAAAACCCAAAGTTGTCCCAAAGAAGGGGAGAGATAGTAAGAGAGGAGGCCCTTGCTGGGAGAAGGGAAGGTAAAGAGAGAATAGACCTGTCCCTTTCAGTGTCATAGGCTCAGCCATTTTACTTGGCACAAGTCTTAACCATTCAGTTCCATCCCACTTTAGGTTCAGTTTCCATACAGTCCTACCAACTTGGTATTTCTGTGTTTGTTGTCTGTATTCTTCTTTCATAACTACTATATATCAAGAAACAATCTTCATTGCCTTGGGGTGTAGGCTAACATCATTCTTCTCATTTGTTCTCTTTCTTGCTTTCACCATTCCACCTTGCTGGGTTTTAATTCTTTTTCCACAACAACTCTAATACATAAAACAGGAAGTGTGGTGAATGACCCATCCTAGTCTCACCCTGACTCAAAGCACAAGTCACCAGTCACCGCCCTGGAATAATGGGATGACTTGCCCCAAGTCATAGAGGCTACGTTGTAACCAGAGATTTTTATTTTAAAGTTTCCTGCTCTGAATCAAATTCACTTCAATAACAGCTAAAAATAGCACTAATCTTCCTCCTCTTTTGGATAATAGTAAAACAGTGTCATGCCACACCAATTAAATAAAACAGCTCTGAAAATTTTCTCCCTAGTTTTTTCTACCACTGTGAACAACTTGAAAGAGAAGCACAGTCAGGGACTGAAAGGTCTCAGAAAAATCTTTCCCTGAAACAGGTATTCTGATATATTGAGGATCATTTAAAAAACAAACTTGGCTTCTCCAGGGCGACAGAAGCATAATATATTTTGTTAGAGCAGAAAGAAATTGCTACAGAAATGCAGGAAGTATGTTTCTGAGGATTTAATAAATGTCTTTTTATGAGAAACTTTAGCGTTTGTACACTTGGTTTTGCTACTTGAAGCGGAACAGTCTATTTCTTGAAAGCCTGAATTTATCCTAAAGCTTTTACTTAGAATTTTGGTAATTCAAACGGAACCATTACCTGCAAATACAGGAATGTTAATTTCCAGTCCCACTTCCAGAGAAAATTGCTAAATAATTATTGTTGAACTATAAATTCTTCACAGTTAACTATTAACTTGCTAAGATAAAAGCTGCGGCCTGTTCCCATGGCCAGCAGTTGCACTTCAACAGGATGATCCACAAAACTGTACTTTCAAGTGAATTACTGATAGAACTTTGTGTAATGAGACCGTGAGATTTGTGCCATAAATATTTGCTGTAAAGAAACTGAACTTGCAGAAAAAGTGGAAATACAGAAATAAAGGCATTCTGCCTTAGCTAAATGTTTTGGTTGTGACTGCAGGAATATTCTTCAATTATCCAGAAAGAGTGAAGAATCGTGATTTAGAACAATCAGAAGAAGAACTAAAATTATGTGTAGAGCAGTATGATGAGTTGAATTCATTATTTAAACTAAGAAAATAAATCATTTTAACTCCCTCATGGAATTTTCCAAATAAAAAGTTACTGGTAATAAAAGACTCCACATGTTTTGCAGTATAAACTGTGACAGTAATATAACTTTGAAAAGCTGTAAGACCAGCATTTTTTACATTAAATAAATCCTTCAACCAACCTGACCAACACTCAAGCAAAATTCTCCATAATTCTTGTATTCATTGTAGATACAATTTAATAACAGACTAGATTTGAAAGAAATCATTTCACAGTAGCATCCTCTGCAAGATAAATCTGAGCTATAGTTTTGAATTTTACTCTTCACATATTGGAGGAATCTGACAAGGATCAAAGCAGGATTGCCAATTTACATCTATAAATCTTAACATCACTCATATTGCCTATATTTGGGGATACATCATTTGCCCCACTGCACTGTAGTCAGGTAGTTATAACTTATGTCAGTTTACAGAAGAGTGGTACTCCCAATGCTCTGTCAGTGATTCCACCCATGGTTCAAAACAAAATGGAAAATCATATTATCCCAGATCCAGAGACACACCTACAGCATCATATATGCTAGCAAAGTAGGAAACTTTTCTTGAAGTTACAGATTTTCTGACACACCAGTAATAATGCTGGCATGCAATCATCCACCAAAATGAAAGAAAACCCCCAAAAAATAAAACACAAAAAACCCCCAACCAACAGTAGTATTACATCTTGTAGAACACTGCAGTGATACTTTCCATCTGTACTAATGTTGCAAGATAACTGTAAACAAGAACTAAGGTCTTTTGTCTGCACTTTGTTCTCTCTACAAAGATGTTTCTGCTTAATAGCCAGGATTTCCAGCTAACAGGTGCTAGCTGTATGTGTTTTGGTTTGTTTCTTAGAGAGCTGTTGGTGGATTAACCCCATGGGCAGATAAGCACCACACAGGCACTCACTTCCCCCCCATCCCAAGTGGGATAGGGGGAAAGAGGAAAGGAAAAATAAAAGTGAGAAAACTTGAGGGTCAAGATAAAACAAACAAACAAAATTTGTTTAATAAGTGAAGACTAAGTGGATGAAGAGGGAAGAAAACAAAACCGGTGATGCAAAAGCAAGCACTCACCACCTCCAATGCCCTGCCAGTTCCGAAGCAAAAGACAGGTAACCCCTCTCAAGCCCCCTTTTTCCACTTTTATTGCTGAGCATGATGGTATACAGCAGGGAATATCTCTTTTGTTAGTTTGGGTCATCTGCCTGGTTGTGTCCCCTCCAAGCCTATTGGGCAGCCCCCAGTCTATTAACTGGGGGGGCGGGGCAGAGAGAAAAGCAGAGAAGGGACTGATGCTGTGCAAACTCTTGCTCAGCACAAGCTAGAACATGAGTGTGTTACCAACACCATTTTCATCACAAATCCAAAACACTGTACCATATAAGCTACTATGAAGAAAATTAAGTCTATCCCAGGCAAAACCAGTACAAGAGCGCAGCACAATAGGTTTCTTCCTAGTTTTCCTTTTCACTATAGAAAACTCTCTTATTTTCCACGAAAAGACTGCAAATTAGCACCCCTTTCCCTTTTATAGTGAAATCCTGTCACTTTGTGCTGTCAGCCCTCCCTGTAACACATAAGGGACCAGCTTAAGCCACACCCAGACCACTGTAGAAGTAGGTCCTGCAGCCTTCCTGTTTCTTAGAGAAAAAATGAAGGGTATAGACATTGATGGTCTAGCTAGTAAAAACAGCTGTTCAGTATGCCATAGATTTATGCATTTTTATATTCACAGTGTGTATTTGTAAATAAACCCATGCACTATACTCAAATGATTGTAACATGACTCCTGCGTGAGATTCTTTTAAAAACAAGCCTTTTGTTGTTACATGATTTACATCAGCCACTTGCAACTAAATCGTCAAAGCACCAGTCCTACACTAAAGGCAATGTAAATTAGCTTGCCCACACAATATTCTACCAGTTAAGCCAAACAAACTAAAAACAACATTTTGGATAATAAGTGTTATCAAAATATTTTGACAGACACAACAAAGCACAGGAAAAGCAGGAACATAAGCATGTAAACCTTGTTTCATTTTTTCTAAACAAATACTTAACTTTGGTTAAGAGATCATTCAGTAACAACAGGACTGAAAATAAGCTGACAAAAAAAACACATCTGAAAGGAAATACTATACAGCTATAACTTTCATTAAAAAAATTCAACAACTTTTCACCCAATCCTTAAGTGGTGAAAAATACTTTCATTGCAAACATACTATTTATTATTAAAGGCTAGTTTTAAAATCCCACTCCAATTCTTTCATGGTTGGTAAATTCTGTTAGTTTAAAAATGTATGAAACAGGACTGACCTGGACAGAAATTCTGCTGTGTCTGAGTAGGTAATTTTTCTCGTACAGCACACTTTTCAAAGTGTCCTGCAGTGGCATTCTGATGTAGGCCTGGTTGTCTGCTGGCAAATCCCAATTCTCCAGGTTCAGAAAACTTCAGGTAAAACGGTGGCTCCAGATCACTGAAAGAGAGGTTTAGAGCACCCTGCCTCCCGCTGCCATAGTCACTGAACATCGATTCATCCCCGGTGTTCTGTGTCGGTAACGGTAGAATCCGATGATGCAGCTGCGGGCTGGGCAGTCTTGAAGATAGCGGAGAAGGAATAGGTGACATTTGTTTGTGTGGATTAGATAGCGGATATGAATTACTGAAAACATTACTCACTGCTACTAACGAGGGTGAATGCAGCTTTTTCTCTTCCAGTTTAAGAATATTACTTGTCTGAGAAATATCAGGACTTTCATTTACAGGCAGATTCAAAAACAAATGCTTGCCGCTTCCCTGGGACACCGGGGTTCTCTTCTCATATATTGAGCCTGGCAGGTTTCTGTCTACTCTTGTAATTTGTTGCAGTCTCTTCCATTCTGCAGCTTCATCTAAACTGTCGCTCCGTATAACTTTCAGAAGCGCTTTATTAACTGCTCCCACAAGGTTACATGACTCATCAGTAATGTGTACTCTCTCTGCTTTGTATTGCAAACCAGAGCTGTCTTGCTCCTTTTCATGCAGCACAGTGTTTTTAGAGTCTCCAGCAGCTTCATCTATGGAGTATACATCAGTTCTTGATATAAGCTCATTATCTACTGTGGTGAAAACAGGAGAAATGGTTTCTCTATCTCTGTGAAAAGCAGGTGAAGACTCTGCAGGGGGTTTGGCAACTTTTCTAATACAAGCTTCTGAATCCTGTACTTCAGCAACAGCTGTGATTCCTGGTTTCTCCTCGCATACCAGCTCAGTATACATATTATTCAAGCTTTTAGAAGCTGCAGGTTTACTTAATGTCTGAAGCTTGTTAGATAGACTGTCCTGAGATGATTTTACCAAGGAAATACTCTGTTGTACCTTCGTAATTTCAGGCACGCATTCTCCATTACCCATAAGTTCAACTGCTGCCTTGTCATTTTTGTCTTTTGAGCTAGAACTTGGTAAGCCAGCATCCAGTTTCACAGCTTTGTTGCTCTCAAGATTGCCCTCTCCTATCCACCTTCCTGGTTGTATACTATTGTCTACTGGTAAATGATCCTTACCTTTTACTGTTAGCCAAGTGGAGTCAGAAAAGGAACTGGGAAAACTCCTGGTAGGAAATTTTGTGGGAAGAATCTTCTTACTTTCCAGTACAGAAAGATGTTGTTCGTGTATCTTTTTTCCCCCTTTCCAGTGTCGAAACTCCTCAAAGCTCTCTTTCCTTCTGTATTTCCTCATTTTTTTGTGATTCAAATTGTCTTTACTTGTTGAATGCAGAAAGAACCCCTGCTGATGTGTAAAACTGGAGTAATCTTCACCTTTATGTTTCGGGACTCCAGAAACATCCTGTCGCTTTCCTTCCTGATGTCCTGTGCTAAGGCCCAGAACACGACGTGATCTCAAAAGACTGGATAACAGCTTTTCCTTTTCAGCAGTTAGTTTGTACAGTTCAGTGAGAATTTCTTTTGTGGTAGTTTGCTTGAAAATAATATCTCCAAAGTTTTCATATGGCTTTTCTCTCAGCTCCATCTCTAACATCTCCCTTACTTGATAGCAGCTACAGAAACGTTTACTGGTTCTATCCAGAGTTACACAGCCCTTGTAAGTAAATCCTCTGACTTTTCCCTCTGGAAGATAGAAGCTGATGTAACAAAGCTCCATAATGGGTTTGTGCAATTGAAGGATAGTATGCGTGCCTTCCATTATGCTTGCCAAATTAGTCATTCATTTAAATTATGTGCTAAGTGTTTCAAAGCTTGCATGACATAGCATGTGAGGCAGGGAATGGATGGAAGGCATCTGACTAATCTTCAACAATAATATTGTCTGCTGGAAGAAATAAAGAGAAGCCTGTCAAACTTGATTATGGCAAATTTAATATGACAAATAACAAGCCTGCAGAAGTACAATCTTCTCTCAGTATTTTTTCATACAAATTTTTACCTTGAGAAATCTGACACAAAAAGGATGCCATTGCTAACACTCATAGTTGGAGTCATAATCCTTCTCTCACACATCACCCCTCTATCTCCAGGGTTCTTAGTCAATGCTGCCCCATAAGGTCACAAGATGCTCACTAAAACACCCATTTCAAATCAAATTTACTTTTTAAAGCTGGAACCTATTGCCCTCTCTCTGTTAAAAGTTAACTTGCTGTTAAACATTTAGTCAAAAGGACCATTCAAACATGTATGTTGCCTTTTTGCTCAGCCAGCACAACCAGCAACATAACATCATCACAATTTAACTAGCTCTCGCTGCCTTAGTTACCAAGAAAATATATAAAAAAGGCTGGATATTTTCTTCTCATATTTATCTGTGAAACTGACAAGAAATCAAGAAAACTTGCAAAAAACCCCAAACAACAAGCATTCTGCTTACTTGGCTAGTATATAGGTACTGTATACATCTATTTTGATTCAACATGCACCAGCGTAATAGTACGACTACTGGCAAGTTTATTGAGCTTCGCTATTTTCTTTTCTTTGTATCACATTATAGTTCCTTGCTACAGATTGGACATATTTATATTCTTTTGATACATCATGAGAAGGTTTTCTCCTTTTGAGCACTAAATGGGTTTTTTATCCAGAAGAAAGTCTGCTGCCATAATTCAAGTGGAGTAGTCTGCTGTCACCTGGAAATTCATAAGCATCAGGGAAAGACCCAAAGCTGAGCAGCAAATCTAACAGCATGTAAAGCTGGAGAGCATCTGCTCAAGGCTTCTCTTTGTTTCAAAATCAGGAGTTTCAGTTTTCAACTTTCAAAGCATAAATACAGCAGAGCTTTCCATGATTTCAAAACAGTCAAACTTAGCCTCAGACAACAATTATTAAGAGGAAGATGTCACATTACCATGTCACAAATTTCAGTTTTACATAGTTTTTCTATATACAAGTATTGTATCAGTTTTTATTATGCAGGAAGTCAGACATAAAACGATGCCAAAAAGTTATCATTAAATAGCAAATGCTAACACTAAAAGGTAAAGCAAGCTGCATTTACCCAAAACATCCTATCCGACCAGCAAGTAGTCATTTATTGCAGTGACTTTGATCTAAATTTTGTTAAAGCATTGCATCTGTTCAAAACTTTCTCTAAATAGTCTCAAACTTTCCATTTACTTTGAGTAACATCACTCTTCCTGCCAGAAAAACTCTTAATATGCACACGTAATCCTTGAAGACAGAGATCCCAAGGAATGAGACTAACAGCAAGAACAACTTTCCATCAGACAGTTCAGCTTAATTCTGTTCAGCAGTAGTCAATAGTTACATGGCATGATTCAGAATCCTGTGCAGATATACAAAGGAGCAAGAAAAGTGCAAAACCTTTAGTCAATACTTCCATTGAAGACTGGCTTGTTGTTTCATAGACCTTAAGTATGCCATACTATTTCTTTTTGTACTCTTGTTTTAAGTCATTGTCTGAGTTTGAAGTTCAAAACATGGACAAGGCTGAGTACTGCCAAAAAGAGCAGCCCCACTTGTAGTCTTCCTTGTCTTCTGCTGTGCACTCCTGCTGCTTTTCTAGTATAGAACTGAATGATCCTGCAGCCACAGGGTGAGTCACCAGCAGATGCAACCATGAGTGGTTCTGCACACAAATAACAACCATCAAAGAACATTTTTTCACTACAAGAGCACTCTTTAACCTAGCCACTCTTCACCCAAGCAGCAGGAAACATCCCTTTCAATAGGAGTTTGCCAGTACACTAGTTTAGCCATAGGACGAAATTGTCCCTTAGGTTACCTACTGTGGTGAGCTCCATCAAATATGAGCTAGTGAACTTGTGGACATTTCCATAAATGAATACTCAGCAGGCACAGCTAATGCATGCTGAGTCAGTTCTTACAGAATTTCACTGAGGAGCAGAATTTCAAGGGAATTAGTAGGCAGGGAGACGGATGGCACAGTCTGTATTTTGGTGCACTGGCAATATACAGCTGTTAAACTAGGAAGAAGAAAAAACAAGTAATTGGGAAAAATGTAGCTAAAGGGAGGGTAGATATCCCAAGGAGATCAAATTTATGCTTAATATTAACTTAACAAAGATGATGCATCACAAAGTATTTGTCAATGCATTTGAATTAGAAAATAAAAGAAAAGGAGCAATAGAAACAAAGGGAATTGTTTAATAGAAGAATAAGACAGTCTGTATTATGTGCATTTCACAGTCCTGTCTAGGGAAAACTTAGTGTTAAATTAGTCTGAATTATTTTATGCATTCCTCTGTTTCATGTCAACTGGCATAGCATTTTCTCATTGAAACATGACTAAGTCACTACAAGGAAATAGCATCACGGAAGCTATAGGCCCAGTAGCTATAGACACAGACATTATGGTCAAATTTAATATCTTCAGATGCCATTTATGATACCATCAGGTGCAACTCAGCTCAGTTCTGAAGAGTACCTCAATCTTGGTAGCGTGCGTGTTTGTTGTTTTCTTTTTAACAAAAGAATATATGTGTAAAGGAGAGAACTTGCTAGCTATTGCCTCTGCCACACAAATTTGCTGGGCTATGCCCCTCCCAAAACACAAGCAGCTTCCTTAATCTAATCTGAGCTCTGAATCATTCCATTACTGAAACAAGACCCACAGATCTCTAAATCGTATTGCAACTAAAAGCTCTTTTTCAGTTAGAAACAAATAAATCTATTGAAGATTTTTTTTTTTAATCTTACCATCTTTGACAACAACCTGTTATACCAGCTCAGACCAGTTTTAAAGGCTACATCCTATTAGATCTCTTCTTAGTTACACCAAAGTAAACACTGGGTTTGGTGCACACATATTGACACATTAAAATGCAGACTCACCTTGAATAGAATGTAACTCCCATCCTTATGATGAAAAAAATTACATATACTTTGAAATTAAATCATATTAAAAATGACTTTTAGTGAAAAGCAATAACACTAACAATAGCAAATGGCAGAAGGGACACTTTGTTACTATTAGGCCAATGAAACATTCTGTAACAAAGTTTTCATTGATTTAAAAGATAATGTGATACCATGCACTGATGCATTGTTCAGTAGCATTTTGAAGCT
>VZZY01020648.1:7264-32608 GCA_013400335.1 Eurystomus gularis
AACTTGTTCTCTAGACCCTTCACCAGCTTAGTTGCCCTTCTTTGGACACTCTCCAGCCCCACCCTGTCCTTCTTGGAGTGAGGGGCCCAAAACTGAATCAAGTATTTGAGATGTGGCCTCACCAGTGCCAAGTACAGTGGGCCAATCCCTGCCCTAGTCCTGCTGGCCACACTAGTGTTGATACAAGCCAAGGATGCTGGTGGCCTTGCTGGCCACATGCTTGCTCATCTTCAGCTGGCTGTCACCAAATGCCACCAGGTCGTTTTTCACCAAAACAGTTTCTAGCCACTCTTTCCCAGGCCTGGAACATTGCACAGGGTTGTTGTGGCCCAAGTGCAGGACCCAGCCCTTAGCCTTGTTGAAGCACATACAATTGCCCACAATTAGTGAGAATTAATCCAATATTTAGTATTCAATAGGATATTGCACATGCTCCATGCTGCCATCAGGCGTTTCAATTATCCCCTTGCACTGCAGCAAGTCAAAAAACTCCCAGTCAGAGGTACTGGATGATAAACCTCTAGTCACAGAGGCCAGAAATTAAGTCCCTCAGGGTAGTATCTGCTCCAGGATAACTGCCACCCTCAGCCAAGGGTGGCAACAAGATTTATTCACCTCTTTTAAGCTCGGTGAGTAGGTTCCAGCCACCAAGACTGATCCGGGTAGTTACTTGGGGAAGCAGAAGACAGCACAGGGAGCTTCCTGGCCTAAGGAGGAAGCCTTTTAAGAGACATACTGATAATCAGTCTGCTTAGCAGTAAACTAAGGGGCACTAACAAAAACACTGCTTTTGGAACCACTCAAGCAATAAAGGGCTCAGTAGCAGTAGATGGTGCTGACCTCATTTGATGGTTTACTCTGGTTTTAAGGCCAGGTTTGTTTCTGTAATCAAGCAGATTCTGCCTAAGCAAGCGACTTTTTCAGAAGCTTCCGTAACGCTGGAAGTTCTGCAAAGGAAGAACTAAGAACACCCGCTTGCCCAGCTCCCCACAGGCGTACAGCCAGTACGGCTAAGACAGAGGAGAGTCACTTCACAGTAATATTGTTCTGAATTTTCCCAATCGTCTACTTTGCAGATCTCACTCTTGCTCTCCGAGTTGATTTCCATGCTGTAAACTCAATTGACTGCACTATATCAATGCATTTCTGCTTGTCCTACAGCACAATTAAGAGACATCTAAATAAACATGCCCATGCCATTTATTTCTCAGAAACACCAGAAACAAAAGGTCAAGTTATCTTCTGAGAACTTTCTTGGTTTGATGAGCAAACAATTGCTGGTAGAATACTCCAAATGGAAGATGTTTCCAGGACAGAGGTCAATACTGCACAGGCTGGTTTGAGACCTGATGCAGAATCCCATCTCGTTACCTCCCAAAGGTAGTCTTGTACACTGGTCAGACCTTCTGTGAAAGCTGCAGATGTGCTTTAGGAGAACTTCCCTGCCTGAGGTGGTGGGCCGAGGAAGCCCCCTGCTTGCTTGGTGGCAGCCCGGGAAGGGGCAAGACCAAGCATCTTCTGGATGTTCTGCAAAAACAAGAAGAGAAGAGCAGGATAAGGTCACAACATGATGAGGGAAACAAAGAGGAAGAAATCCCAACTCTGCTTACAAGAACAATCTTCCCACTAGTTTCAACACATACAGGTTCTCACCCACATAGCCTTACTGGTCTGGCTACTACACATTGGACCTCTATCCCTATACATTACCAGACAACCACCCACAGTAAATACAATTAGAACTGGGCCACCCTCCCTCACTTCAATAAGCGCCTTCTGATCATTAGATCCACATTTTGGTTGAAGGTTCTTTTCCATCTCCAGCTACACTCCACACACGGTCAGTTGGCAGGTACCTCATTACTGTCTTTGCAGACGAGTTGGTTTAAAATCAACCTACAGCAGTTATCTTTGCAATTTCACCGCACACACAGGAGCAGGTTCCTAACACTTGCTCACAAGCAGGACCAAAGCAGCCCTCAGTCTTCCCAAGTTCCAGAAACCACTGTTGATGGCAGCTATCAGAGCCCAAGGGTCTGCAAGCTGGTGAGGAAGGCTCTCTCCTAATGCAGCCGGAATCTGGGTCAGCAACATGGCAACCAGAGTGTGTGCCAAGTTCAAGCCAGCAGCTTAGGCACAGAATTAACATGAATGCTAGTGCTGCAGGCAGAACAATGGTTCGGTGGAGACGTGCAGTATAACAGGACATATGTAGCAAAACCCCAAAACTGACTATTGAGATGACCTCATCTGCATCTGAGCAGGGAGCTTCGATGGGAAAACAACAAGGACAGAATTAAGCAGCAGAGCCAGGCATTAGCTAAAAACTCAAAGCAGAATGTTTAAATTGCATGTTTTTTTCTTGATTTTTTTTTGTGAAATTCCTTTTAAATTTTGAATAGTGCTACTACAAAGAACTACCAGTTCTTCCAGTTTTGCACTTCACTGTAAATAGCTACAGCTCAAGATGCTGCTCAGGCAGTGCTGGCAAAACAGGGACATATGATGTGAGGGAAAGAAGAAAACAACAGTGTCCTCTTCATGTCACCAGCTGAGTCCTGGTTATCAAGACAACAAAAGAAAGAACAAGGATTCTCTTCAAACCTGAGCGTCCTCTCCAAAATAACTGCCAGGATAGGTCAGATAGCAATGCCCAAGCATTCTTGAACTTCTTGATCATGGAAAGAAAACAAACTCAGAAAAGCAGATAGAGCTTCATAATTTGACAGTCAAAGAAACCCAAACAACCAAACCAAAACAGAAATTGGGACTCATTCCAGGTGGAGACTATGGAAAGGAAGGTTTCAGTCTGTACACAAGAATGAAAGTCAAGGAGAGGAACACCTGAAAAGGAATTACATCAAGTTTAGTCCATGGCCTACATAAATCAGAAACTGGTTGACATGTAGCCACTAAATATATATGAGAGCATTTCATTATGGGAGACTCCTTCATGTGGTTCCTCCTCTCAGAGCTTCCTTAGTCAAGAGATGGGTAAAAAGAAGAAAATAAAAGCAGCTCAGGGACAGATTCATCAACAGCAGAGGGTGCTGCAGAGACAGGCAGGACCAGGTTCGTACCAGCTTTGTACTGGCTCACTCATGGAGCAGAGTATAGCTTCTCACAGAGCATCCATGGAAGCAAGGAAGCATACACTGTCTCCTTCCTGTTCCTTTAAGTATCAAGCGAGAGCTATGATGCTAAAGTTTACTCCATCTGCTTGAACAGTTCCAAGAGGAGGAGAGAAGACAGCCTGTCTGTATGTGGATTCAAGACTACAGCCACTCCCCAGCATTGTCCTTTCACAGTAGTCCCCCCCCTCCTTGCTGTGGAAGGCAGTTAGCCTCCTGAACTAGCCACAAGGCAAGTTTTGCTGGACAGCAATCCTGAAGCCTTCACACCTGGAAACGGCAGGGCTGAGGCAAGGTCCAACAGAAACCTGGCCAATCTGCTGTGGGCCATTTGCACAAGGAATTCCACAGAGTCCACTCACAACACAAACAAGATGATCACCTTCAGGAGCAAGGAGGGAAGACTGTAAGACTTAAGGATCCAAGAGCCTCATCTGAGCTCTTCTGAACCTTCCTCAAACGACTGCAGGAAGGACAGGAGTTGCTTCTGCTTTTGTCTTCAAGCCCAGAAGAGTCAGCAGCTCCCTGCCCCAGGATCAGGCTGCATGGGAAAGAACACTCCTGGCAGTAGGGATAATTGCTGGCTCCCCTCCCCACTGGGAACACATTTCAGAGAGAAGCAGCCTAATCTACAGTTCAGGCATGTGTGAAAAGGAAGCAAAGACCAGGGAGTGCCTGAGGAACAGCAGCATATTCTTCTTCCCAGACAGGACAGGTGAAGGCTGAGAGCTCAGAAACAGGAGCAGGGACAGAGGATGTAACCCTGACATTATGCCTCCCGCCCAGCCCAGCAGCATACTTTCCCAGCTGAAACCCAACAGCTGAAGGACCCTTGGAAGGCCTCTCCCAGCAACCCTCCTCTCTCCAAACAGGAAGGCAGGAGGAACTAGGGGACAGGATTTACGTGCCAGGGAGAGCTGGGAACAGCGCAAAGGAAGTTACTCACGACGAGTTGACTATTTTTGGAGATGCTGGCCAGGTCACAGGCAGCAAGCTTCCCAGTCAGCATTTGAAGAGCTTATCACCCCCACATGCCTGACGACCACATGAAGAGACTGGCTGATGCTGCTACTGCCCATCCCAATAATGTAAGTTTAATCACCATCCAGCTAGTCTCCCCACTCTTACATGCTCCCCTGCATTTCTCTCCAGGTCATTTTTCACACACACAAGAGTTCCTCTACTTCTGAGCTCCACAGGGACATCTCTCCTCCCTGCTTTTGATCCCTTCACAGGCAGCTCCAGGGTCTAAGGATAGGCTGAGGAATATATGGTTGTCTTTGTTTGTTTGCAACCTGTTCTCTGACTTAAGGTATATCACCACTTCTCCTTGTGTCAGCAGCATCAAGCCAGACACTAAGTCCCATAGTTTTGAAGCTGACCTGGTGAGATTTCCCCTTCTGCACACAGTGCAACACAAAGGGACACAAAAGGTCACAAAGCTTTCACCTCCAAGGTCACTGAAAGCACTAAAAGCAAGTCTTTGGCACCATTTTAAGCCCTTAATTACTTTCTTCCTCTCTCCACAGGCTTCTCACAGCCTTTCAAAGTTCTCTTCCCAATGCTGTTATCACATAAGTTACTTTAAATAGTAATAAAGCCAGAAGCAGGACACCAGCAATCACAGCTTTGAGTCAGTCCTAGCTTTTGCACAAACAAATGTGGCTGGTCTCTGCCCTTCCCTCCATATAGCAGGGAGGAAGAAACTGAGCCACCTAACAGCTGGAGAACAGCAGGTATAGTTAATCACATAGATAAGGCAGCACTATGAAGACTGCAATCTAACACTTCAGAGCAAAGCCAGCCTTCTCCAAAGCAATAAAGTTCTGTCCTCCACAGGGCCATCAGCCGGAACTCTCAAGCACAAGGGCAATTTTTCTTCCAGAATTTCTCTTGAAAGCTCAACCCACTGCAAGCAGCTCGGCATTTCTGCCCAGAACCAGACTGGGGCAGGGCTCAGTTTGTGCCATCTGGTTTCACAATAAGAAATGTTGGGAAGTGCCCAGGACCAGAACCAACCACAGGAATTATATTTTTGGACAAAAAAAAAGTCCAGGGGGGATTTTTCAGCAAGGGAGTTCCCTGATCAACCCACTCAGTGCAGAAAAATCTTGCTGGTGGTGCTATTTAGTTTCATAGAATAATCTGTAACATTAGAAAGAGGGGACTTTCTGTGCAACAGGAAACACGGAGCAGCACCAGACAAGATTGTCTGAAGGAACAGCATCAGACCATAGCATCCCAAGAATTCAGAAAGATGATCTTAAGAGATAGAAATATCTCATTTATTTCAAAGCAGCACTTTGACACTGCTCCAGTTACTGGGAAGTGAAACAAGATTTGTCTTGCAGCAAAGAGAATAAGGAAGTCCCTGGACTTTGGTACTCTGAAGCTGGCCCTGCTTCAAAAGAGGGGTAGGCCAGATGACCTCCAGGTGACTCTGTCAACAAACTACAATTCATTATTTGCTTTCAAATAGAAGTGGACACAGATCCATTTAAATATAAGTACCCAACATGGAGGGCTATAGAGAACTCAATTTACTAGTGTGTACTTTGTGACTACAGAAACTATAATTATGCTGCTCCATCAAGCTCATCCAACCTTCTGACAGCAATTGGCATAACATGCCACTTCCCTTTGCTGATCTACTTTAAGCCTTCCTAAGTCCCTTGGCACCCCTGAGGAAAAGCAACAAGTCGGTCAAGGAGAAAAGCAGCAAGAATTCAGGAAGTGAATCAAAGAAAAAGGAAATACAAGTCACAGAAAAGCAGATAATTTGCAGCTGGTTGCATCAGCATTCATCAAGCCCTGAGAGTCTATTAGTTTATCCCCAGCACTCTCTGGCAAAATTTGGCAAGCAAAGTAGACTTCTGGTTACACTGAGAAAGCCCACTGGTCCTCACCAGCTATTCTACCACTTCAGCTGCTAGTGAACCTTCCTGAAAAGTCACCTCCCTTATCCTCACTAGTGCTACTCTTTTCAAAAGGTAGGACCAACCAGCTTTGCTGGGGAGCTGTGTATAGCCCACTCTTGGCTTATCATACCAGACCCCCTTTCTGTGTCACATCCCTAATGCTGGGAAAGGCTCAACACCAAAAGTAAAGTTCTTAAGACTCTAAAAAAAAACAAATAAAAAAATCAGGCAGTCAGCAAAAACAGGAAGGACAAAGCCAAAAGAAGAGCTTTAACTCTTTCCTCACTTTCTTGGCAAATGTATGGACTGGTCTAATCTTTATAGAACTTCAAGCCACAAAGAAAGTTTCCCCTGCAGATGCTACACTTTTCTCATACTACTATAAAAGTCATGATTACTAAGAAGCAGTACTTAGATTGGCTTCTGAGGGAGACAATCTCTTGGTATGGCAATCCACCAAGTTATCAGACATGCACCAGGAACCAGTTTCTGTCAATCTGTCCGAGCTCCCTGGTGCAAGTCTCCAGTCAAATCTTCCACACTGGTCCAGGATAGTGGTTGTTTTTATGATTCCAACCTAAAATTACTTTAAATATGAAGCACAGGAATGAAGGCAAAGACACAAACCTCAGATCAAAGATTAGACATGTCCATTATACTGGACAGCAGTAATAAGACTCCTCTTTATGGATGGAGATGTGCTTTCCATGCTCCAGACATGCAAGAGACACCGCAATGTACTCACCTGTCTGATAGACATCGTGCAGAGAATGTAGAGGAAGATGAAGGAGCAGTCAGTGTAATCCTCACCCAGAAGGTTGCGGTGGGAGAGACCTTGGATATATGAGAGGGGGATAAATGGAAGCTTTGCCACCACTCGGCCATCAAATCTGGAAAAGAGAGCACTGGATCACAACCGTGGACAGTAGAAGAGTCTTTGGCTACAGAAAGAACAAGTGAGCATCCTCAACAGTTCACCAGAGCAGGTAAAACCACTCGGAAGAGAAAAAAAAAAAAAGAAATTGGTGCTGCCTTATCCAGCCCCACTCTACATAGCCTACACCAAAGAGGCTAAATACACCTCTCAAAGCCCTTCACATCCAATCATCCACAGGGTAAGTGGGCTTCCCTCAGTAACAGTTTTGCCATACTCAAAGTGTTTCATAGTGATTTAAGTGATCACCTGGACAAGCTGTCAGTTCATAAAATCTTGGTGTTTTGCAGTTTACTGGTGCATTTTATTTACAAGTCAAATTTAGCAGATCACTTCCCAGAGCACAGTCAACACTTGAATAAAAGATGGATGACCATCACCCCACTGTATTGCAGTTACCACAAGACTACTGTTATAAGCAAACCAGGACTTTTTAAGCAGAGCATAAAACAAAAGATGTCTTTTCCTTTCACAGAGCAGCTACACTTCTCAGCGTAAGAAGGATGCATAAGAGCCATCAACTGAATGCTTTAATCCCAATAGTCTTCTCCGCGTTAGCTCTGAAGGTGAAGGCTGTGCAGAGGCACAATGACACCACATATTCCAAGTAGGCTGTCCTGCTCCTGGAACCCCTCCAGGTTCACATTCCAGGGCATCAGGCAGAGTGTGAATTCTGGCCAGTTTGCAAAGATTTCTCTCAACCCAGACAGTCGACCCAATCGTTTGAAGTAAGTGTGTATGATGCCTCATCAGCATGTGCATATTTGGATGTTATTTTCTCGGCATGTACTGATTTTCTAACAGGTGTTTCTTGTTTCAAGAGATCCTAAATGAGTGTTCTTTCCTGTGGAGATGCTTTCACACAGCTACAGCTCAAACACTAGCCAACTTTGTTTACATCTCACAGGCAGTTTGGCAAAAGAGCTAGGAACGGATGTTTATCTCCTGGTAACATCCCCCAGTGGCTTAAAATTCTGCGTTATTCCTGCTGTGAGAATGACAAGTACTTCAGCAGTAGCACCTCAAGGTATCTGCTTTTAATTCCAGCAGGTTCTCACAGTTATCATGAAGGGGTACTGAAACGCACAACTCTGAGTAAGACTGAGAACTGATTGCAATAAAACGTTCAAGAAACTTGAGACACAGCAGCAGATTTCTCCCCTAGGAAAAATCCCATCTGCTTGGAAGCCACCACCAGCGCTCAAGAGTCGTCCCTAGCGTACCTTTATAAGCCACGAGTCATTCAGCTGCTGGTCTTCGGTGCAGCATTCTGCAATTTGGGTTTAAGTCAGCACTCTTGACACTTACACGTCCTTCCAGCATGGTCCATCCTGTTGCCTCATTACTACTGACACTGAGAAAGAGAGCCAGTCATCACACTAATTTCCATTTGAGCTAGGCTGGCACTCGGCAGAGGTGAGGTGCCCAGCCACAGAATAGCTGTGTCTGCACAGAACTTGTCCAAAGGGCAGCACATTGTGCTACTTCCATGCAATTCCTGCTCCTTTTGACCTTGAGAGCAATGAACTCATTCAAGAACAGGAAAGGCAAGCAAATGAGAATACAGCCATTGCAGGTGTCAGCCACCCTTTTCCTCCCACACTCACAGCACCTCCATGGCTGACCTGGCAATGGCAGCTTCCCAGAGGGAGCCTAAGAGCCTCCTGAGTTCCTAACTGAAGTACCCTCCTCCAGAGACAAGCAGCTGCTCTTTATGCTGTGTCAAGAGAACGACAGTGAGTGAGAACCAGCTCTACCAAATCATTCTATAAGCTTCAGACAGTGCAGGTACGACCAACCAACACTGCCACTCAGATACAAATGCACCTTGTGCTGAGACTAGGAGCAAAAACTTGAATATCTAGCCCCCAAAGACCAGACAGCCAAAGCTTTAGATTTTAATTCTATAGCCTCAGCGATTAGCAAGAACACTATTTCAACTTGAACAATCAGGGAGCTCTCTGGATACTCCCGCTATTCATGTTCCCTCTAAACAAAGAGGCAGCTAAAGGAAAGATATGCCCAAAAGCTTCACATCAACTCTGTGTCTAGTAGCGTGGTCTCTGTGGGCAGCAATCTTCCAAAGAGGAACAAGACAAGTAAACTCGGTGGCCTTAAAGGAGAAGAAACCAATAAACTGATATTTTAGGTTATTTATGGAAGGAGGAGCCACATAGGATTTCACCAAAATCAATTCCTTCCTAAAGCACTTAATGAACTTAAGAGTCCTACAACACTTATCAGTTGTAGCAGACTCTGAATAGCCTCTTCCCACTCCAGGAAAGTAGGTAGAGTAAGGTGGGGTTTTTTCAGTTGTTTTTTTGAGTTTGTTTCAGGAGCAGAGGTGTTTATATTGCACCAAAAGAGCTAGGAAAGCACTCAAAGGCCTTGGGTGCAGTGCTATAAATCCCCCCACTATGCGGGGGGGATGCTATAAATCCACACTGTGGGGCTGGACACATGATTCAGAATGCACTTCCACCCTTGCTCAAGGCTGTAGTGACGTGAGACATCAATGACTCAAGATTGTACCCAAATTTTAAAGTCTTTTAGCGCTGTGCTCCTGTGTTCAATTTCATATCATTCCAGAGAACACTAGATGCTGAAGTGTCTGACTAAGCTGAATAAATAAGAGTCCACATAGTGGCCCTTCTCTTATTATGTTACCCTTGTTTGCAATTTATCCACCCACAGGTCTGTAGTAAAATAACAATTGACTGTAACCTGGGGACTGACAGCACAAAAGCCAGAGGTTTTGGTGCCCAAGAAAGTAAATTCCTGTTTGCAGGACAAGGTGTCAAACAGCCTCCCAAAGCTTATACTAACCATATTCACACCCTCTTCAGATTCAACAGGCAAGGGGAAGTTCACATTTGAAGACTGAATCAAGTTTTAAAAGTCAAGCAGTCTTTCAGTCTTGCACATCTGAAACCAAGCTGTCTGTAACCACAGATACCAGCTTGGGCTTTTTTTGTCTTTTTAAAACTAGACCTATTGCAGGTCATTTTTAAAGCAAAGATTAGAGCCTATGCCTGGACCTATTAGTATCTTGACTCTGATTACCTTAAGTAGGGCAACAAACTGCAATTTTAGCTCATTTCTAAGGGCAAAGGAGCTGACCTAGTTTTGCTTGCAAGAGCGTTCTTTGGTCACACTATTATAGCAAAGCCAAAGAAGCTGGAGACTGTAGCTGCTTGCCAGACATCTCCAAAACTCACCCTAATCAAGATGTTCCCAAGCAGAACGGATGTTAGAGTTGTGTCCAGATTAAATGCCATTTGTTCAACTTGATTGCATTCAGCATGCAGTGCTCCCCTAGAGCAGAGCACGAGTGTGGTGATAACACAAGTGTGTCTTTGTATGAAATATTGATCCATTTCATACAGATTAGTCATGGTTCTCAGAGGGACTGTCACTGTAACACTTTGGGTCATAGAGGGAAGGTGGAGAATATATTCACCATGGAAATTTAAGTTGATACTTACATGGAGTTAAACATTCCCATCAAGGCAGTGAAGCAGAAGCCAATGGCAAACATGGATTTCATCCGAACCTGCAATCAAAAAGATTAATCAAAACATGCCTACACTGAGGGATTTTGGGTACACACGCTTAAGAACAGGCTTTGTACAGCATGACTGTAACCAAGAAGGAAAAACCATGACCCAGAAGTCCAGAGGAATTGCGAAAGTCACCAGAGAACGCCCAAAGAAGTTTGGTCAACAGCCGGGTACAAAGGCAGCCCCAGAGCGCACCACTAATGTGAAGAGCTGCTTCAGAGAAAAAAAAAAGCGCTCAAGAGTCGTCCTGTTACTTTCCCCAGGTTTGGGGTTTTTTTTGGTCTTTTTTCTTAAGCCTATACCACCAATCAGCAGGGGGTCATTACAGAGACAGAACTAACAAGTCAGACAAATTAATTCTACTTTGAAAACATCATGGAGACCTATAAAGATGAAAATAGACAAGGCTGGGCATGAGATGAGGCAGTAACTGCTGGAGAACTCTGTGGCTCATACTAACATCTGTAGGTATTAGAGATAATCCAGAAGGGCCTGTCAGGAGGAAAAGTCTGCCAATTGAACAACATCTTTTTGTTGGAAAGCTGACCAAAATCTTCAGCAGTCAGGAACTGGCTTTATTTTCTTACCATTGACAAGTCTCTGTTGTTATTCTTCAGCTTCTCTTCTTGTCTCTCTGGAAAGACAAAAACAACAACGGTTATAATCAGTTATACCAACATAGAAATCAGAGTGTTTTCATTTCCAGGAAGACTTGACCTTCTTGGCTCTCCAAACAAATAACACTTCCAAAAACAACTCCAGCTCTCTATGCCAGACCGTATAAAATGAAAAACTGTACATAGCCAACCGCTTCTCCATCACAGCAACAGGCAGCAAAGCCGGCACAAAAGAGGAGGAGGCCAGAATCACACATTCAGCACTTTTGAAAGAAATACACAGAATGTCAAATTTGCTAACTCAACTAACTCACACGGTAGCATGAGCAGTGTTGCCAGAAAACAAAGACAGTGCCTTTATATCATGCTTCCAAAAGAGAGCAGTCTCAATTTGCTGCACACCAGGCTCACCATTATAAATACATTATACCGCAATTTCGTTTTGGAGGTGTCAGAAGGGACTCCAAAACTGTGCACAGAGCCGGGAGCTGCACCTCCACAAGTGTAACATCCTGCTGGCCTTAGGAAGGAATTTGGGACCCTTGTTACACCTAAAAGGTTCCCCAAAGAGGAAAGACATTTTCTACATTGATTTCAGTAATACTTGTATTACTATGCTTTCCAGAGAATAATTTAAGAATACTACTTTGGAAATTGAGTCTGTCCTTAAGTTATCACTAACTTCAATGATGTCCAGTTTTCTGGGGGGTGTTTTCCATGGCCCTCAGAGGGCTGCTCGGGCCTCAAGCATTATCCACCACCTGTCACCTTTCTTGTCCCACATCCCCATTGTCTCTTATCCACCCATTGTCTCTTATCCACCATGCTCCTCTCAGACTGAGGATCCAAAAGGGCAGGCAGGGCTTGAAAGGCACATACATGTGCTGAAGTAAAGATGTGGATGACAAAGAAGTACCCAAAGAGTGGCAGATGCAGGACTTTCAAGAACGCCAGTCATCCGGTAGATCCCTGCTGAAGTTTCAGTACAAGAGGCCCACAAGGGACTTGCAGCAAGTGTTGTGAAAAGCAAGAGCAACAGTCCTGCCCAACTTCTTAGTATCTTCACTGCTATTTTCAGTTGCTCCTAACTACAACTATTCCCTCTGGCAGGAACTTTCCTGACACCTGCTTCCTGACCCAGGTGGAGAGTAGCATTCTGGGACATTTCGGCAACCACAGGCCAGCTCTTTAGGAATCACATTTGGCACTAATACTTGTTTTTTCCCTCTGCTACGTAACTAAACATCTATTTAGATAGGCTAAAGGTTACAAAGGGATAAGGAATGCAGGCAAGATTCACTGATACACCCAATCTGTTTCTCATCCATTTCTACAAATTCAAATCAAACAGGCTCTGGGTGTCCTACCACCTCACATAAAAATCTCTGTTCCTGTCCAAGCCAGCATTTCACTACTTTTCTATACAGCAGGTTAGAGGCACAGGGAAAGAGGACTGGGTCAACAAGCAGCACCCTGGAGCCAAAAGTCTTCTTGTTCTGCTCAGTGCAACACAAACAATGAGGATACAGCGATACAGCAATAATATTATT
This sequence comes from Eurystomus gularis, assembly GCA_013400335.1. NCBI lineage: Eukaryota > Metazoa > Chordata > Aves > Coraciiformes > Coraciidae > Eurystomus > Eurystomus gularis. The sequence continues at coordinate 19,975 of VZZY01020648.1, forward strand.
TGCCAGCATTGAGTCTTTGTGTATTTTTTTTGTTTTATTATCTACCCAGCACTCATGGGGACTCCTGGGAACACCACTGTCTTTTCTTCTAGGAGAACACAGTAGCAAAGTTTAAGCTAACAAACACACTCCCTAAGTTGAAATGACAGAAGGCTGCACCACGATGTTAAAGGTGTCCTGTTCCAGCAGCGTCAAAGGTGATTTAGACACAATGTGACAGAAATTGGTTCACTTTATGCTTAAAAAAAAGTTTGACAAGTAGGTAACACCAAATTAAGCTTTCCCATGCAACTTTCACCCTACCTCCTTGTGCATATGCATTGATTCTTCCCTTACATAACCAAGTAATATCATACACACCCCTCCTGCCTTATTCTGTGTACATAACAGGTGGCAACTGAGGCAGGTCTGTCCCACGGCTGTGACTTACCTGTAAAGCCTCAGCTCATCATTTATTTAACTAGAATGGTAGAATTCAAAGCAACTCCAGCACAAGTAAATGTGCTGTTGCAACAATGCTACATCTTGCAGAACAATTTGAAATCCAGTAAGTTACTTGGATCAGAGATTTTAAAACCAGTTAGGACCTCTGTGTCATTTTCTGGATGTCCAGCTTGACATTTAGGGACATTTTTTTCAGAAACACTAAGGATTCAGCTTTGCCTGAAAACAAATGAGACACTGAAGTTATGCAGCACTTAAAAAAAAAAAAAAACCAAACCAACAAAAAACCCCAAGTCTCTGTATCTTAGACTTGGCCAGCAAGCATTACAGCAAACAAAATCAGTGGTCATTTCCTAAGTTCTCTTCTTGTTCCCTTTGTGCTTTGTTTTTCATCTGCAAAGCAAATTATTTCAGTGTATATAAAAAAAATGGCGGAGCATCTGAATTCCTCAGATTATACTGTTTATTAGTTTAATTCAAGCACAAGTAAAATATTACCTGTTATAAACACAGCTTGGATTGTGCTCTGCAAAAGTCATTGCCACATATTAAAAAGGGACTATATGTAAGAGCAGCACCTAACATTAAAAAGTTGCCTTATCCACCAAGTAGTTTTCATCCCACGCAGGGATTAATCAAGATTAAGAACTGAAAATGCACAAGAGGAAGAATTTTGGCTCCCGTCCCTTCAAGAGTCTAGCAATAACAGGTTTTGTACCTAGGAAGAACCGTTTGAAGATATGTTTATAATTATTCCCAAGCTTTGTACAGATCAAATGACTAATCCAGCTACCTGGTGTTACAGAGGAATGAGGAAACCAACTCCCAGGAGCTCTCAGAAGTGTTCCTGCCACAATTTCTGTAATAATTTAACTGAGCTTTGTTGCACATTTTAGAGTCCTGCAGATAATAGAACTTTCTAAATCTCATGTCCATTAAACACCTACACATTGTTCTTGCATAGTTCAGTACTTAAAGACTTACCTTTACCAGAAAGGCTTAAGCTTATTAACAATGAAAAAGAACAGAGAAATAAAAAACTACCAAAACTAAGTTATCCAACTTGAAATAAATCTAAGCACAGTTACACTTAACATGCAAAACACCTTGGGCTCTGAAGTGTTCAAGTGAACAACAACAACAACAACGAGCTTTGATAACAGAAGTTCATAAGAGTCATGGATATGAAGGTTCAAACTGGAGAGAAAGTCAACCAGTCCCAGCGAGAAGTGCTACTCCTGTCAGTGATCCCACTCATCTCTGCATTTGACTAAAACCAGTAGGAGGCTACATGCCTCCTGTATTGGAAGAGTAAGGCAAAACAGTTCATATTCCAGCCATCATGCCACAAATCAGCTCTAGTATCACTTTATAGTTTTGAAAGGAAGGAAAAGATAATCACTTCTGCAAGTTTCTCAACTTTCCCCCACTCTTGGGCCACAGCGCTCCTCTCCCAGTCTTACCTATTTTCTTTTTCTGCTGTCGGCCTGCTGATTCAGTGATTGTTTCCTTCTTCTTTTCCACTGCCAAGTGAAAAGAAAGATACTCCATCATTTCTGCACACCAACACACCCCAAACAAAACCACTTCTTTCCTTTAGAGAACAGGAGCACAAAAGGAAGCTAGGTACAACTAACAACATATTCAGAATCAACAAGTTATGAACCACCAAGACTGACTACATCAAACACTTAAAAATAATTATAAAAAAAAGCAAAACTCTGGGTGAGATATCAGAATAAAGGGTTAATTTTGAACTCTGTTAAGAGCCCATTACATTGTTAACTGAGCAGTCCGGGGCCAATTTTGGCTCAAATGACCCTTGCTGATTTGTCATTAATACTAGACAGTACTTTTGATTCAGCAAGTGTAATGAAAAGTGCTTTGTGGCAAGCTCTGCTCCCGATTATCTGCAGTGGGAAGCAGAATACAGGAGAGCCTGTGTTCTCATACATCCCTTCTTCACAAGCATGCATTCTCAGGGGAAATGCTGTCCAAGCAGTTGGCCACAGCCTCTCCATTCTTCAATTAATTAGTACTGAAGCATTTCCAATAATTTCAAGTAGGAGCTTAAGCTCAAAGCTACTAAAACCCCAAATCAGACACTCACCAAGCATCTGCAACCAACTACCACTGCAGCAAAAAAGGCTGCTCCAAAGCCAGCACAGTGAACTTATAACCCTTGATTTTGGGTTAATGGGCTCATCCGCAAAAGCTCTTCTGCTGACAGCAAGAGCAGCTTTTTTTGGAAGTAAGAGACATAATTTAAGGCCTATAACGAGTACAACAAGAAGTGAGAATGATATGGCATAGCTATGGTCTAACAACAGAGAGCAGCCCTTTTTTACTCTAATGTATCTGTACTGTATCTACTCTACCAATGAACAGTCTTGGCTCCCTGTTAGCTCACAGAATCACCTTAGAGATCTGAGCATTAGGGCTCTTCTCCCATATGAAGTACTAGCTCAGCACAGATCTTCCAGTCTTGATTCCAAAGCACAGGTGAAAAAGCCAGCCCTCCCAGAAGCACAAGGATTTGTAGTGCTGCCTTCTGAAATGCCTGTGATACATGAGTCAGTCAGAACTGCTAAGAAAACCACACTAGCCCCGACAAGATACCTAAATATCATCTCTTCCCTGGTAATGGATTAAGACACTTATTTTTTCCAAAGAACAAGCATATCTCTGATGGGCAGGCCAGCACAAGGGGAAAGAACAGGGAAGTCTGCTCAGAGGCAATGCTGGAGAAAGGTGCCAGATGACACAATGCACCCAGTGCTCACAGAATGCTCTTTCCATAACCTTCCTTATGCCAAATCCAGCTGGTGGATTCCAATCAGTCCATCCCAACCCTAGCACACTTAACTCCATGGTCCCTAACTCTAAATCAAACTGGAGAGCATTGTGACTGTTTTCAGGCCTACCTATTGCTCCCGGCCCTAACAAGAGGGCTTCTCCAGATAGCTGAGCCTTAGTACAAGGCTGAAGAGCTCTGCAGCCCTAATTCCCTTACACATTGAGCAGAACAAACAACTGCTAGGCCGTCTAGCAAGCCTGTCCATGCAGATGTACATCACAACGTAGCAGCAATTCTAGCGATAGCCTTCAGCCTTGCAAATTTACCACTACATTTGCCCCAGAAGACTTGCTATAACCTCTGCGGCAGACAACGCTGTGCCTCTCAAACTAAGGACTGTGAATAAGGTCTGCTCAAAGCACACAACTTGGCCCATTTGTTTTTGCAAATCCCAAGGATTGCTTGGACTCTCATGGGAGAGCTTAAAGACCTCCAATGTGTTTTTTCCTGTTTCAGATGTGTTAGATAACACTTGAAAGGTGTGGCTCAAGTAGTCTAGTTTTTGAGTTGTCTGTAAGCCATCAGGTCAGCCAGCTGTCCTGACAGGAGCACAGGAGGGAGAAACAAAAACACAAATCAAAGCTTAATTTTTAGCAATTCCTTATTCTGTTCTACTTTGTTGTTGTTGGGGGTGGGGAATCAAACAAGGAGGTTAGAGACTAATCGAGATGCCTGAACCTCACATCTTTCTCTTCACAGATTACAGCCTAGATATCAGGAGAACTATAAAAACAAACAGCATTAAACTCTCACAGCAATCATTAAGCCCCAGAGATTAAACCCTGCTAACTGCTTTCAGAGCTCCACAGCACAAAAACACCAGGACATTAAGTTTTCAACTGGGTTTCAACTACTTATCTAACTTGCTCTTCTGGGGCTAATTCCAGTGAGGCAGGCAGAGATGGCAATCCCCATCTGATACTGCTGCGATGACAAAAGCCCCTAATTTAGGACCTGTGACACAAGCACAACTAGACTTCAACTCTTCAATTTATTTTGCCCAGGGGAAAGCTGGAATAAGCTAGACTGGAAAGAGCATGCTTTGATAATATTGTTCTCTCATGCACTAAGAGTGCTGACATCATTGTGAAATACTTTTAAGGTAAAACCAGCTCAGGTTTGGCCCCAGTTGTTGTGTGCCGCCTCTTACTGCTGCAACTTGTGTAGAGTACACACAATTGAGTTTGAAAGGTCAGCTGAATTTCTCCTCTGCTTCTTGGCTTCTGATACTGACAGGTCCATTGAAACACTCCATGCTCAGACCCTCCCATTAACCATTTCTCTTAATATAGGATTCATATTTTCTGACTGCTCGCGCTCAGATCCTGCTTCCCTTCCCTCCATGCCCTTTATTCAATACCTCCCAGGCCTCTCGATCTCATCTCCACGGAAGCAACCTGGGACTTTTTTTTTTTTTTCAAACCAATTATCTTTGTTTCCAGTTTACACTAGTATAATTTATTTTTCTATCAGCTGCTAGCTCATGCAGCTCATGCAGCTTTCTATCATGACTTTGTCTTTACTTGTAACACTTTCCTCTCATGGCATTCATTATTCAACCCTAGTTCTTTCTTACCACAGATCTCAAAATCTTCACTGCCCTTGTAAAGCAGAAACTGCTTCTTTGAACTTACTTCAGGCATCTAAAGGAATCTACATATACAAATACTGGTTACTTGTCTTCGGAAAAAAAAAAAAAACGCTGCCAGTACCCATCCCTTACTGTGCTTTAAGAGAGGGGGCAATTCAGACAATGCAACAGCTCTTTGTACTAGCCTTCCCTCCAGAAAAAGACAAGAATTAAGGACAGAAATAAGTCCTCTGTGTACTGATTTGTGTAACTTGGGAAATTAGGCCTCCATTAAATCTAAGCTGAAGAAAATTCTCTCCCTCAGTAGAAAAGGCAGCAGGAATTTCTCAGAGTACAGACTTCATACAACTTGATAGGATACAACGGGAGCAGCAAGACACATTCTCTAACATCTGAGAAGTACTTACATTTTTTGCTCTGTTTTTCTACTTCAGCCTTTAGCCTCTTGTATTTGTCTGTTCGGTACACTAGCACCCAAGTTATACCTGAAACAAACACTCAGCAAGTAACTAGTAAGTAAAGACTTCTTGCAATAACAGGAATACAAATTAGCAAATACACACACACAAAAATACACATCGTGTCTACAAAACCATATCATAATACAGCAAAGGTATCACAAATCACCAGAAAGCTGTATCCTCATCCCCTTCTCAGATTCCAGGCAGCAATGGTGCCTATAAAATAAACATCTCTGGAAGTAACCGGCTATCTTACTGAACGCCACTGCTTTGTGGGACTCATTCAGTTCCTTCATGCTCATTTACCAGCTGCTGCTCACCTTAAAACCAGCTGATTGAGGCAATCTGGATTTTCATAGCGCCTAGTTAAGGCCTGAGGAATAATTCCTGCTCCTACCAGGACCTGCCCATTAGTAGTAGCACATTTTGAAAAGGCAAATAGAGATACAAAGCAAGGAGAGACCTCAAAAGATTCTCCAGTCTAAATCCTTACACTCAAACATGATCAAAACAAGTTGTGCCAAAAGTGCAGCACAAGTGGTTTGTGAATAGTTTAATCTGAGCTCCTACACAAAGCTTTTGGCCCTTTATTTTCGCTTTGTTTTGACAACAGGGCTGTGCTGCTGAATCCCAGGGATCACCAGCGGCAGAGAAGGGAACACTGTAGACACTTATGAGGTCAATACAACTTTGTGCTGTGAAAGACAAAGGGTGTGTACACCATCTAACCCCAAACACAACGGTTTGGGCTGGAAGGCAGGTATGCCATGAATCCCCCACCTCCCACTAGACTAGACTGTACAAGGCCCCATCCAGCCTCGTCTTGAACACATCCAGTGATGGCGCATCCGCAACTTCCCTGAGCAACTTGTTCCAGCATCTCACCATCCTCAGAGCAAAGACCTTCTTCCTTACACGTATTCTAAATCTACCCTTTTCTGGTTCGAGCCTTTTACCCCTCGTCCTACCACTACAAGCCCATGTAAAAAGTCTCTTCCCAGCTTTTTTGTAGGCCCCAAGACGCTGGGAAGTTGGGATATAGCTCAGTGCCAGGTAAAGGGAGTAGCCTGTAACTTTTATTACCCCAAAAGAGATCTATCCAACTCATTCTTAAAAAGCTGCACCTATTTAAATTCCCTACCATTAAAAACCCCTTTTCAATCAGCCTGCGTCACCACCATTGCAAGTTCAGGCGATTTCTTCACATCCTTCCCACAACAGCTACTGAAAACCACCACAGCCCGCTTTCAGGCACACTATTTGCCTGCTCTCCCATAGACTTTCTCCTTCTAGAGGAAACATACCCAACTCCCACCACTTTGCATCGTAGCCCAGTTTTGTTCAAGAGTTATTCACTGGTGTGCTCAGGGGTGCCCTCCAAGCTGCAGGCCTCAGGTGGCCCTTTGTAACTGAACCTCGTTTCCCACCCTCACCATGCTGCTCTTACTCTGACACCCGCCCCCCCACGAAGTGACCCCAACCCCGCCCTTTAACCTGCTCCCTCCAGGCGCTCAGGGCTGACGCAGCACAGGCGAGGAGCAGCCTCCAGCCAGCCCAGGCCCTCTTCATGCCTCTCGCGGCCGGCACCAACGAGCCAGGAGTGGCCCCAAGACATCCCAGCTCCGGGACGGGCCCCATCGGGCCGCTGAAGCGGGGACGCCGCAACCCTCCCGCGGCGGCCCGGCACTCACCCTCGGCCAGCAGCGCGGTGCACACGGAGATGAAAACGATGAGGAGAGTATCGGCGAACATGGTGCTCATGGTGGTGCCAGCACTCCCACCCCGGTAACGCCGCCGCGCTCCCGGAAATAGACCCCGCCACCCGGAAGCTACCTGCTGGCCACGTCGCCTAGCAACGGCCGGAAGCCGCCGTTCGCGCTTCCGGGGGACGACGCCGGCCAATGGACGCGGCGCTGGGAGAGAAGCCGCGGGAAGAGCGAGGGGCGGAGGAAGCTCGAGCAGGCGCTGCTGTGATTGGGCGAGGCGGCTGTCAATGCTGGCGGCGGGGCCCCGCCCCTCCCGCTGGCCGGGGGGAGCGCGGCCTAGCGCCGCTGCAGCGTGTCCCTGCGCACGGCTGCTGTTGGGGAGCAGAGCCGGGCCTAGACGTCTTCCTTGCGGCCGGAGGAACCATCCTCCTGCCTCAGCACCCCTTTCCGAGTCCCGCACACCTGGGCCTGGTGGTGCCAGGCCCTGTACAGGGCCCGCGGCGGGGTGCCAGCTCCCAGCACTGCCTTCCCCGCCATCGGTGCCCCACACGGCTCCCTCAGGGCCGCGCCGAGGCCCTTTCCCGGGCAGATGTGCAAGGCATATGCTTCTGTTGAACATACCCCGCACAGTCTTGAAGGAGTTGGCTTGGAGCAGCCTTCATGGTTTCTAAAATTGTGCCCTGGGTTAATTTGCCCGTGGCAGGAATGTGCTGTTAGCTCATAGTGACAGGAGACATTTTCTGGGATCAAATATTTACAAATACTGTTGCCTACCGTTCATCAGGTTTTGTTGCGGGGCCATCCTCTCATACAGCCAACAGCAGAATACTGCATTCAGGGATTCAAAGGGCTGGAAGCAAAGGAGTAAATCTCACATTCTTGTGCGTGTGTAAAATATTGGCGGGTGGGATGAGACTTAAGAAGAACACTAATGAGGACAGTGAAGTAACAGCAAGAATTTAGCAGACAGACTAATTGACTTATTGAGGCTATGGTGGTTACACCTGGAGCAACAGAACTAAACCGAATCCACAAGGGTAATGGGGTAAGGAGACCTAGAAAGCAGAAATACAGAAAAGGAAACAGGACAGGGTTGCACCTAGCCTTGTGTGACAGAGGAGCCTGCCTCCAGTGAAGTGCGATGCGCTGTGGGATTACATGCACAGAGCTGAGTGAAAAATAAGGAAGGTAAAAAAGCCCTGCCGTTGCCTTAAATTAAACGCTCCATTCAGAAAGATGTAGTTCAGAGAAGGCAGCACAAGTAATAAGGGTGGGTGTGAGATTAGACAGCAAACAAATCCTCCAGAGCCTGGTGACATTTGCATACAAGGAAACACGAAAGCCACGTGTGCAGGTGGATATGCAGTAAGTCAGGTATCACTTAAAGCACACTCTGTGCCTGAGGAAGGTCCCAGTGCCACCTCCGGGCACTGAGAACTTCCTGCAACATCGGGGGAGAACTAGGAGTAGAACCTGGCCATGAGCAGCAGGAGTCTGGTGGGAGTGAGAGCCATCAGGGAGACAGGGGTGAAATTAAGGAGGTCTATTTCCATTTAGGGTAAGCAGCAGGAAGATATTAATAGCTGATGAGGTAGCAGGACCCATGACAACATTTTGTGCCTTGCTGTGTGCCACCTCATGCACCTGGCTGTGCTGTGTGCTGTCCTCCACCCTCTCTCCCTCTCTTTAGAGCTCCCTGGCTTTCCTATCTGTGAGACTGAAAATCAAACTATTTGGACATAGTTTCTCTTACACCGCTGTGGAAAATGATTCACACGATAGCAGTTATTGATACTGAACATGGTCTTTCACGGAATACTTGTGCGGCAGAGGCCAGGCCAAGAGGAGACAATCAACAACATGAAGTCTTTCCTCTCTGGTGTCTGTGCTTTGAACTGGAGGTAGAGGTGACAGGGGCTCTTTGTGATTTCATCCTGTCACTTTGAATCACACCAGGAGCCTTATCAGCAGGTCTTTTTGAGACAACAGAAGGCATATTACTCTCAATGGCATTTCCTTTTTAAAACAGCATTCTGCACTTTGATCAACATGTAAAGGACAGATGAAGAGTTGGGAGTTTGATTCGATCTAACAAGCCTGGGACATAAGAGAAAGGAAAGCATTTGCAGACATGGGAGTTAGGAGACAGTGCAGTCTACAAACATTCTAGATACTGCAGAGGTAATTTCTGGAGGTATTTAGAGAGGTAACCTCAAAACCAGGTTAGAGAGACATGTCCAAACAGATTTCATATACTGAAGTCTCCAGACTTCAGCTGAAAAGAATATTAAGTAAGTTGCTGTGCAGAGTATGTTGGTGATTGACAGCTAGGAAGAAGTGTGTGTAAAAATCTCAGGTAGGTTCTGAGGAAAGATGCCATCTAAAAATAACTGGGACTTGGATTTGATTCCCGTCCAGTGTACAGCACTGGCCTGGTTTCGAAAGAGTCATTAGTCTGATCTTTGCAAATTCTCTTTGTCTTCTGTATAAATAAGCCTTGAATATCCTTAGCTCATACCCCTTGAGGGACCATCAAGACAGATTTACTTATCCTGAATATGAGCCAGGGAGTGTCTAGGTGTCCAAGAAGGCCACCAGCATCCTGGCTTGTATTACCACTAGTGTGGCTAGCAGGACTAGGGCAGGGATCATCCCCCTGTACTTGGCACTGGTGAAGCTGCTGCTCGAATCCTGGGTTCAGTTTTGGTCCCCTCGCTCCAAGAAGGACATTGAGGGGCTGGAGCGTGTCCAGAGAAGAGCAGTGAAGTTGGAGAAGGGTCTAGAGCACAAGTCTTGTGAGGAGCGGCTCAGGGACTTGGCGTTGTTGAGCCTGAAGAAAAGGAGGCTTAGAGGAGACCTTCTTGCGCTCTACAACTCCCTGAAAGGAGGTTGGAGCCGGGAGGGGGTCTGTCTCTTCTCCTAAGGAATAAATGATAGAACAACAGGAAGAGGCCTCAAGTTGCCCCAGGGGAGGTTTAGGTTGGATATTAGGAACAATTTCTTCCCCAAAAGTGTTGTTGAGCCCTGGCCCAGGTTGCCCAGGGCACTGGTAGGGTCCCCATTCGTGGAGGGATTTAAAAGTCATGGAGATGTGGTGCCAAGGGACATGGTTTAGTGGTGACCTGGCAGTGCTGAGTTAACAGTTGGACTTGATGATCTTAAAGGTCTCTTCCAACCAAAATGATTCCATGGTTCTGTGATCCTTGTGTCTACAAGTGTGTCTGCTCCTGCCATGCATCTAACATCTGGTTTAGAAGGTGAACTAGAGATGAAATGCCACAATGGGCATCCTGCAGAGATGCTCTCTGTCAGAGGTGGACGAAGAGCACAGTCTGAAACAGCTGCAGCACAGCCGAGGTTTTGATCTGTCCCCGAGCAGGGCAGCAGAGAGGCTGGCAACAGTGAGCACAGGCACAAGGAGAACCAAATAACCCGGAGCTCACGATGCGCTGAGGGGGGTTTGCCATTGAGATATGGGTGTGTGGGGGTTAGAAAGACAAGCTGTGACCAGCTCCTGGATTCTGGTGGTGTGCGCAGGAGCTGTGCCCAGTGTCAGCCCTTGGAAACTGGCATGGGGCTGTGGGAATCTGCTGGAATTCATCCCTTCAGGAAGTTTTTGTCCACATATAGCACTTTCTGCCCTGGCACCGGCTGTGCCACAAGCCGCAGTCTGTGGGGGCACGGTTGGAATTGGGAGTGGTGGGCAAAGAGGGACCACACCTTCCCAGGACATCCTCTCTCACATCCTGTGTGATGAGGGCTGGGACATGGGACCCATCTGGCAAACATTTCCACACCTGTTTCACTGTGCTGAAGTGGGAAATTAAAAACCTCACCGAAACTTATGATCACATGAAGAGAGCTGGGAGGAACCTGAGGGCATCACTTAGGCCACCTCCTGCCCCAGCACAGGATCAGCTCTAATGAAAACTTCCGATACAGGCACTTGCCTAGTGCATTTTTTAAAAAATCCTCATCAGTGGAGAGCCCTTATGCTTCCTAAACAACCTATTCCAGGACTTCTGCTCTAGCTGAAGAGGTCTCTATTCACTGCAGGGGGGTTGGACTAGATGACCTTTAAACGTCCCTTCCAACCCAAACCATTCTCTGGTTCTATGACTCTATGATTCTCACACTTAGAAAATGTCCCTGAATGTCTCTCCTGAATTGCCTCTGTTGCAATTTGAGCTGGCAACATTTTCTTCTAATCCCCATGGGTAAGAGAAATGTGTTCCTTCCTGTTTGTGGCAGCCTTCTGTGTATGTGGAGACGGGTATCATGTGTCCCCACAGCCAACTCTTCTCCAGATCAGACATGCAGGGTTCCTGTGGTCCTTCTGCACAGCCGGAGCCCAGGCTGTTCCCCACACCCCACTGGAGTCTCTCCATCAAGCCTTGCCTTTCTCAAAACACAGTACGCAGCAGCGCTGGTACCTGGCAGAGCCCTAGCTACTGCGTCCTGCCTGCCTTTCTGTGTCCCAGCAGGATGTTTGCCTTTTTCACAGCAGCACAGCACTGACTCTTTGATCCACTCTACTCCCAGATCTTCATCTGTTTAAGGGCTGGCTAGGCAGCACGCTCCCATCTTCTATTTGCACGGATAATTACTCCTACCTAAGTGCAGTACTTGGCACCTGCCCGCATGGACTTGCACCCTACATTTTGCCGAGCCTTTTTCCATTTTGTTGAAAGCATTTTGACTTTGCATCCCAGCCTTCAGAGCGCTCGTGGCTCCTCCCAAATGGACCCCATTTGCCAAAGACAGAAGCGTAATTGTTATTCTTGGTTTTGCATCATTAATAAGGCCACAAAAATGATGCAAGGGCTGGAACCCCTCTGCTGTGAGGCCAGGCTGAGAGAGTTGGGGTTGTTCAGCCTGGAGAAGGCTCTGGGGAGACCTTCTTGTTGCCTTTCAATACTTAAAGGGGGTCTACAGGAAAGATGAGGACACTTTTTAGCAGGGCCTGTTGCAATAGGACAAGGAATGACGGTTTTAAACTAAAAGAGGGGAAATTTGGACTAGATGGAAGGAAGAAATTTTTTATGCGGAGCATGGTGAGACACTGGCCCAGGTTACCCACAGAGGTGGTCGATGCCCCATCCCTGGTACCATCCAGGTGAGGTTGGACGGGGCTCTGAGCAACCTGCTCTAGTTGCAGATGTCCCTGCTCCCTGCAGGGGAGTTGGACTAGAAGGGCTTTAAAGGTCACTTCCAAACCAAACCATTCCATGATTCTATGACTCCTAAGTGCTCACAGGACCAGGAGTGGGAGAAGCCAGGGTGGGGGGACATATAACAGGGGTCCTACTGGGGACCCGCTTGGCGTGGTGCCAGCGCTCTGGAAGCTGATGGCAGGTAGGCAGCAGGACTCTCGGGGCAAACCAAGCCGGCTGGTAGAGGAAGCCAGAGCTGGTGCCGCGGGCGGCCGCATCGCCTTTGTCCCAGGGAGCGGAGCAGGGGTGGCAGCGAGGTGCGGGCCCATGTGGCCGCCGTGCCGTGCCGTGCCGTGCCGTGCCGTGCCGCCCGCCGGCAGGCTGGGCCGGAGCATGTGCAGCTGCGGCAGGCACCTGGCGGG
>VZZY01020648.1:33174-56964 GCA_013400335.1 Eurystomus gularis
CCCCCTCCATCCCAAATCCTCCCTCCCGTGGCTTTAACGAGCGCGTTCCCTTCGCCGCCCTTTCACTCGCGGTGTCCCCAAGAGCTGCTCGCCCCGCAGGGTGCGTTGGGTGCGATGCAATTCTTTAATTTCTTCTTTTCGGTCGTGCCTGGCGGGGGTGTGCGTGTCTGTGTGCCCTTTTCTGGCCAGCTTTGGGGTAGCGGCAGTAGAAATCCTACGGTAAATGCTGACTCACAGCGGCGGAACGACCTCCTTGCTGCGCCCGGGAGGGGACGGCCCTTGGCAGCGGCGGGGCGAGCCGGGCGGGGGGCCGGGGACCGGCCGGGGTCAATGCGGGTGTTCTCCGGAGGGATGCTGCACCCAAACTGCAGCGCAGGGCGGCTCCGGCAACGGCCCGGCTTCTTCCTTTAGGTGTTTCAGACAGTGGGCTTTCCTTTATTTGTTTAACCTGAGGTAGGTTGCTTTCTAGCCTAATATTAATAGAAAATGACTTTTTTTTTGGTCCTTCTTTAAGAGCAGTAAAACCAGACCTGCAGCTCTTCTGCCCTCCTATGCAAGGCAGCACAGACATTCTACCTGCATTTTTAAGAGGCGTTTCAGAAAGCGTGAATAGATTCGGAAGTAGCAATACCTTTGAAATATTTCTTGCTAAAGAAACTGAATGCAGGCTGTCACACGAGGGGGAGGGAGCCGTGTATCTCTGGGTTGTATCATGGTTGGAGGGTGGCCCTTTTTTCTCTCGAAAGATGACATAACCCCACTGCTGCACCCCAGCCCGTAATAACAGTGTTTTAAGAATGTGTCTATTCTCTCGATTCTTGGACCACTGTTGCTCCTGAAGAGGGGAAAAATGCAGGGGAGGGATGGTGAGAGAGGATGCAGTCTTCTCCACTGGGAACCAAAGCCGGATTGTTCCTGCAGTACAGCTCCTTGTGACTCAAATGTGCTGGGTTTGTCTGCTCTCTGACGCGTGGGTCTGCCTCTCTGTAGCTGTCCCAATAACATCGTGTCTGGCGCTGCTGAACTGTTATGTCTCTGAACACCGTGTCTCTGGCCCACAAGGTAAAAGCAGTGATTACCGTACAATACGCCACAGTTGTTCTCAACTTCAAAGTGAAAATGCTTAGTAGCAGCAGGCCGTCTTAGAAAAAAAAAGAACAGGGAAATACTCCTTTCTAGCAAGGGAGATGTACTAACTGGCTTTTCCTGTCTCTCAGCTTTGATTCCCCCCCCTCCAGTGATTTCTGCCTGCAGAAAACCTCATTGCAGTGCTGCCCGCTGAAGGGAATCCAGGAGATCAGTACCAAGTTTGTGGGAAAAGACTGCAAGAAATAGACTGGCAAAAAAACCCCCCGTAGTCGAGGAGAAGCCACAGGCAAAAAGGACCTGGGGCTTGTGTACACATACCCTCAAATTCCCATTTGATGCAGCTGCAAGGCAGGGGTGCAGTGGGGCTGTCCCCCACCTGGCTGGTGACAGTGCCCTGTTCTGGGTGATGGCGAGTGCCACAGCACGCTCCAGGAAAGCAGTGGTGGGGCTGGTGCGGTTTGTTCAGCTAAGGGCTTGCCTGCAGCTAAAATCCAGCCCAGGGGCTGCCATGCTGGTGAGCTGGCTCTGGGCGAAAAAATTGCTCATAGAGGGAAAGTGAAGCCGGCACCTTTCGCACCGGGAAAGTGGGAAATCCATCCGACTGGCCTTCACACCAATTGAGGGTTGTTATCATAACACATCCCTTTGGCAGCACACCAGCCCAAAGATAACGGAGGGCATTTGCTCCCCCACCTCCCCCCCCNTGTACCAGCACAGGCTGTGGAAGCTTGTTGCAACTTGTTGTGTGGTGCCCTGGGAAGGCTGGCACTCGAAGTGACCAACCTTCCCAAAGAGCTGGGGGGAGTGTTTGGCTGGTATTTCTTAAAGTCAGATTGGTGAGAACTCTAATTCAAAGGCTGACTGCTGTTCCCTAGTGAGCAAAAGAGGCTTGAGCAACTTTCAGTGCTCAAACAGGAGGTAGAAACCTGAGTGCCTTCCTGGTTTTGGCTCTTAAAGGAAATCTGGACTATGTTTGGAGCAAAACTGGGGAGGTGCAGAGGTCCTGGGCAATGCTGCAGCCTCTCTGCAAGGACAATGCTAACTGCATGGTGGCAGTTTTGTATCTGCTCAACTGGGAGAGGCTGTTCACAAAAGCTTGCTGGGAGGCAGGATTTCTCCCACTGTCTCCTGAAATCCAAGTACTGCGCAGCCCGGGCAAAGCTTGCTGCAGTGTCCTGATGTGGAAGAGATGACATGGCATTAAGACCCCCTCCTGTTCCAAAGCCAGAGAGGACTGCAACTGCCTCGGTTCCTCAGAGGGATTCCCAAGGCTGGCTGGAGCATTTTTTTTCATCCTATATGCTTTCAAGTGCTCTGCTAAAGTCCCTGTGTCCTTATACCCATGGTCTTTGTGCTACAGCTTCTTCCCTCCCGCATGCAAGAGATGCCTGACTACCAAGGTCTGCAGCATGCAAGGCAGGCAGCCAGGCTGCGGGCTAGCAGAAAGGTCAGCAGACTGACTACCGAGATGAGCTGGGAAGTGTTGGGATACCCCCTTACGCTTTTTGCATGTCCTCACTTGACTTTAGCTCCTGGGACCTTGCAGCTCTGCTGACAGTGCTGGAGTGGCTTGCTCCCAGTAGCCAAGGAAGTATCTAGTGCTGGGGTGGTTGCAAGGGTGGGGAGAACTCTTCAAACTCAGGCTGAAGCATTAATTGCTTGTCCCCATGTGCCGCAAAGCAAGATGCTGATTGCTACCTTCCAACAGGAGGTTGGAAGAAAAAGACAGATTTACAAAGGGCTGAAGGCTTTCATTGGCTGCCTGGCCTTCAAAGTAGTGAGGGCTGAATATGGGTGCCACCGTGCAGCCCAGTGGCTGCATCATTTGGGTCTTGAGTTAGCACATAAAGTTGGAAATGTCTGTTCCAGGCTGCAGAGCGCTAAAATTGCAGCATGTGTTCAGCTAGGTGTATTCTTTGCTGTTAATCTATTAGGAACCTCTGCTTTCAACACCAAAACAGCTGTCTGAGGCTGAGCTGGCTGCTTAGGAGACTGGGCTAGCCAGGAGGCTGGAGAAGGCTGGTATCACCCAGCCAGGGTGGGACAGCCAGCAGTCTTGGTCCCCAAGGAAGCAGTAGCTTCAGCAGCAGTGCATCTCCATGGGAGGCAGTTCCCTTTCCACATGGGGCTTCTTGCATGACAGAGCTTAGTCCCCTACACCAGCAAGGGCTGAGGTCCCCCCAGCAGCCTGGAGGTCACTGCTACCATGTCATCACCTGGATGCGAGGCGAAGAAGTGCAGGAAAGACCCGGCAGTGACTAGCAGGGATTGCTGCCGTCCTGTGTGAGTTCAGCACCATTTCCTGGTGACGTTCGCTCCGTGGCTGGCAGGAGCCCTGAATCACAAGGTCTGACTTGTTAAACACTGGTGTCAACGTGTGCGAGAAACTCGTCAAACTTTCTAGTAGAACATTATTCTATGCCAGACCCTGATCAGACTGATACACAGGACATTTTGATGGGTCAGCCCTTTCCTGTTACTGATTGAATATGTGCGAGTTTGTTATGGAGCCTGCTTACCAGAGTCCCGTGGGCTCAGCCAGCTCCAGGCTATGGGGTTTGCAGCAGGGGCTCGAGAAAAATATCCTGCATCTAAAACTGGTGGATTGGGAGGGATTGTGTTAGGGCACTTGTTCTCCTCCCTGTGTTTAGATCCTCCGTGTTTGTGTGTGCCTGTTTATGCTCAGCCCAGGACTGCTGATCACATGTACAGTGTCCCAGGGTGAGTGAGCAGAAACCTGGCGATCCCAGTCCTGGACTGGTTACCTGTGGCTCACGAAGGAAAGGGAACCATGCTACAAGGGACATCAGAGAAATGCAACAAGTGATCCCGTGGTCCCTGATGTGATCTTAGGGAATATCCTGCCAGGAAGCAAAACTGGAGACTGTTTTATCCACAAACATGTGATGAGGACACCTCAGCCAGGCTCCTGCAGAAGCAAAGCCATTGACAGCCCCTGCCAAGTCTGCTCACATCCAGATCCTACAGGAAGGAGGTTATGGCAGTGGTGTACTCCATCTGTTGTAGGTCAAGGGCATTGCTCTGCTGGGGAGGACTTTCCTCATGGTGAACAGCATCTCGGCTGAGGGCGAGCAGCCTTCAGTGGTGGCAGGAGTCTGTGCCTGTCTTCATTCTATGCTGGAGCCTGGCACATGCTGGTCTTGCCTCTGACACAGCCCTTCTCCCTTTATCTGCTCCTGAGGCGACTGGCAGCTTCAGTATTTTCTTAGGGCTGGATTGCTTTACCTGGTGTAAGTCACTTTTGCTAGGTGTCTGAGTCCTTGGGAAGATGGAAGGTCTTCCCTGCTGCTCAGCTGGGAGCTGAGCGAGCAGCTCAGTGTAGACATCCCTCTGCAGTGCCAGGCTCTCCATGGATGGATGGACTGCTCTGAGTGAGTGGGTTTTAGAATATCCACAAGGCTTATGGGTTGCTCCTTACCATCCAGAGGCAGAAGTACCCACAACTGCCCTGTCTTCTGCAGCAAACCTGGGGCTGAAAGCATCAGCCGTGTCTTGCTTGGTACCTTCACATGGTGGTGAACTGTTGCATTGTCCATCAGCTTTCTTACTGAAGTCGTAATTCACTGGCTGATCAGAGGTATCCAGGAGGGACAGTGGGATAATCTGCATAATAATATTGGAGAATTAAACTCCTAAAGAATATCTGAGCAGTTGGCTATAGGCCAGGAATGAATATAAATTAAATACGTAATGTAGTGTAATGTAATTAATACCTCTCAAGTAAAAGTCGGGGTAGGGCTCTGAACATCCATGTTGAGTTTCTTCCCCTGTGCACCACCTCTCTCCTTTTGGGAAAATATGCTGGAGTTCTTCCCCAGGTGCCCTCTGCATCTTCCCCTCCCAGCAGAATAAAGCTGTACTGCTTCCTTAAATGCTGGTTTTTTTGTGTGCTTGGTCCAGAGGAGGGATCCTGCAAAGGGAGCTACAGCTGCTTCTGTTCAGGAATAACATCCTGAGCTCTCTTCTTGTGCTGTGATGTATAGCTACCTCCCTCTCAGCCGTCTGCATGTGGTGTGGGTTGGTTTGCACAGCATTCCTAGGGAGCAGCTCCAGCACAAAGTCTGGGGGAGTGCAGCTTGGTGGGTTGCAGACAGTTTGCCCAAACCTGGAGCCAAGTTCCCCTCGCTGCAGCGTGTGGAGAGTCGTGAACAATGGCAGAGACGCCTGCATACTTGGGAAGTCCTGCATCGGTTTCATGTGGCTAACATGGGAAAGGTCTGCTTGCCAACCATGGGGGCTCAGAGGCTGCTGTGTCCTGGCTATATTTAGTTTTAAACAAATTCTGGAGGAGGAGAAGGCTTTTGCTTGAGGAAGCATCACACCAGTGATGGCAGCAGTGTGCTTCAGCTCAATTGCCATCAGTGTTCGCTTTGGGTCGTGGCGAGGTACGTATGGACAATGTAGATGCGGGGAAGAGGCTGGGCGGAGGCAAGGAGCCCTGTCATGCCTTCCATCTCCCTGCAGATGACGTGCCACACAGGGTAGAGCTAGGGATAGGGCTCAAACCCCAGAGTTTCTGTATTGGGATTCATCTATAGCATCCTCAAGTCATTCTCCGTTTGCCTCTGCAGTCCTGGGCTTCTCAGAGGAGAAACAATTGTTGTCTTCTCCCCTTGGAGAAGTAGTTAGGAATTGGCAAAGGAAGGAATCTAAGCACAGGTTGTCACTTCAAGTGGGTGCATGTGTCAGCACCTTGTGTCCCCTGGGTTACCGTGCACCCAGGCTGGTTGCATCCCAGCATGGTACTTTGCAGTCATGCTTTGGTCTTGGTCTTTCTGGGCATCTGCAGGCCTCCCCAGAGCCTATCTGCTACCGTTTCCAGTTATTATTGGATTTTTCACACTTCTGATTAACACCAGTGCTGGTTTGGGAGAAGGGGATTTAAGCAGGGGACTTGCATCACTCCTTTGGAGGGACGCTTCCTGAGTCTGTGAGTTTCTGTTCCCACTGCATAGGGGAATTTGTAACCTGCGTTTCGGGTTTTTCTTCCTCCTTAACACAGGGGAATAAACTGCCTGTCCAGCTGTAGGACGCATTCAGGCTGGCGTCAGGGAATGCCTGTCATGAAACATTCTTGTTTCCATCACAAATGATTGTGAGGAAAGAAAAAACCTTCACTTAGACCTTGCTGAGATTTGCTGTCCCTGTGTCCTGCTGCAATTGTGCAGGTTTAATGTGTGAGCCATGCGCTGGCCCACACCTGCTTTCTGTGGGACCAAAGTGACACGTGTGCCTCTTCCCAGAGCCCAGAGGTGACACCTCTGCCCACCTGGGCAACATGGTGCGCTGAACCTGAGCTCAGTCCTGAGAGCAGGATGTCCTTGTGATCATCTTTGTCCACCACTTCTGCTTGCTTCCCCAAGCCAACCAGAGAAAAGTGAAGGGTCTATAGCATCTGCATGGATACTTTTAGAAGAGGCATTTGCCACCCCAGAGCACTGGATGGCAAATGCACCAGGATATGCCTTGGTCCTTGTCCTGGGCCCTGGTGGGAGGACATGTTCCTGTCTCCAGCTGCCGAGGGCTACTTTCTTCTTGGGTTTTTCTCACCATCATGTGTCTCAGCTTGTGGGGTATGGAACAGGAGAGCGATTTTCAGAGTTGATGGGGACTCTTCTCCACTTTGCAGGATCAGTAGACCAGACATTAGCACACATGAGGCAGAGGAAAGACTGGCAGGAACTGTAATGCCCTCAAATGATTTTATTATCCATCCACATGCTGAGGTCCAAGAGGAGAGTGAGTGCAACTGGTGTGTTGCTTTCACTGATCCATAGTAAAGGAGCCCTGCTCCCTCCCCTGGGCTAGGGAAAGCAATTTCTGGTGCAGATCCCTGTGGAGTGTGCTGATCACAGGCTGGGGATCTGTCTGGGTGGCTGCTCTGGAAGGTGGTTTATTCCTAATTGCAAAGGGTCTGGGAACTTTGGTGTCCTCAGCAGCTGTGGCCAAGGCTGAACCCTGCTGAGCTGCGTCTCCTCTCCGCACAGGCAGCATAAGAAGGCAGTAGCATCTGGGGGAGAGAGCAGGGAGAAGTGGAAGAGTGCATGCCCTGGTCTTGTGAAACCTGTGGGATACAGCTGGATAAACAGTAGGGCTGATGCAGGCTGGAGAAGTACGTGGGGAGCAGGAAAACAGAGGAAATAGAGAATGGGCTGTGGCTTTGTGTCTGCATGTGTAGACGGGTGAGTGACTGGCACTGACTTGCAGTGCTTTGTTCTGGGTGGTGGCAGCTTGCTGCAGAGCAGGGCTGCCTACATTGCTCGGGAAACACAACTTGCCAGCCATGAGAGGCAGGAGAAGAAGGTGGGATGCTCAGGGAGACACCGTCGCTGACCCAAACGCCAGCCTTGTGCCCAGGACCACAAGGGCTGCTGTTGGGCAGCCTGAGCCGGTTCTCTCTGCAGCAGTGCTGTGTGTGGAGGCTCTCCAGCCAGGCTGAGGCTGACTCACAGCGCAGCGGTCACAGCCAAGTCAGGTCAGCCTGGCCTGGAGGGGAAGAGATGCTCTCTGGGGACAGCAATGCCGTCAAATCTTCCAGCTTCTCAGGCAAAACAGCCTTGCCCTCTGCCTGCTGGGGTGACCTCCTCTGCCAGGCATGTGTTCCCCTCCCTGTTCCCTCTCACCACCCCTGTCTTCAGCTCTGCATCTGGATATTGCCAGCCAGGTATGGAGCAGATGGTTGAGCCAGCGGGGAGGTGGGAGCATGGAAAGAGCCACAGGCAGGCTGGGGCACGCAGGCTGGGGCAAGCAAATGCAAAGCAGAGCGCTCAGCGGAGAGTATATGTGGTAACTGAGGCCAGGAGTGGCTCCGCTGGGCATCTGCAGTGAGAGTGATTCACAGGAGGTGAAGCAGCTCAGTTTGGCACTGGGAGACCCACTTCTTCCCGAACAGTGGGTTCTGCGGGGCTGACGAGCCACGCTCTGGCAGGCAGCAGAGCACTACCCTGCTGGCCTGACCTTGGCTCTCGCTGGCTGGAGCAGGCATGCTGGCTGCCAGTGAGTGATGCAGTCAACACTGCTGTGTTGCACAGCAGCCAAGGACTTGTATGACTAAGGAGAAGGGAGTGAAGCAGGCTTTGGGATTTGTCCCCCTGTTACCCTGAGCTGTGCTCTGATTTGGGTCTTGATGGTGGGCTCTGGAGTGCCATACAGCCAGTGCTTGCTGCAGTACCAGCAATGCATGCCGGCTACCACCCAGCCTGCTCCATGTGCCATGCGAGGTGCCAGTCCCTGTGCCAGCAGCACTCGTGGGGATCTTGCACTGGCAGTCAGAGCCACGTGGCTCTTCAACTGCTGGCTCTGCAGTGCCCTTAGCCTCACTGTGCCAAGAGGCACCAGGATATGTTTGTGGCTGCTCCTCCCAGTCCTGGCAGCTGTGGTAGAGATCCCTGATAAAAGTCCCAGGGCTCTCTTCATGGTGTCCTTTCATCCTGGGCTTTGTTTAGGGTGTGAAAACGACCTGGCTCTCCCTTTCTGAGGACTCTCTCCCTCCCTGGCCATGCTGTGGTGGGGTTTCTGGGCTGGACCAGGGCTGGGAGAACTGAGACTCTGAGGCTGCCTCCCAGGGAGGAGGCTCAGCCCCGGTGCCACATGCAGCTCCACTCCCTGGGGAGCTGCTGGGAAAGCTGGAGCTGGCTGTGGGAGACCTGGGGGTGTGGCTGAACCCAGGCAGCAGCGAACTGGTTTCCCCCTGCCATTTGTGCCCAGAATAGGAGTTGTGGGCAGGCCATAGGGATGGAGGGGAGCAAACTTGGTGCTGCTTTCACACTGAAGGGTCCCACAGTGATGCCTCTTGAGCACTTTTCCCTAGTGGCTTAGGGCTGTGCCTTTGAGGGGACCATGAACCTTCAGCTGGAGGTCCAGCAAGCGCTGCCCCATGCACCCAGGAATGGCTGTTAGCTGGAGACATTCTCCCTGTGTGGCTCGGAAACTACTTGCCACTGACTTGCCTCCTTTGCTGTTCCTTTCCCAGTCCTCAGTATGCTCCAAGATTGTCCAGCTGCTGGGCCAGAATGAGGTTGACTACCGCCAGAAGCAGGTGGTGATTGTGAGCCAAGACAGCTTCTACCGGGTCCTCACCTCAGAGCAGAAATCCAAAGCGCTCAAAGGCCAGTTCAATTTTGACCACCCAGGTGAATGGAGAACAGCACCAGGGCTCTGGCACACTGGGGGGTGAGGGCTGGAGTGGGACCCCGTTTTCAACCAGCAAAAAGCCTTGCATGGACACTGGGACTCTGTCTCCACATGGGGCAGGAGAGTGTGGCTTAGTTGACCTCGTGTGGAGCTGGGTACATCCTTGGCAGGGTGGCTGTGTCCACCTGCGTCCGCTGTGGTACAACCTCTGTCTCTCTTGGGGAAGAAACTGCCTCTGGGATGGAGTGTTTGGGATGAGAAAGGGCAGGTGGACCCTCAGACTCTTTAAAAAGATGCTCCTCTTCTCCCTGCAAAAACATCCCCTAGTATGGGAACCTTTTTGGTGCAGCTGGATCAGAAACAGGGAGATCTGGCCTGGCACAGCTCCCTGGAGTCAGCAGCTCTATGTCCCTCCTTTAAGGAGGGAACCATCTTGTGCAGTTGCTCTGCAAATCCCTAGACCAAGGAGGCCGTGCCCTGTTGCTACAACAGGGGATCTTTGAACCATCTCCAGGCTTGGTGGGGAAATTCCAGAGCCACTGTCCCTTCGAGGGGGGGTGCCAGAGCAGCTTGGTGGGCTACTGGCGCTCAGCCAAGGTTAATCCACCACAAGTACAATGGCTGGAGGCAGTGAGCACCAAACAAACAGCCCTGTCTGTCTGGTGACTCGAGGCTGAAACACTGCTCCAGTCTGTCCGAGGGCTGGAGCTCTCAAGGAGCTGCCTTCCCAAACCCAGGCTGTCAGTGCCACTGTACAAGGGTGGTATTGATCACTGCAAGCCCGATCCCAGGCTGATGCAAGGCAGTGAAGCCCCAGGAGCTCCCGGAGAGCTGGGCCTTGCTACGCCCATGGGGGTGTGAAAGGCTTTCCTCCTGAGTCTGTGCATCTGTCTGTCCCCAGTGCAGGGTGCCAGTGGCTTTGGCTAGGCTAAGCTCAGCATCTGGCGGGTGGGAGAGGTTGCAAAGCTGCCTTGGGTAACATTTCCTCTCTCCCCAGATGCCTTTGACAACGAGCTGATCGTGAAAACACTGAAAGAGATCACAGAAGGGAAGACGGTGCAGATTCCTGTCTATGACTTTGTCTCCCACTCCAGGTCTAACAGCCGCTCCTGCCTTGCTGTGCCTCTGCTAACGCCCGCAGCCCTGCCGGCCCCAACCTCCTGCTCCTCCACTCTCAGGCACCTAACGTGCTAACTGAAAGTTTTGATCCTAACTACTCCACACCCGTTGGTTAGAGGATCCCAGGCAGATACAGGCACAGTCTGAGGGTCTGGAAAGCTGTGCAGCCATGCAGTGGCATCCAGCAACATACAGGAGTCAGTGGAGGGGGGTTATGCCCCCCCTCTTCTTCCCTTATCCACACTTCCTCTCCCCATAAACTCTGTTTGTGGCTTTAACAAGTATTCCAGGCTCAAACAGCTCAGTACTGCCAGGAAAGGAGGAGGGTGACTGTTCTTGCTCCTGTAACTCTTCCCTTACACGGGTTCAGCCTGTTTTTGCATGCCTGTGTTGGTTGTGGATAGTGTGACCCTGCTCCATTTCCCACAAAAGCACCGTGGTGCCAGGGGAGCAGAGCTGGCCCTTGCAGGTTCCTGTGGGTCAGGCCCCATGCACAGGCTTTCTGGGCTTTACAGCTTGGCACGTAACACTTGCAAGCAGCAGCTGGCCAAGGTGGTGGGAGAATGGCTGGTCTGCTTCCCGCTCTGCCATTTGTCCTTCTAGGAAGCGTACGTATGACTTGGATTCCCTTCACCGCAGTGGGGTTGGTCTGCCCTCTCCTTGCACCTCTCACTGGTGCAGCAGTGATGTCCCAGGGTTGGAGCAGTGCCTAGGAGCACTCCCCCCACCTCTCGGCTTGTTTCCCCCCACTGGCATATTTTGACTCTCCTTCTTCCCTCTGCTAGGAAAGAGGAGACGGTGACTGTCTACCCTGCCGACGTGGTGCTCTTTGAAGGCATCCTGGCCTTCTACAGCCAGGAGGTGCGGGATCTCTTCCGCATGAAACTTTTTGTGGACACAGATGCGGACACCCGGCTGTCCCGCAGAGGTGAGGCCCCAACGTGCCTTGTGCAGCAGAGAAGTCTCTTAACTCATCTGGGCAGCTTATCACTGGGTCAGGTGACAGTGACCAGAGCAGAAGTCGAACTGGTGCAAAGCTGCACTGCTGCTAGCAAAGAGCTGGGGAGCTTTTGTTCCCCGGTGCAGGATGGCACACCAGGCAGCTTATTGCAGTGGAGAGCACTTTGCTCCATGTCTCGTAGGATTCAGCGGGGTTTTTGCTGCCTTGTCTGGGACTCCTCTGATGCACACAGCAGTGTGACTACTGAGGGTGCTGTGTCCTCACATGGCCCTGTGGCACTAGCCCTGTGGCACCAGCTGAATGTCAGCTACTGCCAGTCAGCAGGTACCAGCAGTTGCCTGGTGCAGTGGGCAAAGCACAGCATCTCGACAGTTCAGTCAGAAGGTGGTGCCTGATGGGTCTGCTCAGGACCTGGGGTATGGGTGTACTCTGAGGGTGGCATTTGTGTATGAGGGTGTCCATCGTTGAAGATGCAGATAAGGAGTCTGGTGGTATATCTGGGTCTGTGCAAGCATAGCCAGTGCAGTGTGGAGCCTCCTTGTGGTACTTGGCACTGAGGTGATGGCTTTAGGAGCAAAGAGCCCTAGAAACTAGAATATCCCTCTCTAGGACTTGCCATGTCCTGCTGGCTTGGCTCTGGGTTGCCAGCTGATACAGGAAGGACTCCAGCTCTGTGAGGTCTGCATAGCTTGAGATGCAGTTCATTTCAAAGCAGCCTTTAGAAGTGGGGTCACTGAGGTAGCACCTGAGTCTCCTGGACAACTATGAGAGCATTTGGGGACTCTTGGGATAGAAGTCAGTTTTGTCTGAACTGTCCCCACTCCTTCCTGCCTCCAGCAGCCTCCACAGGGTATATGGGGATGCAGAAGATGACTTGGAGGAGAGGTCCCTTCCAAACCTGTATGCTGTGAGGAGAGGAGCATGTCTCAGTGCGTCAGCCTGGGACTGCCTATGTGCATGGGACTGTTGCACTCTGCGAGGGAACTGGTCTTGCCTGCCCTCCTGCTGTCAGACAGCTACACAGCTTCCTCCACTGCTGGGGTGTCATCAGTGCTGATTAAAAGCTTTTTACGCATCCTCCTTGACCCTGCCCACTGTTCTTGCGTGACTCATCCAGGGAGGTAACAGCACAGTCATTGCAGGGAGTCATATTAGCGAGTCACAGATACGCGTTTGCAAGATCCCGCAATGTGAGCCTTATCCCTTAAGCAGCAGGTGCTGTGCAGGAGCTTGGGTTCACACCCAGCCACAGGGTAGCACGCGTTTTGGGCAGTACCCTGTCTCGGCTGTCTGAAGGCAAGGCATTGCTGTGTGCATTTGTTGTGCCATGTGACTGTATGTGCATCCCAGTCATGCCCCAGAGTGTGTGGTTCAGTCTCTTTGGACTTGGTACAGAACTGTGAGCTCAGGGCTTGAGAACTGGTTGAGATCCCACTGGCTAAGAAGCAAGACCATCCAGCTGCTGACCACAATACAGAGTGAAACTTTGTTGTGCTACAGCTGTTGGATGGGGTCCTGAGCCATGTGGGCTTAGGCCATTCTTGGAGTACTTTTCCTACCCACCATCAATCACTCAAGCCTTGCAGCTGGGCTGGTTGAGGTGCTGGTGTCTCGTAGCTGGGGCAACTCATCAGCCTCCTGATAGGGAACTGACCATTAATCAGTCTTGTGGCTTGCTGTCAGCAGTTGGTAGGACCACGGCAGCAGCAGATCTGTTTACTCTCTCCGTAGTGTTTCTGGGAAAGGAAAGCTTGTGTGTGCGGTGCTGAAGGTATAAGCATGTCCCTGGAACGTAGCTGAAGGCAGCCTGTAGCAAAAGTCAGGATCTTGCATTGCGACATGGCCCTGAGTCATCTTGCTCTCCCAGAAGTCCTGAAGAGTTGCAGCAATGGGCTTTTCAGCTAGGCAGCAGTGGGAGATGATGTTCCTGGAAATGGAGCTGACAGCTCAGTTAATCAATAGTTCTGGGATTCAGTACATGCAACTCACGCTGCCCCATTGTTGGCACCTTTCCCAAGGTGCTGCTACCAGAGCGCAAGGGGCAAGGTCTGTGGGTGCCTCAAACAGCACAGTCCATGCAAAGCTGATTCTGGCTGAGGTCCCTCATTGCCCTGTGTTCAGCCAGCTTCCATAAAAGAAAGACCAAGTCAGGTGTCATGTGCATGTTTCAGGCCTGATTTGAGTGATGTCTGCCTGCTGGCTCTGGATGGGTGCCAATCCATCCTTGGCATATTTGCCTGCCCTTCTTCTAAGGGGTGATACCTCCAGATAACGTGCGTGGTCTTAGCCTGGGATTGCTGGGACCCATAGCTTTGAGACCACGTACAAAGCAGTGGGTCATTGACTCCTGTTTGTGTGGGGGGCAGCTGCCCTGGGAGCAGGTAGGAGAGTTTTGCCCTGTCCAGACCAGCCCCTGCAGCCTGGGCACTCGCCCTCTGCAGCTTGCAGACCTCCTTCATGCCCCAGGCCGGGTGTGCTGTAAATACACCCTCGCCGTGCTGCTTCCCCACCCCAGAGCAGCCAACAAACAGGGTGTGGGAACTGGGAAACAAAAGTCTCTCTGTTATATTTTCCTTGCCTTTTTTTTCTGCATTGTTTGAGCTGGGGCTTGCTCCTGCTCTCTGGAGAAGGCAGGGAGCTGGCTAGAGCAGCCTGGGCTGGGCTGAGCGGTTCCTGGAGAAGGCAGGGAGCTGGCACATGTCCTCCTGCCAGCCCTTTCTTCCCCTCCATCACCTTGCCTTTTCACAGTCCTGCACAGGGATGGTGCAAAGCTGCTGGCAGAGGGCAAGCAAAGCTGCAGGGATGGTGCCAAGCTAGCACTGGGAGAACAGCACTGTCCTGGCCTGGCAAGCACATGGGCAGTGGCTGCCCAGCAGGTCACACAGGCTGGTAGCACCGTGGCTTGGCTCTGCTTGCCGTGTGGAGGAGGCTCGCTCTGAACCCAGTACCAGGCACTAATGTGCTGGGGAGAAGCCAGCCAGCCCCTTGGGGACAGCCAAGAGCCTTCTGCTCGGCCACAGGACTGTTTTGGCTCTTAACCGTGGACTGAATTCCTGCTGAACTGTGGCACTTGTCCATACTGAAAGTGGCTTCAGCCTGGAGACGGCCCAAATAGCTTGTGCAAACAGGGTGTAAGGCCTGAATGGCAGAACAAGCAGGCCAGCTTGCTCTCCTGCCTCCTGGCTTCCTCCTGAGCTGATCTCCAAACACCCTCTCAGCCTCTGGTTGTGGCAGCCTGCTTTGCTTTCCCATCCCACTCAGCTGGGGACAGCACAAGGAGCCTGGCAGAGCTGGGCAGGAGGGTGAGTTTCACTCTCCTCACCTCTGCAGACCCGAGTTAAACTGCACCTTAATGTGTGTGTGGGTGAAACCCACTGCTTTTCTATTCTTTGGGCACCTTGGCACAGGGACGACTGGGAGAATGCCCCATCCTTAGGCCAAGGGCAGGGCAAAGTGACAGGAGGGATGCAGGGGCTGAGGCTGGGAGCAGTCAGGACTAGGGTAGCACTGGTTACAACTGAAGTGGGCTTGCAGAGCTGAGAAGGGCAGGAGACCACAAAAAGCTCTTGGTTAGCTTAGCCAGCCTTTGGCTCCCTGTAAAGCTTGGAATTGGGTTAAAAGTGTGTAGTTGGGCTGGGGTGTGCTGAGACATCTGGGCAGCAGCTTCCAGGAATAGAGACCCTGGACAAAATGCCCAGGTGGCTGGCCACAAGCTGCACTGAAGGGAAGGGGGGATTAATGTCTCAGCTCCCAACTGTGCCTTATGTCTTCCCTGCAGTGCTACGAGACATCAGTGAGCGAGGCAGGGACCTTGAGCAGATCCTATCTCAGTACATCACCTTCGTCAAGCCTGCCTTTGAGGAGTTCTGTTTGCCAGTAAGTAAGAGGAGTGACACTCATGGAAGTCTACCAAAAACACCACATAGCCTACCTAGCTCCTCAGACAGAAGTATTTTGTGCCCCAGAGCCTACCTTGCCTTGCTCCCTGCCTGCAGGCACTGACAGAAATGAGGGTGCCAGGGCTGGCCGGGGCAGGGTGAGGTGGGGACTATTTATACAGCTGCGGCCCTTCCTGGTGAGATCATCCTCCCCTATGGGAAGGCCGACATGGCAAAAAATCCTCCCTGCCTGGGGTCTGACAGACCGTCACCAGGCAGCTCAGCAGATGCCAGCCCGGGAGGGAAGACCCTTGGCTGTATCTAGCTGGGGAAGGTGTGATCCCTGTCCCCAGGCAGCATGTGCTGTGCCTGGCTCCTGTTTTAGGATGTTCCGCCTGCCCTTTTCACCGGGCAGTACAGCTGGCTTCTTGCTGGCAGGATGCTTGGGAGAGCAGGGGAGCTCCTTCCTTCGCTCTGTGCTGCGGGATGTGGCCTTGCAGGTTGCATTTCCTGGCTGGTAAGAGGCTAAGGTGTAGAGCAAACAGACCTCACTCAGGACCGGGGTGGCAAGGTCTGCCTGGAGAAAGGAAGCTACTTTGAGAGCTGGTAACTGAAGCAAGGGAGCAGACAGGGACTCTGCATGCAGGAGACGGCTGCAGTCCTGCAGAACTTGCAGGTGGAATAGCACATTTGCAGGACTACCCATTGCACGCCTCTCCTGGCTCTTGTGGAGAGGAGCCCATGCCTTGGTTCTCAAGGCTTTTCAAGCAGATGTGGTAGTTATACGAGGAATTTCTTCTTATTCTGGAGGAACTGAGCCAGTAGAGTTGTGCAGTCTGGGAACTGCTGGCCAGCACCACAGGCAGGAACTAAACCTGTGCCTCCAGCCTCAGGAACATCTCTATCTATGTGGCTGGTTCTGCCCATTCCCATAAGAGGGGCTGATTTTTCCTGTGCTACAAAATCTTTTCCTGGCTCCTGGGCAGCACCCTTTTCTCTGTCTCACTCAGTTGTGGTCCTGAGGACCAAGGTCCAATTCCAGTGTAATCCCAGAAACGCTTTTCCTGAGAGGCAGGCCCAGCTTTGGTGGCTCCCCTCCTTGTAAGGCCCCAGCAAAGTAAATCTGCAGCTTTGCAAAGCAGCAGATGCTGCATCAGTCTCTACCGTTGAAGAGTCCGTAGAAGGACGAAACATGAAATAAGGAAGGTAGAAAACCACCCCTTTGTCCCTACCCACCAGCTTTGCAGTGGTCTGCCCTCACTTCCAACCTGATGGTGGGCTTAGCTGCAGAGCAATTGCATGTGGATGTTGAACAGGCTCAGCACCCATGGTTGCTGTTACTTGGCTCCTAAACCAACTGTGGACCAGGTGGTCCAGCACTGAAATGGTCCAGCATGGCCTGGTGATTTTTTTTATATGGCTGGAAGCACCTGGAGGTCTTAGATGATGCCCCTTGCCAAGTTGGCTGGCTTCTTTACTGATGGTAGAGCTTGGCTGTCAGGAAGCTGATCAGTGATGCTGGTAGAAAATTCTCCCTACATCCCAAGCAGGTCGTATGGCTGTGCCCCGCATGTTGACACAGCCCAGGCATGCCAGCTCTTGCTCTTGTCCCAAGTCTGGCTGGATTCCGAGGGGAGGTTGTTCCCAAAAGCATCAGCTGCTGGAGTCTGGTGATCATGAGGCTTTTTAATTCCAGGTTTTGTTAGGGTGCCTCTTACTGGAACCTGTATGAGGTCATGAAAATGGAGTCAAGGGACAAGGCATGGCCCTCAGAACACAGAGCAGGAGACAAATGAGAGTATCCAAAATGTATTATCAGCAATGGCATACCTCCCAGCGGGTTTGGCGAGGGGCGGGCAAGGACATGCCTTAGGAAGCAGGGACAATGCCCCAGCCTGGTGGCTCTCCACTTGCCCTGTAATGAGTGCTCTCTTCTCTCCTCCCAGACCAAGAAGTATGCTGACGTGATCATTCCCAGAGGAGCAGATAATGAAGGTGAGTGGACCCAGTCTCTGCTGTTGCATCCTGGTAGCCGGCTTTGGGCTGTTGCTGCTGTGACAGAGTTAGGCAGGAGGTAGCAGGATCTGCTGCCATGGAGGTGACTCAGGCCACTGCCACCCAAGAGAGTGCTGTTACCACGCATGTGTTGAGATGAGCCTCTCCCATTTGCTCCTGCCTGGAGTGACTGGGAATTTGTGCTCCTCTGGTCAAGCCTGGGAGCCCATCTCTGTGCAGTGCCTCCTGGTTCCTCCTACACAAAGGGAAATGTGCTTCTCCAAGGCCAGATGCTCAACTTGGACAGCCAAGTCTCCACTTGGCTGGAATCAGCCTGACTATACTGGCTTGAGTGCCAGGCTCAGCTGGGGCAGAGGCATGAAGTCCCAGTGGTGCAGCTTCTCCCCAGAGGGTTGCGGTTCTCCACCATGTGTGGGAGGAGGCGGGAGCAGGGAAGACAGCAGAGTCAGCATCTCTGGCTTGGCCGTAATTTATTTGCAGTGATCCTAATGCAATCTCTCCCCTGTGTCTTTCCTTCCCTTTTGTTCACAGTGGCCATAAACCTGATAGTGCAGCACATCCAGGACATTCTCAACGGTGGACTCAGCAAACGCCAGAGCAACGGCTACCTGAATGGCTACACTCCTCCCCGCCAACGGCAGCCCTCAGAGTCCAGCAGCCGGCCTCACTGACCCTGGGCGGCAGGCATGAGGCTGGAGGCGGAGGGCGCTCGGGCCCTGCCACTGCCCCTCTGTACATACTGTCCGTTCATTCCCCCCTTATCTATTTAAGAAACCAGACGGAGACGAATGCCTTTAATTTTGTATGTTGGAAATGCCGAATGAGAAGCAGCCGGCTGCTCGGGAGCCTGGACCGCCCACAGCTCCTGGCCTTGCTCAGTAACTCCTCCAGCACAGAACCGGCTATAAATCTCTATAAATATAGAATTGCTCTATTTTTGTGTAAATGCAGAACAACGTAAAATTAACTTGCTATAAGGTATTTGCCAGGCTCAGTGTTGCTGGGAGGGGGCTGGAAAGAGGGTCTTGGGAGATGCTGATGTTGGGATCCTCACCTCAAAGGCGGTAAGGAAGGAAGAGCATCCAACAACTGCTTTAGTATCACAGTGGTCTGCGGCTCAGGGAAGGGACAAGCTGTGGTGGAAGTGGCAGCTGGAGTGTGGCATGGATTTTCCAACTGGGCTGGGGTTGCCTCCTCCTGCTGTTGCTGTTCAGGTCTGAGCAGCCTGGTCTTGACTGGCAGGCACCACACAGTACCACTGGGAGTTGGCAGAACAAGGTGTAATACCTCCCCTGACTGTCTCTGCACTTCCAGGTCTCAGTCCCTCAACAGTCCCTTCTGTGTCTGACACTCCTTCCCACCATGAGTGTGGGTCTACTGTCACACCCTCCAGCCAAAGACCTGGTAGGTGATGCTGGGTATGTGACTGAAACATGGCAGCTTGCATCTTCAGCAGTCTCACTGCCTGGCTTGAGTGGAGACAGCATGTGGATACCTTCAGCCCCTCTGGAGCTTGGTGGCCATGTGTGTGGTGGGACTCCTAGCCCATAAGCCTGGAGGTTGGCTTGCAGAAGGTCGGATGTCTGTCTTACTCCTCGCTTGGAACAGTTTTGCTCTTGGATGGGAGATTTTGGGTCTATAAGATCCGGTTAAGGGAGAACCAGCCTCTTATGGAAGAAATTATGAGGGGCAGTTGCTGAGCAGCCTGTCTGAGTGGGGCAGCAGATTGTAGCCATCCCTGGGCTGCTTAGCGTCCCTAAATGGGACATCCACAGGTCCCAGCTGGGTAGCACAGAACTGGATGCCCAGGAGTCCTCTGCTCCGCTTTTCCAGAGCGTGCTTTTGCTTGGCCTGTACCCCTTTCATTGCATCCTGGTGGAGGACACTGCCCCTGCAGTATGTTGTCCCCAGGGCTGCCCAGGGAGTGCCTTTTTTTGCCTAGGGTGAGAGTATTAGTCTACCCTAACCTGGTAGTGCTACAACAGCCATGTCCCAGGAGAGCCTGGTGGGGTTGTAGTGCAGGCCTGGGAATGCCTGGAGAGCAGGATGGGCTGGGGCAGGGGCTTGGTAGGAGCCAGGGAATGGGATGTGGTGGGATGGTAGCTAGGAAAGATCCTTTGGCCCATGCTGCTGGGACTGACTTGCCCCACTGAAACTCAAGTTCCGTAGGCATCCCATGGAGCCTGGATTAGGGACACTTGGCCTTGCTCCCTCTGATGATTTTCAGTCTTTCCAGAGCATTGATTTTGCTCTGCATAGTTAAAAAAATAAGACCTTAGACACAGTGCTCCATCGCTCTCCAGCTCCATGTGAGCTGAGACAAGCTTTGGTTTTTAACAAAGAGAACAAAAAAGGAAACACCTCCACCAGTGGCCACTGCTGGGACAAATTAATTCCCTCTTGATCTGTGATGAGGGCACATGGCAGTCCTTTATCCCACTCCCTGTCAGCAGACACTCCCTGAGGCGTGTCAGCTTTGCCATAATCAAGGGCTGGCACTGGCTAATTCTAGTTACAGCCATAGGTAAGAGGGACCAAAGCCCTGCAGAACTGGTGGGGCTTCTCAGGGTTTATGCAGCCAAGACAGCTCTCAAGATGAAAAAGTGGCCTCCTCTCCCCTGTAAATAAAGACAGAAAAATGGATGCTGGTGTTTCTTGCTTCCTGTTTGGTGCTGCATGTTGCTGGCTGCAGTCCCAGTGTGGAAGCAGACATGGCCAACATTCTCTTAGTGCTGCAAGTCAAAGCCAGAGCCGGAGCAAAGCTCCTGGCACAGACTGCTTTGGTGAAGAAGGAGGTGCTGAAGGCAGTGGCTCTGGCTTTTGGCTGGCCAGTCAGTTCTCAGCAAGGCCTGATGCACACATGGCTTGGGGTGCTTTTGTGAAAGTCCTTCTGTGCTCTCAGGAGAGCAGAGATGGACAAGTTCAGCCCTTCCCAGTAAGTCTCTTGAACAGATGATAATCAAGTGCATTTCATCAAAAGACCTTACAGACAGGGTGTCATTAGCACTGGTGGAGTATCAGGCAAGGGTGAGACAGCTTTTAGCAAAGGGGGAAATCACTTTGTGGCAAGTTGCTTTACGTCAGCATGGATTCATAAAGAGGCAGTTATGCTTCAACAATCTGAGAACCCTCTATGATGAAATGACTGACTTGGTAGGTGAAGGAAGAGCTGTGCTTATTGTCTACCTTGATTTCTGTCAGGCTTTTGATACAGTCTCACATAGGATCCTCACAGTGAAGCTGTTGATGTATGGGCTGGATGAGCAGACAGTGGGATAGACTGAAAACTGGCTGAATGGCTGGGCCCAAGAGTATGGTGATCAGTGGTATGAAATCTGGTTGAAGACCAGTAACTAGTTGGAGTAGCCCAGGGGTCAGTACAAGGTTTGGACCTTGTTCAAACCTGTTCAACATCTGTAAAGATCTGGATGACGGAGCAGAGCGTACCCTCAGCAAGTCTGCTCGTGACACGAAACTTGCAGGAGTGGCTAGTAAGTACACCAGAGGGTTGTGCTGCCATCCATAGGGACCTGGACAGGCTGACAGAAACCTTCTGAAGTTCAACAAAGGGAAATACAAAGTCTGGCACTTGAGGAAAAACAGTGCCATGCACCAATACATGCTGGGGGCCACCCATCTGGAAAGCAGCTTTGCAGGAAAGTCCTTGAGGGTCCTGGTTAACCAACCATAAGCCAGCGATGTTCGTTGCAGCCGAGAGGGCTAACGGTATCCTGGGCTGTATTAGGGGGAGTGTTGCCAGCGTACTGAGGGAGATGATCCTTCCCCTCTGCTTAGGTGAGTACACCTGAGTGCTGTGTCCCGTTCTGGGCTCCCCAGTACAAGAGAGTGATGGGAGCTACTGATGAGAGTCCAGCAAAGGGTCATGAAAATGATCAGGGGACTGGAGCATCTCTCCTGTGAGGGAAGGCTGAGAGAGCTGGGACTGTTCAAACTGCAGAAGGCTGAGGGGGGAATTTTATTATTGCATATAAATCCCGGAAGGGAGGGTGAAAAGAGAACAGGGCCAGTTCCAGGACATGAAGCAATGGGCAGAAGCTGAGAAACAGGAGCTTCCCTCTGAACATAGGAAACTTGCTGTGAAGGTAACTGAGCACTGGCACAAGTTGTCCAGAGATGTTGTGGAGCTGTCTGGACAAGGTTCTGGGCAACTGGCTCTAGGAAGCCCTGGCTGAGCAGGGAGGGTTGAAGAAACTGCTCTCAAGACATGCCTTCCAACCTCAGCCATTGTGTGAATTTAAAAAGTATTTTCAGCACTAAGAAATGCAAAAGTTTTCCTGCTGTCGGCCTCCTTAGTCAGAAGCATGACCCTTCTGAGCCCACACTGGGCTCCTGGCAGGCCTTAGCAGATGGCACTGGTGGGGCATTGTGCTCCAGGATCCGCCGGGAGATGAGCTGGTGGCAGCTTTATCCCTTCTCCTGTGTCTCTGAGCTGTGCTATGAGATGTGTCCCTCTCCCTCTTCGTGGGGACCTGCAGCATCGGTGCCCGTGAAGTTTCAACTTGTGCGGCCAACCTCGTCGCCAGAGGTCAGTGTTCACCAAGGAGGCAGAGCAGTCCTGGAAAGAAGACTTTAATAGAATAAAGGGAGAGTCCACTGGACATACGCCTGTGGGGTCTCTCAAAGTTGCTGGGGGACGCAGCCCCCTTTTCACCCTGCTTTCCCCATTGGCTGAGGTACTTGGAGAGTGCAGACCTCCCGGTCCGCCTACTACAGACCCCCCTTCACATGGGCCTCCCTTGGCATCAGGCGTTGTATGTCCCATTACCTCAGGTTTATGCCTCCCCTGGGCGGAGAAGTTAATATTCATAAGCTCATTACGCCTGCCCACTTCTTCCTAACGTTCAAAAGTGTAGTCTGTCCCTGGTTTTGAAAGTTTCCAAACTCCCCAGTTTCTGCAGCCTGATGGGTTCTTCCAGGTTGTCGAGGCATAGCAACAAACCCTGTTTGTGAAGACATACCCGTCTATAATCCTATCAAACTTCTGTGAGGGATGAACTTTTTAACACGGTGAGAAAAGCGCACCGAGGGGGGAGGGAAGCGCGGGAGAGCCGGCGGTGCCCGTTCCCTCCCAGCCCAGCTCGCCAGGGCGGGCAGCAGAGGCAGCGCGCCGACCGCCTCTTCACCGCCTTGAGCCGCCTGTTCCGGCCGCTCCTCGCAGGCCCCGGGCAGGGCGAGCTGGCTGCGCAGCTCAGGGGGGAGCTCGATGGCGGGAAAGAGGCGGGGCCCGGCTTCAGCCCCACTCGGTGCTCAGGTCACACAGCCCGCGGCTGTGGGCAGACGGGCTCCTCTGAGTGAGCTGCAGCCCTCCGCAGAGACAGCGAACTGCGGCAGCACACCTTGAGGGCGGGCTCGGGGCTGGGAGGTGAGGGCCAAAGGTAGGGCCAAGTTTGGGGCTGTACAGGAGGGCTGTGAGAGCAGGGCCTGATGCACTCTGCCCAGTACTGAGGGGAGCCTGTGGTTCCCCTCAGCTGCTGTCGTTGCCGTATGTGAGCATATGGGGCTCTTGTGCCAATAGGAGGTATCTACACGAGAGATGGTGATGCTGAGTGGGTGCACTACAGGTCCTAGATCTGGAAATCTTTTACAGCGTCACAGACCACAACAGTCAGGACTACCACAACCTTCCCTCAGGCTACCCAGAGAAACGGCTGCCCCAGGCTGGCTGCAGTTTCTTTCCTCAAAAACTGCAGTTCCCTTGGCAGCTAGACAAGAGAGGTGGATCAGGCCTTAGTGGGTCTCTACTGTCCTGACTGTGCTGCTGCCAAGGCAGGGGACACGACTGCCCTGGTGACGAACTTGCCTCTGTCTGTGACCATAGCTAGGATAGTTGGGGTTATCACCTTAGCACCCCTCTGATCCTGATCCACATTGTCTTGCTGCATCCTTCTGAGCTACTGCTGCCTCTGTCTTTGAGAAAAGAGGCTTTCCAGAAAATTCCTTCTGTGCCGAGATCGGCCAGTCTGTTGCAGGACAGAGCAGCTCTGAGGGGCTGACGTCATAAAAGGCTCTGCGACGTCACAAGGCCCACCTGGCAGGCGATAAGGGCTGGGGAGAACCTGCGCGGGCAGATTTTGAAGCATCACATTGGCAAGCCTCCAGTCATCCAGGACCTCCCCTATGTTGGGGGTTAGATTTGTTTTCTGTTTGCTCCTTTTCACCTGTAGAATTTTGTCCCATAGGTTACTAGGATACAAATGGCTGGATACTTAAGAAAGGACAAAGGCCTGGGGAGGGGGGTGTCAGAGTTTCTCATGGTGGGGGGACAGAGATACCGCGAGATTTGGGCAGATAAAAGGCGGGGCGGAGGCAGCTGCGCTCTCTCTTGCTCTGGGCTCCGTAGGAGGACGGTCATTGTCGCCGGCCTTCTTTCCCCCCCCCCACCTTCACCCGGACCTGTCCTCTCCTGCCGCGAGGTGAGCCATTGACTGGGACCGCATTAACATCCACCTTACTCAGAGGGGTGCCCGGCGTTCTGCTCCCTGCCCTGTCGGAGCCGGGCTGCCGCAGCCCTGCCCCTGCCGCTCGTTCGGCACTGCTCTGGGCTTTTGCCTC